>OX336388.2:1038540117-1039140117 GCA_946902985.2 Meconema thalassinum | reverse complement strand
TTCACTTATTTTATATCGGTTTGTATTTGTATGGGGAAATAAGGCAACGCTGTACATCTTTCCCCGGAGCGGCTAGCAGGTGAACCATGTCTTGTTTCCCCTACAAATACAAACTGATATAAAATAAGATAATTAATTTACGTATTTCACAGTCATACAGCATAACTTTTCGAAGTATAAAGATTACAACGCGACCAAGAACTACATTTTCCAACAACCCCGAGCCGAGAAAAAGTTACCTTACAAAAATGATAACAACTTTGTTTCTTAGACACACAAAATTTTGAAATTAATAAACCAGTTATACAACATTCCAATATATATTGTGATAAAATTTGGATTCGATCTGATGACGGGTTTTTGATATAATAATTCTTAAATGTGACGCATGGTTGAAACACGCTTAAAAACGTGCACTTTTTGTGTTCCAACTGCAATAAAAAATATTTAAATATAAATTAAACATTTCAAACCTACATGAACTAACTTAAAATAGAACGACGAAAATGATGACGTTATTGGATTTTATGTAGGTCTATTGGTTACTTTACAAACAACCTTCAAACTCGAGTGCACATAATATTTTGGTCGACAATAAGTGTAAAAGATCAGATGATCGCTTGACGATCGAAACTGGTCATCCAAGTGTATTATCTCATGTTTTATGATGTGTAACATCTTTCCACTCGGTTGCTAGATATTTTTGTGGGAGTGATTTTGGAAAAGGGACGGAAATGTGTAAGAGGAAACAATGAGCGCGCGCGGTGGCGGAGATTGGTACCACGACGTACTGTCGGCCATGTGGCTATGTGGGATGTAAGTTATATCGCATACGGTTTACTTCAAGGTTTGGAGGCCCCATTAAAGATATCCCTACAATAAATCATTGGTACCACGACGTACCTCGCGCATGCGCACCGGTCAGGATTTGGCACTGGAGTTTTACAAGTAGTTATTTCAATGACCGACAGAGTTCACTGTTAACAAGGGATTTGCGCTCCCGGCAGGCACATAGTTAGATAACATGTCAGATGTTGAACATCATATGCGACTACTGCAAGGCTCGTTTTTTCTTTTCTTTTCAGGATTACGGAACCTTCCATTACAATTGGGTGCAATCGTGTTGACCGACTACTTAATAGATTTTTATTCACAATGTAGACTAATAAAATGCTGGAGCTGCTTGGTTTCTACCAAGATGCCTTAACACACAGGATACCCCTCAATCCTTGTTAGAACATTATATTTCGATAAGAAAATAAGTATGATTTTGGCTACAGTTATTTGGAAGTTGTCACTGAGGATCGAATTTGCACACTCGAGTAACTTTTAACAGTAGGCTATATACTGTAACTTCAAAATGGCCTGTTTATTTTTCTCACGTTAATAATTAGAGTACAGCATGTGATGTGTTTGCGCTCGGACTGGTGAGAGATGCGCTCTGTAGCTGGAGCCTGGAGCCTTGCCAACGACCAAGTACTGTACTTTCTGCTCCAGACTCAGTTAAGTGCGGGCATACAGGACCGTTACCTTAATGACTGCCATTCGCTACACCTATCAACTTGTTATATTAAAAATATACAGGAATTTGAGATCAGTCCGGTTATAACAGGACACCTTCGGGGGTAGGGAGATTAGTAATAATATGGTTACCAACCTTCGAGTTGACAAAAATGTTCCAATGAAGCTGAGACCACCTCGTGGAGTAGCGACTAGTATTCTTGACTGTCACCCTGGAGATACGGGTTCGATTCCCGGCTCTACCAAGAAATGTTAACTCTGGTATGAGGGCTAGGACGGAGTACATACGGGGTACACTCAGCCTCGTGAGGCAAAACTAAGGAGAGGCCCGTTCGATTCCCAACTCAGCCATCCTGGAAGAGGTGTTCTATGGTTTCCCACTTCTAGTCCAGAACAATACCTATATGGTTCCTAACTTAAGGCCACGAGCGCCTCCTTCCAAATCCTTACCTGAATTACAAATGCACACTACTACAGACACCACTATAAGGTTATCTGACAAATTATACACACACCTAAGAACTCGGAGCTAAATGGCCACGATGTCCAAACCCCTCAAATGAAACAACAACTCAATAAATCTGACGAAGTCATAAAACAATGGCACTCAATTAAGTGACAATATGAAAGACATAATTCATAAATATATTTATATGCAAAAATGAATGTATTTTAAAGGTATTTATTATTATTATTATTTATTTACAACGTATTTTCCCAATATCGGAAAGCGTTAAGCACTTTGACTCAATTCTTGACGTTCTTCTTATTTTGCCAGTATTGTTTCATTCAGTTGGAGAATGTCAATTTTCTTTCGTCAGACCATTGAGGTCTGGAAGGTGTATGTAGGTTTTGCTTGCTCTGGTTGGACTTCCCAGTTGTTCACTTTGTTACGGAAGGAGTCTCTGTCTGATGTGTCGGTTATTTTAGCAGTTCCCGTGTCTTTTTGTACTTTTTTCATCCATGGTGTTGTACTTTTGAGTGATGATATGTAATCTAGTATTCTTTTGGTTAGTCGGGTATTCGGCAGTCTACTTGTGAGCCCGAAGAATTTCAATCGTCTTTTTATGATGTCGACTTCGATGTTTGAGTATTTTTCAGTTGTCTTGATTGACTCGAGTCGGTACCCGTCAGGAGTGAGTCTTGCTCCTAGTATTTTCCGAATGATTTTTCTTTCTTTCCTGATGGCTTCAAGTTCATTTATTATTATTATTATTATTATTATTATTATTATTGAAAAATGAAAATCCACAGCCTGCTTCCAGTCTCCGACCGGGTCAGGAATGGAATGAATGAAGCCCCCATCTAGCGGCGAGGATATGAACTGTGCCGGCTGCCGAGGCCTGACGCACTCCTCTGGGGCAATGATTAAATGAATGACAGATGAAATGAAATGATAGTGGAGAGTGTTGCTGGAATGAAATTTTCGACAGGGAAAACCGGAGTACCCGGAGAAAAACCTGTCTGCCTCCGTTTTGTCCAGCACAGATCTCACGTGGAGTGACCGGGATTTGAACCACGGACCCAGCGGTGAGAGGCCGGCGTGCTGCCGCCTAAGCCACGGAGGCTTTCATTATTATTATTATTATTATTTATGTTAAATAGTAGTTTATTAACTGCGCTTACATAATTCAGAGTTACCTTTCAGGCAAAGCTTACAAGACAAAATAAGAGTATGTAATGAGCCAGTAATTTTCTGATTGATGTCCAAAGAGATGATTTCTCAATAAGTTATCAATATTGATCCCTTGTGTATGAAGTCTTTACTTAACCCAAATTCCAGGCGCGGATTCAAGTGGGGGGGGGGGGTCACGGGGGTCATGACCCCCCCCCCCACCCAAAGGAGACTAATTTTTTTTGCAAACTCAAAAAACGAAAACACAATAACCAGACAAATAAAACTTAACGAATTTTAACTGAAAAACAGTTGTTTTTTTCATTTTATTCATTACTGAAAATATCTTTATTGCAATTATTATGTTCTGTTACAACTGTACTGTACATATTTACAAATTCATACCTGTTATATAAAAACTATTATTTATATACCAAAATCAACTCGTCTATTTTGTTTAGCAAACCTTGTGATTACCGAATCGATGTTTATAGTGATGTCACGATGAATGTGCAGCAATGCACGGATAGGAATTTGGGGCTTTTTTTGCACCAAAAAAATTTGCCGACGTCCAAACTGCAAGCTTGGTTGGCAATTTAAGCTGTGACTTTCTCCCTTGGTCGGTACCAACTCGACTTGCCGAAACTGTAACGTACCTTGATACTTTTCTCGAAGCTCGATGTAAAAGTCGCAAAACACGCCTTTGCAATTTGTACGAATATTTTTGGTGCGCTAAACGCATCAAATTATGTAGCTTGCAAAAAAATTGGTTTGGTTTTGTAAGTTTGGTTATTTTGTGATTGCGTTTTTAGTGATACCATTTTTCTTAACAATTTCGATTCTCTGACCCCCCCAATCCAAACTAGATCCACGCCTGCCAAATTCTATGCAGAATTCTGCAAATTTTAGATCACTGAATGCTTGAAATACAAGTGTGTAGTCATAAAACCATTATATAAAGTTCTATTTAACAATTTTAATGATCCTTTGCCATATGAATAATAATAATAATAATAAGTTAATAATAATGGCGAGTGTGGATTCTGAGGAGGCCCAAGGGGCGACCCCCGAATTGTTATGGTGATGAAATGAATGATGAAGGCATCACGGGCCTTGGGGAATCAATAAATGGAGATTAAAATCCCTACGGTCCTGCCCGAATTGTGACCCGAGACCTTTCAGACCAAAGCGTAGCGTAATAACCAATTAACTGCAGGTCCGGACACCATGTGAATGTATTTCGTTGTGCCGTCAAGTTGAATACAACGCAGGAGCAAAGTTTCCTTTTGAATGAACCATTCTATGAACTGCTCTTGTCAAGCTTTCTGCGATTGATTAGAAAGGTGCCAAACATTCAGAAAATCTGAATGCCTAAGCATGAGGTAGATGTATGGCATCCCTGTTGATGCATTTTATTTTAATACTAGCAACCCGGCCCGGCTTCACCCGAGAACAGTTGTGAAGGCATTATGTGATAAGCGCTTCATTACGATGTCAATGATCCACGATCTATAGACTATCCGTTTTACGTCTCGGCATGATAGGTTAAAATCACTGACTGGACTATGAACTATATTATCATGGAGATGCATGTGCAACAAATTCTTGTCAGACGTAATTTATGAATGGCGAGGTGCATGAAACACAAATCCCCCTTCCGTCCAATCTAAAAACACTTATAGTGGACGATATATCGAATATAGAGATGTGCTCTCGCGTACGTTTTTGTAGAACTTTTCATGCTGAACCATTCTTACACTCATTGTATGTTGATATTTTTAACGGTTTGTCCAGCGTAAGCATAAAAAGTGCACGGATGCCATGATTTTTTTCGAAATTTTCTCTGAAATCGTTACTGCTTGGCTTTCTTTGATCATAAATAAATTATTTTCTACACAAAACTTCCTCGAGGTATCCTTTACAGAATGGTGAAAACCGCATCAAAATCCATGCAGTGGTTCTCGAGATTACCCGTGACATCCAAGAATCGGGGACTTTGTTTTATACTAAGTAGAGATTATACGCCAATCAGTATAATTTAATATAATATAATCCCCTTCCGTCCAATCTTAAATTGACTGTGAATTTTGCGGAACGAAAAGTTCACGGGCGAAATGATAGTTGCACTTCCAGGGAATGGCGAGGTGAATGAAACTCAAATCCCCCTTCCGTCCAATCTTAACTTGACTGTGTTTCACAGGCGAAATGAAGAAAACCCGAGTTGCAATTCCAGCGAAACTCCAAATACAACCACCATGCTCAGAAATCTTAACTCAACACCACTCGACAGTTTGCTGCTGGCTGTATCTGGGGCAATAGGTTCGCCCGCTATCTAGGCTGTAACAGGGATAATAGACTCGCCCTTAGCTAGCTCGTTAACTGTCGCCTCAGTAGTTGAATGGAGATTTTTGGAAGAAATTGAAACGTAAAAACGCTTATAGTGGGCGATGTATTGAAGATAGACATATGCTCTCGCGGACTTTTTTGTAGAATTTTCATGCTGAACAATTCTTACACTCATTGTATTTAGATATGTTTAACGGTTTGCCCAGCGTAAGCTTACAAAACGCTCGGACGCCAGTTTTTTTTTTTCGACTTTTCCACTGAAATCGTTACTGATCGGCTTCCTTTGATCATAAATAAATTATTTTCTACAGAAATCATCCTCGAGATATCCTTTACAGAATGGTGAAAACCGCATCAAAATCCATCCACTGGTTCTCGAGTTTACCCGTAACATCCAACAATCGGGGACTTTGTTTTATACTAGTGTAAGTAGAGATTTAGGTGGAGAGGGAGGGGTAGGGGTTGAGAAAAGAGCGTGAAATACACCGGAGATGCGTAAGTTACTGTATAACAAGAACGCAAGCTTTGTGTAAAATCTAAGTACGATATGCCCCTATGTCCACATACAATAAATACAGTATTACAGTATGTATGTCTACCCCTTATTATTATTCCCGTTTTCTAACGGGGTAGGGGATGAGATGCGATGGAAGTCTTTGTGGCGATGGTTTTTACGGCCGGATGCCCTTCCTGACGCCAACCTCATGAGAGGAGTTAATGAGAGATGAAATGAATGATGGTGAATGAAACTGGCCAAGGATGTGGAAGGAAGCGGCCGTGGCCTGTCAGGAGGTACCGTCCCAGCATTTGCCTGGTGTTGAAAATGGGAGACCACGGAAAACCATTTCAAGGACGGCCGACGGTGGGGCTCGAACCCACACGTCTACCGAGTCAGCAGAGAGCTTGGCCCCATGACCTAATGCTGCGATTTAGCCAGCGTAGCCACTACTGTCGGTAAATACAGTATTACAGTAACAAGTTTATATTTCATGAAATACGCAATTTCACTAAAATATGCATTGTTAAAAACTACTAGTATAAATCCTAAATAAACCACGAAGGCCACTGTTGAGTACAACATTGCTTGCAACTCTTTACTTACTTTCATCTTCCCCTATCAGCCTTTCTTGGCTAACTCCAATTTTCTTAAAATTCCAACCCTATTATATTTCTGAGGACCGAGGTAGCTTCCATTGTGCCACCTTCGTTAGCCTACCTGTATTCTAGCATGACACCCTCATTCTTTTATTCATTTTATTTTCCTTCATGGGTGGAAATCAAATAAGTTATAACCATGGTATCTTCTGCCAGTCTTAGAGGTGATTAAAATAGCCTCACATTGTACGCTGTAATTAGAAACGGAACAGATCTGCAATACGTTCAGTAAGGCCAGGAATAGGATGATCTGGGCTCATTTCTTTTCTTCTTCTTCCTAAAATAATTTTGTCTAATTTGTCTGTCCTAGAATATTTAAGTTAACTTAGGCCTGCATGCTTTCGCCCGACTAATTTCGATACTCAATACCCTCCTTATTCTTAATCACTATAAAACTATCAGTAGGGGCCGATTACCATTAAACAGGGTCTTCAAAACAAACTAACCCGAGATCGCGTATCCATGGATGGCTGCCGAATGTTTCTCAAGGCAGACAGCGCAACAACATGCTCTGTCGTCTTTATATTTTATATGTTTGGGAAGCTTGGAATTCAAACTCCACGTTTTTAGCCTACTTTTCACATTTTGCAAAAATGAGGAAAAAGTAGACTTATGGGATCGATTCAGGCAAATGCCTGTCTGTGCCCCCCTATCAACTCCTAAATGGTTGCAGCAATCGAAACAAAATTTGGTATGAGTAAAGATCTATACCTAAATATCTCAATGCCGTATTTGAAAATGATGTCAGTGCAACCAACTGCTGAAAAATCGCAATTGAAATTTGAGCTCCATGTTGGATAGGGCCTATCCTGGAAAGTATGCATGGGAGCTATTTCAAAATTAGCACACATATAGATAGTAATATTTCAGTTTAATTTCCAGGAGGCCATACATGGCAGTGTCGCCAAAATGATTCTAAGCCTGCTGATAGGTCCAATTTTAAATGCATATAAGTTAACTTCTACATTATCAATTGGAATTCAACCAAATTTCGTATGTACAATGTGTACATAAACAGATATGACAGAGTATTCTTAAGAGCCACCAGGGCTGCCAACTGTTAATGAATGCTCTCAATTTCTTTTATCCAAATACCAATATTTCAGAAAGTATGCAAGCCGACAGCTTTAAACTAAGCACACGTATAGTACCTGATATTCTAGATTAATTTGGAATAGGCCTAACTAATATATGTCAGTACTGCCAACTTGATTCTAACCCTGCTAATAGGTCCAATTTTAAAATGCATGTAACTTTTATACTAACTAATGGATTTCATTCAAATTTGGCACAACAATAGATCTTATTATTTCAGATTATTTCTGACCAACACATGCATGCCATTGTTGCCAACATGATTTTACGTGCGCTATTAGATCCAATATCTAACTGCATGTAACGCCCATGCTATCCATTGGACTTCAACCAAATTTTGTATTCTGTACCTTAAGAGATCGAAGTAAGAATATATTCAGTCACCAGGGCTGCCAACTGTCGTGTTCTATTAGGCTACATTATGCGAGGTATACTGTATTTCAAACTAATTAGAAATTTCGATATTACCGACTTAATTTCGTCATTATTCTAGATAGATTCATATAGATTAACCATTGGCATGAATCTTAAATTTTAAGAAAAGTAGGCTCTTTAGTTCGTTACGGAACTTCTTGTTTCCAATAAAATGATAAGATGACACCTAACTTCAGGCCAAGACTACTTCTCAATCCTATCTCCAATTATTAGTAACTTATACCCACGGGTACGGACACCACAATAAAACAGGTCATCAGGAAAATTGTACATACACAACTAACTTCACGAGGCTGATGACTCCTAACTAGATTTTGTTGTTGTTAATTCATATGAGGGGTTTGGAACATCTTTGATCATCAGCCCCGTGTACTTGGGTGTGTATATAGTATGTCTGATAACCTGTATTTCTGTGGTGACTGGAGTAGTGAAGCTGTAATTATTTGGGTTGGGGATCGGGTAGGTTCCCCGGGACTTGAAATAAGGCATTATCCCGGCAGTTTCTTGGAAGGAGTGTGGTAAAACCCGGGGAAAAACTACACTCAGGATAGTCGCTGTCAGCACAGGGATTCGAACCTCCGATCTCCAGACTTGTTGCAGCTCCCCGTCACGGTCATGGTGAGTGATATAACTCAGTTGTTGATTTTTAATTTAGGGGCTTAAACATCGTGGTCATTTCGGCCTCATATACTGGGGCATGTGTACATAAATTGATAAACTGTATTATTGTGGTGTTTGTGTTACGGTACTGTGTTTATCTGTAACTGAGGAGACGAGGATTTGGATGGAGGCGGCCGTGGTCTTAAGTTAGGAAACATTCCGGCATTTGCCTGGAGTAGAAGTGGGAGCCGCGGAAATTCACTTCTAAGATGGATGAGGTGGGAACCAACTCCGTCTCTTCTCAGTTTTGTTTCAAGAGGCTGATTGTATCTCTTTCCAACGCTCAAACAAGAATGATATATCTAACGCACCACCTTTGGGACCGACACATGCCCCGAGAGCACTGTTCAGGGGATAATTACGGAACTCGGGCATCTCTAACGGCAGTAGTTAAAAAGGACGTTAAAATCATAACATCCATTATTACATCGGAAATAACTTAATTTCTTCTTCCTCTTTTACTTGTGTAGGTCTACAAATGTTCTACTTCCGGACTAAGCCATGTGGGGTGTATTTGGGAGAGATGTTGAATCATTTAGGGGCTTTGTGACTTCGTGGTCATGTAGCCCAGTGTACTTGGGCGTGTGTGGAATTTGTCTGATGACCTGTGTTAATGTGTGTAATTGTAATTCAGATGGGAATGAGGCAGCCGTGGCATTAAATTAGGAACCATCCCGGCATTCCCCTGGAGGAGAAGTGGGGAAACCACGAAAAACCACTTCCAGGATGGCTGAAGCGAGAATCGAACCCACCTCTTCTCAGTTTTTCCTCACGAGGCTGAGTGCATCCCGTTCCAGCCCTCAGACCAGAATTACATTTCTTAGCATTTGGGAGAGTTGTAATTTTCCTACCCTTCTTAAGGCAATAATAGTCTACTGCGGTACCATATATGACAGGACATGTTTGATTGAATTACCAGACTAAAAACTACTATGGCTTAAAATGTAACTTTCTCTCTGTGCAGACATCATCTTCACTTTAAACACTGTCTGCTTCAACTCGCAGCGTGCATCCCACCACAAGCTGATGGTCTAATGCACTTCTTTTGAAGGACGCTCTCCATGATAAGTCTACTACCCCAACAATACAGTACCAAACACCCATGAATTAGAAAAAAAAACACTTTTAATATAATGACATTATTTTCATCGGAATGACAATACATAGATGCCATTTAATTGCGGAAAGCAACAACCTACGGTATATAATGTTATCTGCAACAAAACAATTCTGTCAAACTGGCAACTGTTCATTTTGAAAGTGGAACTGGGAGTCACAATATTTTAACAGGTATTTTATATTGAAATATTAAAAGTAATATCTTCACACGATTTTAGAAAGCTATGGAAGACATGAGGGTATGGAACTTAAATTTGGGAAATTGTTGCATTTCTGAAACAAATTAATAACTGAGCAAGCATATATTAAGACATAAATACAAAACAGGCATTAGAGGAGTTTGTGTCGTTCAGCGGCACCTAACGCCATTCCCTATGGGTTAATTAAAATTTTGATCATAGGAATCTCTTGTTGTATGCAAATTATGAGAATATTTTAAGCTGTAGAAGTTTAAATTAAATTTGTTGATTTTTATTTCCTTACCTGACCTACATATTCCAATATCCACAACTCCTGAGGTCGTAGTTCTCCTGGAAGGACGAAGTTGATGAAATAATATCCAAGAGCACCAGTATCCATCCAGCGATACACATTCACGCGGTCACACACACCTGGCGGAGACTTCAATAGCCGAATAAAACACTAAACCACTTGCACAAAGCCCATGTTTTATCGTAACCACCAAACTTCACATATCACACACAGAAACATACAACACAACAATAATACTTTTTAACTGAAGAGAACTCATTCCCGTTTCACCGAAAACCACAATTTTATGATACTCACTAAAATTCTCGCAGACTCGAGGATGGTGCTGCCATCTTGTGGCACCGCGTACGTCACGAGCCACTGACCAATGAGAGAGGGCGAGGACGCGGCTGAGGAATTCCTAGCCTTACCTCTTTCCCCTCTTCGCCCTCCCACTCACCTTTATCGAAACCGGCTTAAAACGCCCCGGGAAGTTTTACTATTATACAGCAGAAAAACGATACACCGTACAGTCCGTTACTAAAATAAGAGTCACTCATCCCCGGTCTTCCATTGTACTGAACGTACTAGTGCACCATTATTTCCATCTCTTGGTTATGCTATGTGCGTTCTATACGGACAATCCTATGAATTAATTGTCAGTGGGACTAAAAAGACGATAAATCGCTTTCAATTATAGTTTTCAGATATGCAATTACAGAATATATATTAAAGTAGGGGTCATCCGGATATCCACACTCTATCATGTCTATAATTTAGGTTATTCAATGTAATTTGTCGTTTCTACAAACTGGAAGAATCTGTTGTCCCCCACTTGTCAGAACGATTTGTTTAGCGTGGTATTGATGTGAAACATGTTTGGCGAGTTCCTTAATTAGGTTCTGTAGGCTAGCCACATCCAGTCCAGTCTAGTGACATATGGATGTGGTCGGCCAGGTCTGTGAACACCTTCCCAGGCATCAGTGGCTTACTGACCCTTGTCCCAACACCGTGGCTCGAAAAGAACTTCACAGTAATAAATTTGATATGATAGCCCTACGCCAGCAATATCATCCACCTATAAGATCATATAGTAAGGATCTAAATAAATTCCATCAAAGATGCTGAAATTATAACGTATTTAATTACTATTATTATTATATATTATCAATCTTATTATATAATACGCTCCTAAACCAGAAGGAGTTAGAAGGTGTGGTTTGTACCAGGAGCGGTGCGTCATTAAGGGCCGAAAGGGCCCCGCCCACCCAGGCCCGTTTTGCGTAGTCTATTGCACACAATTTGTTTAATGAAGTCCTTAAAAATTACTTAATACTATAGATATTCTACTTAACATAAGTGGTTTTCCCATCTAGAATCTCTAAAAAGAATTCAGTATACATAACTCATCCCTAGTTTAAGATTCTGACAGTCTAGTACGGTGATGTCATAGCGAGGGCCATTCTACAGAAAGTCCCATGTAAAGGATATGCCTTGATGGGCCGGGTGAAGAAACAGTGGACATGGCACTGTCTTGCTCGGGAATTCTTCTGTACTATGAAGGGATTTTTCTCTCTCTTCAAGGGCCAGCAGATTGGGCCCATAACATTGATTTAAATCGAAATAGAAGAGGTCTCCATTTCACTTCCTGCTTCTGTCTCTGTCAAACCGCATTACTGGAGAAGGGTCCAGCCCACCCCATCCCTTTAAGCAGGTATTTAGCAATTGTTCGCAGCTTGCTGACATTAGGCAAAAATATATTTATACATTCCCAGCTTTCTGGTGTTTTAAGTACAGTACAAGTGCCTTTTGTGAGTTATGTAAATTAAGTTAATTTCTATAAATTAATGTGTTTTTAACTTTTGTGGTACGGTACCGGTACGTAGTTATTTATTATGCCGATTGTGTGCGACGTAGGGAAATCTAAATGGAATTTTTGTTATTAACAAATAATCTATTTTCTTCTTCTGAACACAAAGTTAGAAATTAAAAATATGGACCTCATCAACCAAGCTCATTGATAAATTTACTTCATGCAAGCACAGGAGAGGAGAATATATTTACAAATAAGGAGTCATGTGAGTACAGTTTTTAATACGTGAACTTTTTATTAAAACTTGTTTCAAATGTTGTGTTGTGTGGAATGATGATAATGGCAATATTGGCAACAATGAATGTCAAATATAAAACAATATTTAATATGAAACAACAATAATATCATCTGGCCACCCTAAAATTTTAGTCAGGAGCCGCCCCTCTTTTGTACCAAAATCTTCGAAATCGTCTCAATAGTACAGGAAGAACCTTGCATTTCTTGAAAAGTCAACGGAAAGATATTTATTTGTTTATAAATTGCTTTCAAACAAATAAACAAGACGATAGCTCCTGGCAGAACTGTGTCGCGTACAGCCCGCATAGCAGTAGAGCCAGTCGGGTAGTATGAACACATGGGGCGCACACAAACCATTATGCGAGAGTTCTCTCATGGGTCCGCCAGTTATCATTATCATACAGTATATAAAATACGCCAAGGTGTATGTTTCACATAACTCAAGCTCCTAAACCAGAGGGAGTTAGAAGGTGTGGTTTGTGCCAAAATATCTCAAATCGTCTCAATAGCACATGAAAAATCTTACATTTCTTGAAAAGTCAACGGAAATATATTTATTTGTTTAAAAAATTACGTTACAAATAATAGCCCCTGCCAGAACTGTGTCGTGTCAAGCCCGCATAACAGTAAAGCCAGGCTGGGCACATACTCATACACAGCCAGCTCGGCCATCTACACCAGCCACATCAACAAAGCAACCATTACAACAAATTGCGCAAGGTTAATACACAACAACAATGACGGGTCCCCTAGTTATTATTATTATTATTATTATTATTATTATTATTATTATTAGACTTCTTCTTCTTCTTCTTCCTTCGTTACGGCCAACTAAGGACCACGTAATGTCAACTGTTTTTTCTGCATTTTAATGTTGGCCCAGTACTCGTTCATTCGCAATCGATGTTTCACCTTTCTCTCCGTCGTCCACGCCTTCCCAGTTTTTAGCTTCGGCCTAAGTTGAAAACTCCGATGTTTCTGAAGTTTTTCCCTAAGTGGGCCACGCTCCTGGATATCTTCACGTGTTATCCCAGTCTCCAACAGATCTTTCTCTACTTCACTGAACCAGGCCCCCTTTGTCTTTTTCTCACGGAGAAAAGCAAAAATTCTGTTGGATAGCCGTGTTGATTTCATTCGGGTTATTATTAGAATATTATTATTATTATTATTATTATTATTATTATGGTTATGTCTGTAGGAAAAAAACACGAGAAAATAGGATGGCAGGTACAAGGAACTAAATTACAATAGGTAGACCATTTTAAGTACTTGGGCTGTGTATTCTCTAAGGATGGTAGTATAGTGAAAAATATAGAGTCGAGTTGCAGAAAAGCCAATCCAGTTTGTTTTCAGTTGCGATCTACAGTATTCTGCAAGGAAGAAGTTAGTGTAGCGACGAAACCCTCCCTACATCACTCAATATTTAGCTGTAAGTAAGCACTGGATAGATTCATGATATCTAGCACATAAACTGGAGGTATCTGATGTGAGGGTAGCACGAATTATTGCTGGGACAAATAGATGGGAGCAATGAAGAGATAAAGGCTAAGCTAGAAATGAGCTCGTTAGATGAAGCAGTTCGTATGAACCAACTCAGTGGGGTCAAGCGATGAGAATGGGGGAGGTGAGCTTACCTAAGAGGTTAATAAGCTCGGCTATAGAGGGTAACAGGAGCAGAGGCAATGGTTGGATTTAGTATTCAACGATTCCAAAGTGAGGAGTGTATAATAGGGTGGAGGAGAGTGTGTCGCTAACTGCTAATAGAATAGAATAGAATACACTCTGTTCAAAATCTCGGAAAGCCAGAGATTGTGGACGAGAGTATTACTGTATTTATTGCAACCATCACCTGTTTATTACAGAAGTTATAGCGATTCGCTAATAGCCTAATACAAAAATCCTTCTCAGTAAGATTAATACATCGCAAGATAAATTTAAACATAGGCCTAAGTCACAATCCTACAACTAATTTGCATTGTATTCAATGTTATAAACAATTATTAAAACACTAATAATGTCTATTAATTATGTACTATCTTAATCTTATCCTAAAAGAGAGGCTATCCTAGACTTTAACTAAGGTTCATAGTTTAGGATACCAACTCCTGTACCCGTATAGACCTACTTGTTTCACATGCATCTTTACTAACTGCTAATAGGAGATCTTGACGGTGATTTGTTCGTAAACAGAGGTTTGCAGACTTGACTGAACGCGGAAAGGAAAATATTCTCAAACGAAAATTAATTATTATTATTATAAATGAGGAAGATGACCTCACTGTTCCACCCCTTAAAACAAAATAATAATAATAATACTAATAATAATAATAATAATAATAATAATAATAATAATAATAAATAATAATAACCCCTGGCACTACAGCCCATGAACGGTCTAGGCCTACCAAGCAATCGCTGCCCAGCCATTTGGCCTGCAGATATTGGGTTGACGCGTGGTCAGCGCATCAGGTACCCTCGGCCGTTAATCTTGGTTGTCGTGACCGGGGCGCTGCCTCACTGTCAGACAGCTACTCAATTGTCCTCACGAGGCTGAGCGCACCCTGTTCCTGCCCTCACGCCAGTTTTAAAATCCCTCACGGAGTTGGGAATCAAACCCGGGGCCTCTGGGTGAGAGGCAGGCGTGCTACCCAAACACCTTAAAACAGAACGACTCAACAATTATTATAAACCGGGGTATGTAGCCTATTACAATTTGAGAGACCGTTGCATTAGAAACATTTGGATGTTTGCATGTTTTACCTTCGACCTGATGTCGATGGCAGTAGTGTCTTCTAGAGCAGAGGTCCTCAAATTGGGGGCGCGTCCCCTCAGGGGAGTGCAGAGAGTACTAAAGGGGGGCACCGGCTCTGATTGAAATATTTATATTTCATATTCTGCAACAAAATATTGCTATCCTCATACCCATGAACCTATTATAGGCAGGAAGCTCCCACGACCATTCAAGACAAAAAACTTTTTGCTGTCTTATTTCACAGAACTGACCAGTAGATCCTGCCAGAAGGAATTCTGAGAAAAGGTGTAAACATTTCTCACACAGCACCCTTTCACCCACCACCTGCAGCGATATCTCCTTACCAAACACTTAACAACCACTAATGAATATAAGCCGCTTGACAATGTGACCGCCACTTACTTACAAGAATATATTCTTCTATTTCTGTCATCGTCGACTTGAATTCAGCCAGGCCTTTGTAGTCTCTTCAAAGACAGCGAGTGAACAGGTGAATTCTAGTTAGTGTTCAGTGGTAGTGGTTAGCTCGATTTACAATAAACTGATACAAGTAATGCCATTACATTTTTTTTTACAAAAATTTGTTGAACTTTGATGTGCTCTAAGAAAAGTAAATTGTGTATTGTTATTATTATTTTAACTGGTAGTTGCAGTATTTAGATAGAAGCAAATACTGTAGATCTTGTGATCCGTTTTCTCTGTGTGCCAAGTAGCCCATGAGAAGTGCTAAGAAAGGAAAGGAAAGATATTTCATGTTTCAGAAGGGGGGGGGGGGGGGACAGAAAAAGTTTGAGAACCCCTGCAGAATGTACTGTATACAGATACAGAGCCAATTTATTTTTAACCGTGCTCAGATAAACTGAAGAAATATTGAAAGAAAAAATGTCATATTAGAAATGAAATTTAAATCAATGACACAAAAGTAGGCTATACCAGCAGCCATGGACATTTTACTGCGTACAGTTAAGTGTACAGTTAATGAAAGGGCTTGAAATCTGCGATGTCTTGCTTTGCTCTATTAGGCCTACAGACCCCCTCCCCTCCCTCCCGAGGATCTGGTCTGGGGGTTGGAACGGAGCACACTCGGCCTCATTAAGACCACTTCCAGTTTTGCCTCAGCTTTGTATCCCGTTCCAGCCCTCACCCGGACCTCTGGGGTGACAGCCAAGAATGCTAGCCACTGCGCCATGAGGCGAATTCAATAACTAGAACCGAATGATATCAGCGATATTTTAAAACGTCAATATTTCCAAATCTACGTTTTTACATGCCACATACCAACCAACTAATTAGGTCTATAGACCAGCAGATCAGACGATAGTTTAAAATTGTCATAAGGCGTTTGCACTCTCGATATAAAACAAGAAGTTCCGTGACGAACTAAAGAGCCTACTTTTCATGTCAATGATTATTCCACAGTATATGAACCTATCTAGAATAATTACGAAATTAAGTTGGTAATATCGAAATGTCTAATTAGTTCGAAATATTCCTGGTATAATGTAGCCTAATAGAGCAGTACAGTTGGCAGCCCTGGCGACTGAATATATTCTTAGTTCCATCTCTTAAGGTACAGAATACAAAATTTGGTTGAAGTCCAATGGACGTTACATGCAGTTAGACATTGGATCTATCAGTACGCGTAAAAGCATGTTGGCAACAATGTCATGCGTGTGCTGGTTAGAAATAATGGGAAATATTATGATATGTTGTTGTGCCAATTATGGATGAAATCCATTTGTTAGTATAGAAGTTACATGTATTTTAAAATTGGACCTATCAGCAAGCATAGAATCATGTTGGCAGCACAGACTTATATTAATTATTCCAAATTAATCTAGAGTGTCAGGTGCTACACGTGTGCAGAGTATAGAGCTGTTAGCTTGTATACTTTCTGATATATTGATATTAGGGTAGAAAAAGATAGACAGCATTTATTAACAGTTGGCAGCCCTGATTGCTCTTAAGAATACTTATAGTCATATCTGTTATGTTACACATAGCACATGCGAAATTTGGTTGAAATCCAACTGTTAGTATAGAAGTTAAATGTATTTAAAAATTGGTCCTATCAGCAGGCTTAGAATCATGTTGGTAGAACTGAAGTATATAAGTTACTCCAAATTAATCTAAAATGTCAGATACTATACGTGTGCATAGTTTAAAGCTGTCGGCTTGCATTCTATCAGATATATTGATATTTGGATGAAGAAAATAGAGAGAGAGCAATTATTAACAGTTGGCAGCCCTGGTGGCTCTTAAGAATACACTCAGTTATATCTGTGTATGTAAACATATTACATACAAAATTTGGTTGAAATCCAATTAAGAGTGTAGACGTTATATGTATTTAAAAATTGGACCTATCAGAAGGCTTACAATTATTTTGGCAACACTGTCATGTATGGCCTCCTGGAAATTAAATTGAAATAGTATTATCTACATGTGTGCCAATTTTGGAATAGCTCCCATGCATACCTTCCATGATATCCAACATGGAGCTCAAATTTCTAGTGCGTTTTTTCAGCAGTTGGTAGCACTGACATCATTTTAAAATTTGGGCTTGAGATATTCCGGTATACATCTTTACTCATACTAAATTTGCCTTCGATTGCTGCAGCCGTTTAGGAGTTGATAGGGGGGGGGGGGACACACACAGCCAGACAGACAGAAGGACAGACAGACAGACAAACATTTTCCCGGATCGATCTCATAAGTCTACTTTTTCCTCATTTTTGCAAAATGTGAAAAGTAGGCTAAAAATACTTTGTGAACGGAACTGCAGTGTTTACAAAATGGCCCGTAACGTGCCGAGGCATGGTTTTTGATTTTCGTGAAATAGCTAGCAATACTTTCTGCACTGAATGATCAATGATCTCAGTGGAAAGAGACTTAATGAACCAATACAAATTGGATGGAGCAGTGGAGTTTCAATACGTAGCCTACCCCCTAGGGCACAGCAATTGGCCCGAGCAGAACTGATCCATCTTTCTCTACGAAATACAATTTCCACAACGTCTGTATATAACTCCGATGCTGACATAAGGCGTTACCTTGTAACGTGTTTTTCGAGGGGTTTTTATGCCACTGGCATAAGTCAGTAGGAAGCCATTCTATATTTATTTACGCGGCAAATTGAGCCAAGAGAAATTTTCATGTTAACTTATTATTATTATTATTATTATTATTATTATTATTATTATTATTAACGTATTATTATTATTATTATTAATTGATTTTAGAGCATTTTCTTATAAAATTATAAGCATACAGATAGGTTTTCTATGTTATAGAAAACGCTATCAAGCAAATTATTACGATCAACATTAGCATAGAAAATTATATGATTACGGAATTTTACGGAGTTTCGTCAGTTAGGGTATATTGAGAGACATGAGTCACTGGAAATTCTGATACAGGCTTATGCTTGTCATGAAGTATGACGCAAGGCTGGGTCGCATCGTCAAGAAAAGGCGGATGTATGGAACGGCAAACGACTTCACCCTCCCGCCGAGTGTAATGAGCCAGAGGAGGGGAGTATAGTGGGGTGCTCAGCCAATCAGTGGAGACCACGTAAGCTAGAAGTTCGGACTGGAGTGGGGATGCGGCGGGTGCATATATGGTTTGCACGCCGTGGAAACGAGGACTATCGTTATAAAATTTAACCAGTATGGTTGCACGAGTGAGTGGCTCCGATGTTCAGTGGAGTTAGCGACTATCTTTGTGAAACTTAACCGTGGTGGTTGTACGTGTTGGTTCCGATGTACGGACCATAAATCTTCATATCTACAAATATATCATCAACAACGAAGAAGATGACGACGTCCAGGAGGCTATGGGAAGCTCACTTCAACATCCAGTATGAGGGAAATGCTACGGCAATTTCCAGTGGTAAGCGCGAATGACACATAGCTACGCAATCTCTCGTCTTTCTTTGTTTCATATTCAGTAATTCAGTAAATTCATAGCTTGGGAATAAGAGTAAAATCAGTAATTTATCCGACTCCGTTTTCACGTAATTTTCTAGCGGTAATATTTAAATCGCAACGCTCCAATTTAAATTCAAACTTATTATTATTATTATTATTAATTTTGCTATACTTGTTTTTATACAATAAATTCATTTCTTTTAACCATGCAATATTTGTTTTCAGTAGGTAGCATTAGATATAGACCAATTCCTTCTCCTGATACAATTGTTTGTTGGGTTAATGATCCAATCATACCACGATCTGAGAGTAAAGATTCTTGAAGGTGTTCTACCAGAGCTAGGTGTTGTTAAATACAAATTTAGATTTCAACATAGCGTTGAGGTCTTGGCGCCCATTAAAACAACATATCTTAGTAGAAAACGGTATATTTGTCACGCAACAGTGAGGGCTATAGAAGACATTACAACCTTACAGTACCATAAGTATCAATTACATTATTCATTAGTAAATTATACTCTGTACGCTGCCAGAATGGGATTGACATTTGGCCGGAAATTCCACGTCAGTCATCACCCCTCTGTCTATTGACCAATCCATGTTCGCATAGTTGATGTCATAATACTCTGCGTATCACAGCCCACGTCAAGGATCATGTAAACGTGCTTCAGTGCCTGGTTAGCTGTGTCCCTGGCTTGTGCAGTGTGATCGCTTGTTAATTCTAACTGTGTATTGGTGCTTTAGTGATAGTAATAGACTAATAGTGCTTTGATAATTTTCTGTGTAGTACGGTAGAGTAGAACAGCAGTAGTTCAAGTAATTAGTACCGTAACTTATATTTTTGACTTTATTCAATTTTCATTCACATTAACAGTCTATTTTCACATTATATTTTGCTATGTTGGAGGAGGTACGGTGGCTAAGGGAAAGGGTGAACTGAAAACCACAGGGTGGGGAACCGTTCTGCGAAGTCAGTCCCGTTGTGGGGGTTACAGTACTTATATTTGGGGGACTTATGAATAGCGATTACTTTTAGTGGACTAATAATACTTCACATTAACTATAACGGCACGCCATCTTCGATCCTTTATTACAGTGCAAGGAACACCAAGGTACAATACATTGCACTTACAATCACGGCCACCACGGAACATACATATATTCGTCATCAGGGAATACTACAGTTCCCCACATTCTTCCCACCCTGATCAACCTCAAGGGGGATGACCAGCTGTACGGGGCGTGTGATTTGGTGTCCGTTGGATCTTCGTTAAGCAGCGCTTTACCGTGCCGACCATTCTCTCCCACCATCCTCCCCACCAAGCCGCCCGTGGCGCGATGAACTTCCAGTGGATGCAGTTTGTGGCGAAGTAGTGGGCAGTTTTGTCTTCCTTGAAAATGGTGCATAGTTCTCTCAGTTCTATTTAGGCTGCGTGAAAGGAAGTTGCGTTGTCGGAGTACACCGTGTGAGGAATACCTCTACCGCTGAGCTCAAGACGAGCTGCTCTAGTTGTGGCGCAGGTTAACAACAGAACGTAAACCTTGGAGACGGTATTGTTGTGTTTCGCATATAGTGGCCCCGCGAAATCTAATCCTGTGACTAAGAATGGGAGTGAGCCTCGAAATCTGTCCGCTGGTAGTGGAGCTTCAGGTGCATGGCCGTGGGGGTTGTTTGCAAGTTTGCAAGGTAAGCATGTGCAGAGAACTTCCCTTATTGTTTGTCGTGCGCGAATAATCCAAAACTGTGCTCGTAATTCCGAAAGAATAATCCTTAATCCTAAAAGGTGCAGCTTGACAAGAGTGTGTCTAATTAGTAGATGAGTGAAGTGGTGACTGCCATCGAGGATGAGAGGATGTTGTTCATTAAAGGATGCGTCCATAAACCGAAGCCGACCTCCTAAACAGATGATATTATTTTGTTTGAAGGGCTGACAGTTCGTAATTTTGGATTTCTTTGGAAGTGGTAAGTTTTTCATTAGGGCCTCATATTCCGCTGGAAAACTCTCCCTTTGGGCAACGGAGATTAACATACTTACTTACTTAATTCCTGCCGCTCCTTTCGAAGCATAGGGCCTTGGCGAAATTTCTCCACGCAGTACGGTTCCTGGCCATTCTCTTCACTTGACTCCAGTTCTTGTCCACCTCTGCAATTTCATTTTCGATCGTCCTTTTCCAGGTCTTCTTAGGTCGACCTCGCTTCCTGGCTCCTTGAGGATTCCAGTCTAGCGCCGCCCTCTCAATAGCTCCGTCCGGCTTCCTTAGTGTGTGACCAATCCAGCGCCATTTCCTCTCCTTGATCTGGATGCTAATCGGTTGTTGATTGGTGATTGTCCAAAGATCTTCATTTGAGATTATGTCGGGCCACCTCACATTCATGATGCGACGCAGACATCTGTTAATGAACACATGTAGCTGGTTGTTGATCGGTTTTGTGACTTTCCATGTTTCACAGCCGTAGAGAAGAATCGACTTTACGTTGCTATTGAAAAGGCGGAGCTTGGTCTTCCTGGAAATGCTTCTATTTCTCCAGATGGGGTAGAGCTGGACAAAGGCACCATTTGCCTTCCTGATACGGCTTCGAACATCTTCCTCTGCTCCCCCATCATTTGTGACTATACTTCCAAGGTAGAGGAAGGACTCAACTCGCTCAATTTCCTTTCCGTTGACTGTCAAACTAGTCATGATGTCAGAATTTATCCTCATCTCTTTGGTCTTGTTGGTGTTGATCATCAGTCCTGCACGTTCTGCTTCTCTCTGCAACCTCCCCAGCTTATCTTTTATGTCTCGGTACCGTTGTGCCATAAGACAAATGTCGTCTGCGAAATCCAGATCTTCAAGCCTGTCATTTATATCCCATTGAATACCCCTCTTCCGTCCTCCCATTACCTTCTTCATCACACTATCCAGGACCAACAGGAACAGAGTGAGGGAAAGGACACACCCCTGTCTCACTCCGGAACTGACCTTTATCTTTTCTGTTAATTTGCCTTCGTGAAGAACCTGGCACTCATACCCTTCGTACATCTCTTCCATGATTCTGATGATCTTTGTTGGAATTTTATATTCCTCGAGGGTCTTCCACATGATTCTTTGATTTACGGAGTCGAAGGCTTTCTCGAAGTCAACAAATGTGAGGTAAAGGGTATTCCGCCACTCCACACTCTGTTCCAGGATGATTCGGAGGGTGTTGATGAGATCCACACAGCTGCGATGTTGTCGAAATCCAGCCAGTTCCTTCCGAAGCCTTTTTTCTACGCAGTCTTTTATACGATTCAGGATGACTCTCGCCAGCACTTTGCTTGGAATGGACAGCAAGGTGATACCCCTCCAATTGTTACAGTTTGTGGTGTCCCCTTTCTTCGGCAACTTGACTATCAACCCCTTCTTCCAGTCGGTTGGTATTTTCTCCACCTTCCAGATCTTCTCCAACAGCGGGTGCAGCAGATCGATCGTAATATCCAGGTCTGCTTTCAGTACTTCCGCTGGGATATTATCCAGACCTGGTGCCTTCCCGCATTTCATCTGCTTCAACGCTGTCCGTATTTCGCCCCGAGTTGGGGAGTCGAGGCTGATGCTTGAGTCACGTTCTGCTTCCTCCTCATCTTCTCCTCGCTGCTTACTTTCTGGTCCTCTATCTCTATTAAGAACCTCCGCAAAGTGTTCTCTCCATCTTGTCAGCTGCTGTTCACACGTCGTGAGGATCTCACCGGTCTTGCTCTTCACAGGCCTAGTTTTATTAAAACCTTTCTTCGAAAGCATCTTTGTGATGCCATAGAGCTCCTTAACGTCCCCCCTTCTTGCCGCTTCTTCTGCTTTCTCTGCCTGCTCATCAATCCACCTCCTATGATCCTTCCGTACACTCCTCTTTACCTCCCTGTTTGCTGTTGAATACTTTGCTTGTGTGAGAGCCTTCTGCTGCCTAGTCTTGCAGGTGTTGAGCTTGGCCTTAATCTCCTTCCTATAATTTATCTTGTCCCAGGTCTGATCGGATATCCATTCTTTCCGCAGGTAGTTCTTGTACCCGAGCTGCATCTCACTGGTTTCCACGAAGATATTCTTTACCTCGCTCCACACAGTCTCCACGTCCTTCTCTGTCTCGGAGCCCAACAACTGGAATTTATTTCTGAGCTCCAGTTTAAATTGGTCCAATCTCTGCTGGTTCTTAAGCTTGCCCACATCAAACTTGTTGTGCCGAGTGTTAAACTTTCGGCGGACTGCGACGATCTTCATACGGAAGTTGGCAACCACAAGATGATGGTCACTACCAACGTCCGCTCCTCTCTTGTTCCTAACATCTTCCAAGCTTCTTCTGAACCTCCTGCTCACCGCGATGTGATCAATTTGATTTTCTGTGACTTGATCAGGAGACACCCAGGTGACCTTGTGGCACCGCCTATGAGGAAATACCGTGCCACCCATCACCAAATCCTGACTGGCGCAATATTCCGTAAATTTCTCCCCATTGTCATTCATCTCACCAAGGCCATGTTTACCCATGATCTGCTCCAACCCCTCATTGTTTGAGCCCACCTTCGCGTTGAAGTCTCCCATAACAATGAGAATGTCCTTCTTACTTGTTTGTCTTGTGACATCTCGCAGCATTTGGTAGAATTCTTCCTTCTTCTCTGGCTCCGATTGTTCTGTAGGCGCATAGCATTGGATGATGATCACATTCCTGATCTTTGTCTTGAACCTAGCAAACATGAGCCTACTAGAAATTGGCTTCCACTCCATAAGGCTTCTCTTTGCATTTCTGTTGAGCAGCAACCCCACTCCATCCCTGTGTTCTTCATCATCGCCCCCAGAATAGAGAAATGTAATTCCATCTGTTGTCTGTATTTCACCAAATCCTGGCCACCTCACTTCACTCAATCCTAGGATATCCAGCCCATAGTTCTTCATCTCCCGTGTCACTTGTTTCAGTCTGGTTTTCTCCATCAAGGTCCTCACATTCCAGAAACCGATTTTCGTAGTCATCTTCATGCCAAATGTCGTCATCAGGTTATCCGTCCAGTTTTGTAATTTCGCTTCAGTTTCCGTAATCAGTTTATTTAAGAGGAGTGAGTGATTAACCCACTGCCTCCGAGTGCCTTGGAGGGGCTGCCACCTTAAGCCTGAGGCACCAGGCTGATTTTCTGTCAGGGTTTCTTCCCTTAGCCTTTGAAGAACCAACTCCGAACTACAAGGCAGCAGTTGTTTCACCAGAGCCCCGTTAGCCGTAATTTCTTCAGGGTTCCTGTAGGGCCTTCACAGCTACCGTAGCGGTCTTGAGGCACACAAAGTCCCCACTGTACTTCACCCCTACAGGCAATCCCCTACTTAATTACGTTGCCCATCTCCCACGACGAGGACGAGGGGTTGGATTTGTGGGAGACGAGTGTACATAGTGCGACTATTATCCATTTCGGAAGCTGTTAGTTCGCCGTGTTGATGATTTGATCTGCGAAGATTATTGCAAAACCGAAGGATCCAGCCCATCGTTTGGAGTAGCTTAGGAGGGTTCGTCTGTGGTGACTACGAGCGCCAGATGTATCGCTTTTCTCGCTTCTGGGAGTGAAGAATGCTGGGGTACGAAGTCATGAGGCCATAATTCTGATGAATCCTTGAGCCAAGTGGGGCCGTTCCACCATGTGTCTGTCGATGCCAGTTCCGAGGCTTGAAGACCTCGGGACATGTTGTCTGCTGGGTTGTCAGTTCCCGGACAGTGCCTCCACTGGGAGGGTGAAGTTGATGCGACGATTTCGGTAACGCAGTTACATACGAAGGTCTTCCAGCGATGAGGCTCACTGCGTATCCAGCCAAGGGTGATGCTGGAATCCGTCCATAATGTTGCCTTTGTAATGTCGCTACTCGTGGCCTGGCAGAAGTAATGCAAAAGTCTTGCTCCTACTACAATTGCAAGCAATTCTAGACGAGGAAGCTTGACCCTTTTTATTGGTGCTAGTCAGGCTTTGCTGCAAACCAGTTCTACTGTTGTTTTTACTTCTGACTGTGTGTGTAAATATATGACAGCACCATACGCCCTTTCAGAAGCGTCGCAGAAGACATGAAGTGTGGAGCCTTCAAGTTGGGGGTTTGAGTCTCCTACCCAGCGTGAAATGCGTATGTTTGACAGGTGTGTTAGATTTGAGCACCATAATGACCACTTTTCACCGATATCAGGGGGACGTGTCTCGTTCCAACCGATCCCTCGGCACCAGGTCTCCTGAAAAAGTAGCTTCCCGAGTATTGTTATTGGTGAGTAGAGACCGAGTGGATCGTACAATCTGGAGGTTATTTGAAGTAGGTTTCGCTTAGTAGCATGTTGCTCCGAAAGAGTTTTCAGGATATAATTGGACGAAGTAGAAAGTAAATCACACTTGGTATTCCAATCAATTCCCAGGACCTGTGAATTTATCTGTGGTGTTAAACCTTGTGTTTTCCAATTTCTTGAAGTGATGCCGAGTTGGTGACCCACTTCGACATGGGAAGCTTGATGATTCCCATGAGTGCTGTAAGCTCTGTGTATATTGTGAAGAGCTCTGATTCTTCCGTGAGTGAAGTAACGAAGTCATCCATGTACGTGCATTTATCCACAAGCACGGCTGCGGAAGGAAATGAGTGTATGTGTGTTGTAGCTAATTCTATAAGGGTTGCAGATAACAGGAATGGGCTGCATGAAAGGCCAAATGGTAATCTGGTAAACCGGTATGTGAGAACGTCGTTCGTAGTTTGATACTGGCCATCATCGGTTGATACCACACGGAACCATAAGAACCTGGTTAAATCTCTGTCAACCGGGTCCAAAGACAGTTGTAGGAATGCCTGCCTAACATCACCGAGGATGGCATGTTTGAATAATCTGAATCTAAGTAGTATAGCCATCATTTTCTGGCACGATATTAGGTCCAGTTTCTAGGATATCATTCAGTAATGGGGATCCAGGTGCATGAGATGATGCGTCAAGCACAATTCGCCATTTTTCAAGTCCTTGTTTCTCCTTCATGTCGGCGTGGTGAGGCTGATAAAAGGATGAAAATTCTTGAGTATTTGTGTCGACAATTTCTACCTGTCTTGGATGATATAGTTTAACATCTGTTGGTGGTACATAACTTTATACTCGTAATTTTTCTCAGATGCACGAGATAGAGTCTGCAAGCGCCTTTCAGCATTTGCGCGATTGTTATTCAGGGGTGAATGATCTTTCTTTGGTAGTGAAACTACTCTTCTGCCGTGTTCAATATTAAATGAGTCGTGAAACTGTTGGAGGATTTTGGAGTTTTTAGTACTGAGGGACTGCACCTTTGATTCAGTGTCTCGTATACCCATGCTTTCAAGATCCCAAAACCGGCGGACTTGGTTATCGTGTATGGGATATTCTTCTGTAAGCTCTACTTTGTTTACGTTGACATTGTTGATAGTGATTCCTGATCGGCTTCCGCTGAGTATCCATCCTAAGATCGAGGGGAGTAGAACAAGTAAAGGGGAAATGCGTATGGGTGGAGTATCCTTCATCAACTTCCAGTAGTGGTCAGCACCTAGTAGTATTTCTATCGGCAGGTTCGCTGAATCATCTCTCGGATCTGCCAACGGCACCTTACGTGTACACGCTAATGAAGAAATGTCCTGTGGTGTTGTTGGATGCGCGGAGTACGTAATGTTGCTCTCGAGTGCATGGATTACTGTGGTTTGACTTGTTGCAAAGTCCCTGCATCTTGAAACGTGCCAATCGACGTTTCCCTGGAGTTGCTTCACTTGATTCAAAAGCAGTGATGGTAACGCTTCGCTCAGCTACGATTTCCAGATTGAGCGAATTGACGAGCGATGTGCAGATAAAGCTCGATTGACTGCCTGCGTCTAAGATGCAACGTGTCACCTTGCTCAGTCCTGTTGGTCTGATAATCCGCACCCTAGCTGTCTGTAGGTGCGTGAAATCCTGCAATCAGTGTCAATTTGGTGGACTGTTGTCATTGTTGAGTCATGAACAGAACTTACACATATCAAGTGATGATGTGATCCTTTGCACTTTGAGCATGTGACCTTCCCACGTTTTGTGCAGTTCCTAACTGAGTGGCCGCGGTTGAGACAAAGGACACATCGTGATGACTGCTTCAGTTTCTCAATCCTGGCCTGCACGTCAGTAAACTGCTTGCATTCTTGTGCCCAGTGCCCTCTTTTCTCACAGAATACGCAGAATTGTGAAGGTAAATTATTGGTTATCCTTGTAGTTCGTTTTGACTTCGTGTTTACGTGTAACGTTACAGCCATAGCAGTGAAATTATGTGGTTGAGTGAAATCTCCCCTAATTTTTTGAGTGATCATCGCGCCGTCTACTTCCTCGTTTATAAAATCTATCAGCTTCATATCTCCTTCTGCAATATTTAGCCGTCCAACGTGAACGATCCATCTCTGGCAGATATCCGGCTCGTAGAATTTTGGGGGCTAAAATTCTCCCGCAAGCATTGATATCTTCCCCTAATGATCGAAGTGCTTGAATACGCCTATTGCATTCAATAAACGTGCTGTTTAGTGTTTCGGGTGTGGCAAACTGAATTGGTTGTATTGTTTCCAAGTAATCCAAGTGCGCTTGAATAATTCTATTTCGATTTCCATAGCGTTGGTGGAGCATTCTCTTTGTGTTTTCGTAAGTGTCCGCTGTGACGGCGATACCATCAGGGCCGTGGAGAGCGACGACGGGCCCTGGGGCTGGAATCTCCCGCCCCCCCCCCCCCCTCTAAAACCAAATTCTGTAAAATCCTCGCAAATTTGCAGAAACTGATTTTGCAAATTTTTTATTTGCACTAAATGTTCATCACGAAATCAATTACATGAGCATAAAGAGCCAACAAGCAAGCAATAGTAATAATAATAATAATAATAATAATAATAATAATAATAATAATTGAAGCATGCTGAACTACAAGATACAAGTCGTCGGATTTTAAGAGCGTTAAAATCCTCCAGTGTGCCTTTATTCGGAGGGGAAGTAAAGCCAGCGGGTCCATGTCTTAGATTTATGGTATGTAAAAGAACCTACCACTACAATATTGGTAGTGTGTAGCCAAAATTTGTAGGTTATTTGGTTAGAAACGCTCTATCAAGTTCCAACGTTCCCCGCTGGGTGTCAGTGACAGTGGCGTCTGGTAACCAAAGTTGGAACTACTTGAAATTGAACTTGTTGGGGAGCCTACGGGTGTTCAATTGAAATGTCCTGATATGATAATTGGCTACAATTCACATATAATAATAATGACAATATTTCAATTATATATTCCACTAAATCCAGGCTATATTTATTATCATAAGCAGAGCGTGAATTACTATCAATATAAATAAGTTAATGCTGGTATGTAAAATTTACAACATTGAAAGTGGATGAATGCATCCAAAATTATTTGCAAATTTAATGTTTATACCTGACAAGCGCATACTATTGCATTATTTTCAATTAACAAAAAATAATATCAGATTAAAGCCATCGAAAACTAGGTACCGTGATAATTTTCAAAATTCACTATTATATACTGTTTTGGCGTTTGACAAATGTAGCACTGTAAGCATACACAATGTTCAGATTTAAAGTTCTGCAGATCCTCTTTGATATCAATAACTTAAGAACTTCAGTGATACTCGCAAAAGCAATATGCTCGTTTGTCGTACACAAATTTGAAAAAAGTTGCATTTACCGGACCGATAATTGCATGGCTTTTACAGTATTTAAATTTGGGAAAATACTCACATCAAAAAAAGCTGTTGTCCATTAACTCGGAAACAGGTGGGATGGAATTCCACCGTCGGTGATTCTATGCTTATTTTCCATGATTCATCGTTTTAACCCGTACATTCATTTTCTCCTCAATTCTATCACCACCGCTACGTCATAAGATCCATTAATCAACAGGAAGTTCAGGTCACTGAACTGCATGTTAAAAGACGTGGAAAGGATATACTATGCACTGTGCAATACTACGGCCTCTGTGACATATGACGTGATCTCTTTTCATAATGAAAACATGATTTTTACAAAACGTCATGACGTATTTTAAAATACGTTTTACATATAGTGTCTTTACGTTGACATTCTTAAAATTTGCTGCCCTTGAAGAGTCACGCCCTTGGGTCTAAGCCTAAACAGTGGTAAGTCTTGAACGGCGATCAGACATCTTTGTGAAAAATCCACAGCCTGCTTCCAGTCTCCGACCGGGTCAGGAATGGAAATGAATGAAGCCGCTAGATAGGGGCAGACATCTTTGTACATTAAACAAAATATATTTTCATAATTAACCACAGGTGTACAGTACTCATACTTAACTCAAGTTATTATGTGCTATCAGTAGATTGTTTTCACAAAAGAAGAAACTGTGAATTTTAACTATATTTTGTAATTGGCGGTCAGTGAATTTCTTATAATTTAATATTGCTTTGCAGTAAGCAAAACTAGAGCCAGGTTCTCCTAAAAATCCTGAATCCTATCTATGACTGGTGACCATCATGGGCGGATTTAAGCCAAGATTATGGGGGAGTGGACACACCGGGGATCTTGGGGTATGGAATATCACCAAGCTCAGAGTGGGGGTCCGGGAGCCCTCCTCCGGAAGAGTTTGCAAAAATTAGGTCCAAATTATTGAGTTATAGGATAGGCCATTTGGGTGATTATTTTTGGGATATTTTGGAGTAAAAATTTGGTGACCATTGACAAGTGGCTATAGTAAAGACTCTCTGATATTGAAGTAAAAGCTCTCACATCTTCAAGTAAGACCCCGCGGTGTAGCTCACCAATGACCGTGATTGGGGCCTACAGCAAGTCTACAGATCGAGGTTCGAATCCGGGCGCTGACAGCGGCTATCCTGAGTATGTATTTTCACACTCCCTACAGACCAATGCCGGGGCAGTACCTTATTTCAAGTCCAGGGACACCTACCCTACTCTTAACCCTAATAATTACAGTAATAGTCGCGACAGCCAACGCATTCCCAGTCGGCAACTAAGAATACGACATGCGATTTATCATGTCAGAGAGGCCATTGCACAGCACAGTGTATACCCCGCTTTTCACCCAGCAGTTGATGGTTTTAAGAGGTTCTAAGTTTTTACTCTCCAAGACAAATAGTTACAACAATGTTGCCAATACACCTCACTTATTATACAACAACCACTAGCCTCCCCTTTAGTCAACACAATTCGCACATTTTTTGGTTTTCTATTTTGTTCGCTTCATTAATATTTGTGAAAACTACTGCTTTACAGTCAACTTCATTCAATAACGTGGAGGCCTTCAGAAACAAACCGTAAAACTAACGCGTCAGCAAATACTGAATTATATCTACAGTACTATTTGATGCAAACCATCCCCAACCGAGCGCCAATAGTTCATTGCCCGCCAGTGATAATAGACCTAATAGCTACCAAGTACACGGGTTGAATGTTGCAAGCCCCTAAATGAATGAACATCTGTAACGACAAACGGGCCTTTTTATTGACTGTTGAGTAAGACTACGAATAACACCGCAGTCGGGAAGCCAAATCCTGCAGTCCTGCCGCGGCTTCGTCAGGAACCGGGGTCATTTCTAAGTCGTAGATAAAGAGGGCAATTAATTTTATGTTTAAAGGTACTGAGACGTTGAAGCGTATCACGAAAGGGCTTGATTCGCAAGGGAAAATATCTCTTCGCGTCCTGAAAAATAAGTGGTTTGCACATCCTTCTAGGACGCCGGGCCCCCCTGGGAGGGTCGGGCCCCGGGGCACCAGCCCTGCCTGTCCCCCCCTCTCGTCGGGCCTGGATACCATCGACTAGTAGCTTTGGTTCTCCGTCCAGATAGCCGCGTAAGAATACGTGTTTGTTGATCGTGGACAACGATGGGTTATCGTCAACAGAAGATTTGAACTGCTCCCAGAAGCGTTGCCAACTTTCAACGTCTCCTGAAAACATTTCCAACTTTACTGTAGGCAATTTTACCGAGTGACTGAATGTAGTGTGTAGAGCCTGATGGGAAGATGGAAGTGGATTTATGGTGCGATCTGCCATGCCTGAAGAAATCTTCTTTTCAATGTGCTTAGTGGCATGTAGGATGGCTAACTTTGCTTTGTCAATGTAATCGTCACAAGATTTAACATCCTCGCAGATTCCGTGTCAGTGAGGAGTTCGTGTAGTTCGTTATCTAAATCAATGAGTAATGTTAAACTTTCCTTCAAGCGCCTGCGATGGTGCTCGTATTGTATAATATCAGTGTTTTCATTAAATACGTTTATACCATTTACGAATCGTGAGACGTTTGGCCTCTCTCTTGTGCGTTTCCTCTTAATATTGTTAAGTTTCAGAGCTATTTCTTCTGAACTCGTCATGATCAAGACGTATTCCTAAATGCCTTCAGTATCCGTGTAGTCTAATGCGTGTTCAGTATTCCTATTAGGTACGGTATTCGTTAACAGATGGCGCTATCGTAACTTACACGTGAGTGCGTTATTATATTGATGCTGTATTGTATGTGTAGCATAATTATAACTAGTGTTCAGTGTTTATATCGTGCGAAATAAATTGTACCATACGCTATTCTCCTCCAAAATATAGTGAGTAACTGTATAGCTTATTGCAACTTATCTGTACTGAACAGCGTCTCTTGAATCTTCTTCCGTTTATTTAAGGGACATAAATGTTCCTTCCCGTGCTTTCGGCACCAAAATGTGGGGGTTCCAGTACTTATATTTGGGGGAATATGAATATCGATTACTACACATTCACATGTAGAAAAAACATGGCGGCGACGGTTGCCCTACCAATAGCTAAGATCAAGTCATCGGGCTTGTCACAGTTCGTTTAAATTATTATTTTTACTCACCTAATATCATAAAAGATATCACAAGACGAGACTAGGTTCCGAAGAAATATGCATCAATAATTTAGACTTACCTGAATTAATTTATCTATATAGTGCTGGCCTCGAATTATAGGTTCCTTCGTCTTCACCCAAGGGGCAGCTACAATAGTCTCACTGTTTCTGTGGTTGAATAAGACGCTTTTTGGCGAGTTATCACGATTTGTATTTAAGTTCAGTAATTATAGATTAATATTATTAGCAAAAAATCAAACAGATTCTGAAGTAGGAGAGAAGAAACTACCCGGTTACTGAAGTGCTGTCCCAGCACATGCAGAGTATTTGTGTACACAATCGGAATGAGAATAGTTTGCCTGAAATAATCGAACCAACACCATAGAGATACAATTCAATTAAGACCTCTCGTGGAATTGTCTAAAATCTCGGATAAAACATCACATTGAATTAGTTGATTAAAATATGCAAAGAAGTCGTCGTGTGGATATCAGAACATAATTATAGAGAATACTACACACAAGGGACACGACCGACAGTAGTGGCTACGCTGGCTAACGCGCAGCATTAGGTCATGGGGCCAAGCTCTCTGCTGACTCGGTAGACGCGTGGGTTCGAGCCCCACCGTCGGCCGTCCTTGAAATGGTTTTCCGTGGTTTCCCATTTTCAACACCAGGCAAATGCTGGGACGGTATCTTCTGACAGGCCACGGCCGCTTCCTTCCACATCCTTGCCCAGTTTCATTCACCATCATTCATTTCATCTCTCATTAACTCCCCTCATGAGGTTGGCGTCGGGAAGGGCATCCGGCCGTAAAAACCATCGCCACAAAGTCTTCCATCGCATCTCATCCCCGACCCCGTTGGAAAACGGGAATAATAAGGGGTAGACATACTACACACAAGGGACACGATAATATTTTACCATCTAATCTAACCTATTAAACATTCGCTGTTACCGTTTGGAATAGTTGTACACTGGAAATAGTTGATTTAGTGAAGTACTATAGGTTGGAAAGCACCATCTCCCCTTACGGAATTATCGCGGCACACCATCTCGCAATATAAGAACATAATTGGCAAGGTACTCACAACACTTTATTACACACATCATAATAAAAATTACTTGCAAGCTGTAAGAATCACAAAAGTATGAATAATGACGGAACACAATGAGTTCACTGTTTGGCACAGGGGGAACATCTTCCTTAACCAATAAAAAAGTTCACTGTATTATTTGGCGTGTATACAAGGCAGTGTAGAACATCTGCCAGACTTGTAAGGATTTACGGAGGCACATATTGCTGAGCGTTCATGATAACGTCAATGGTTTGGTCTAGCCGTAGATGCTCATTGCGTTTTCCCTTTACGTACTTAAGTTCGGCACTAATGAAGTGTACTAAGCTATTATTATTTTGCCACTAACTAGCAAATCATTGCGGTGTATATTCTTGAGTCACTTCTATTATGCTTTAGTCTTAGGTACTTCAACATCCGAAGTAAATGACACAATGCCATCGGTTGACTGGACAATCATCACACAAACGAACCAGTCCATATTAAGCGTATTATCACATATTTACATACGATTGCAGTACATTAACGCGAACTGGACTTTATAGACATACAGAAGACACTAAAAATTACAGATGAGTGACAGTTTATCGCAACTTTCATCAAACGAAGCTAATCAAAGCTAAATAGTGTATCCCAGCAACGAATGTAAACAAACAATATGCCGGGGCTTCTGCATACGCCATTTTCACACTTTCGAGACCTGCATTAAGGTCTGAGTATTGTAGTTGGTCTTGCATTCACTATAACAGCACGCCATCTTCGATCCTCTATTACAATGCAAGGAACACCAAGGTACAAGACATTGCACTTACAATCACGGCCACCACGGCCATCATGGAACATACATATAGTCGTCATCAGGGAATACTATTGGCAACTCAAACTAACACTTGGGGCGCTGCGGTCAGTCTGGATAAGTAGGGTAAAAATACTCAATAACACGCGTTTGATATGGAACACTTTTTATTTTTCGGTTATAATCAGTAAATGTGGTCCCTAAAATAATGACAGTGTTATTTTTGATTGTATATATGTATAACTGTGCGATACACGTGATCTAATTTGTGTGTTCCACTGGATTTTATGTGTCAATTGCATATTATCAAGCATCGGTTGTCTGCTGGTATCTGTTTTTGAGCAGTTCGAGTCATGGCGCTGTTACTTTAAAAGCTATATTTGAGTTTGCTCACTGTACCATAGACTGTAGAAATTATTTGCTGCTTGGTAGGGCGAAGGGATGAGTTTAACTTGTATTAAAGCTCGGGGGACACAGGAATTGCTCGATTTAGATGGTTAGCTGGTGGGGTTGGTGTAGTATATCGGACTGGTAGCAGGTTCTCGCAGAGTAGATATTTACCCTGCGAAGTCAAATTAGGCCTATATGACTCGTAGTGGAATGGCTCGGATATCGCAGAGCGAGGTGATGGTGGTTGGTAGGGTAATTGGAAATGAACTCGGGAGGGGGAAGGATACCTGACTGATGAAGCTTGGCTGTAGTCGGCTGGTGTAGGCCTAGCTGTCTTGGTACGGTGAACAACCCGTCCTGTCGTCAGTGAGTGTAGTGGTGAGTGGTCCAACCCGTTCCTGTTGCCCGTATTTATTTGGTATCGTCACCTTTTGGCTATTGCTATTTACATCTTTTGGAAAGTGATGAAAACTTATATCCGCAGCCCTCTTTTATGCATCGACTTACAGCCGTAAACTGAGCAATATAAGTTGCTTTTACTCATTTTACACTCCATCAACGGTAAAACTTATTACTTATGTATAAAGACACGAAGAAATTACCTCGATCTGCTTACGAATACAAGAAACCATATACAAACAGTCACCACGTGACAAATGTACCCTACTTGGTAAGTTTCTAATTTTTACCGGTAGATGTCATATCAGATAGCTGGAGTTGCCAATAGTTCCCCACACCCATGAATTGGTATGTACTTTACGGGGATAATTCGAGAAGGAGAGAGATAACGGCGGTCCTTTAGTGCCTTTTAGTAAAGTTGCCCTAAACATGCTGTGAAGTAGAAAAGCTGACCAAAGAAGCATTCGGCCAGGTGACTGCTGAAGACCGGAGATAAACCGTGGAACATATCAGGAAAGTAATAGCTGATGCTTGGAAGAACGAGGCAAGGCTTCATAACTTAACATAACGAAAATGGTTGTTTGGGTAGATAATGTAACAAAATGGGTCTTAGTCACATTGTGGTCGTTACGTTTCATATCCGGAAGTCATTTGTATCGCATGGTAACGTTATTGGGCCATATAACGTTATTCTGATATTGGTTATCGTAGAAACGAAATAGTATTGTCCGACAGAAATAACGTTATTTGAATAAGTCTCTCGAAAAATATCCCCTAATACCGTTATTCGGACTAATAACGTTCTTCGGATAACGGTTATCGTAGAAACGAAATACTAGTGCCCACCTGAAATAACGTTATCGGAATACATATCTCGAAAAAAATCTCCTAATATCGTTATTTGGACTGATAACGTTATTAGAATATCAGTTAACCAAGGAACGAAATGGTAGTGCCCGCCTGAAATAACGTTATCGGAATACATATCTCGAAAAATATTCCCCCAATACCGTTATTAGGATTAATAACGTTATTCGGATATTGGTTATCTCAGGATCGAAATGGTAGTGCTCACTAGAAATAACGTTATTTGAATAGATCTCTCCAAAAAAAAATCCCCCAATACCGTTATTTGGACTAATAACGTTATTCGGATATCGGTTATCGCGGGAACGAAATGGTAGTGCTCACTATAAATAACGTTATTTGAATACATCTCTCGAACATTATTCCCCCAATACCGTTATTCGGACTAATAACGTTATTCGGATATCGGTTATCGCAGGAACGAAATGGTAGTGCTCACTAGAAATAACGTTATTTGAATATATATATCGAAAAATATTCCCTCAATACCGTTATTCAGACTAATAACGTTATTCGCATATCGTTTATATATTACAAACGGCATCATCGATTGAGAATGGCACCATTTTTATACATTTTACGTTGGAGAACTCCATAGAGTAGAAAGAGTGGAAGTGTCACTTTGCGACCTACGTCGTGTTAGGTTCTGAGTTTAGCCGCGAGGTTAATAAATACTCGGAAGTGCTTACCGTGATAGGGTATTGTATTTTTAGCCTACTTTTCACATTTTGCAAAAATGAGGAAAAAGTAGACTTATGAGATCGATCTGGGCAAATGTCTGTCTGTCTGTCTGCGCATGTCCCCCCCCCCCCTTATCAACTCCTAAACGGCTGAAGCAATCAAAACCAAATTTGGTATGAGTAAAGATCTATATCTGAATATCTCAAGGCCATGAAAATGAAGTCAGTGCTACCAACTGCTGAAAAACCGCAATTGAAATTTGAGCTACATGTTGGATATCTTGGAAGGTATGCATGGGAGCTATTCCAAAATTGGCACATAATTATATAGATAATAATATTTCAGTTCAATTTCCAGGAGGCCATACATGACAGTGTTGGCAAAATGATTGTAAGCATGCTGATAGGTCAAAATTTTTAAATTAATAGAACTTATACACTATCAATTGGATTTCAACCAAATTTCGTATGTAGTCTACTATGTGTACATAACCAGATATCATTATGCGAATTCTTAAGAGCAACCAGCTGCTGACAACTGTTGATAATTGCTGTCTCTACTTTTTTACCCTTATATCAGAATGCATGCAAGCCAACAACTCTAAACTTTGCACACGTATAGTACCTGACATTCTAGATTAATTTGGAGTAACTAATATTATGCCAATGCCGCTAACATGATTCTAAGCCTGATGATAGGTTCAATTCTAAAATGCATGTAACTTCTATACATACAAATGGATTTCGTCCAAAATTGGCACAACAATAGATCATAATATGTCAGATTATTTCTGACCAAGACATGCATGACATTGCTGCCAACATGATTTTACGCGCACTGATAGATCCAATATCTAACTGCATGTAACGTCCACGTTATCCATTGAACTTCAATCAAATTTTGTATTCTGTACCTTAAGAGATGGAACTAAGAATATATTAAGTCACCAGGGCTTTCCAACTGTAGTGCAGGTATATTTCGAATTAATTAGAAATTTTGATATTACCAACTTAATTTCGTCATTAACTTAGATAGTTCCATATAGATTAAACATTGGCATGAATCTTTAAGTTTAAGAAAAATAGGCTCCTTAGTTTGTCACGGAACTGCTTGTTGAACTTGCGAAACTGGCGAATGTCCGGAAAATACACTCTTAAATGCACTTTTGAAGAAAGGAACAACAGACCGACACCACTTGAAATACATAGGCCTAGGTGGATAGCAAACGACCTGAAGCTTAATGGAGATCAAGTACTAGCGAATCAACTAGACAACGGGGAAAATTCAGTGTACATTAAATTAGTGTACACCTTACTTTATGGAAACATATTATCTCTACATGAAGGTGTGAAATCCTTCCGGCTAGCTAGCGGTAACACCACAAAGATAACTATCACTGCTTCAGACTCTTTAACAAAACGTGTGCGTGTCTGTTTAATCTCCTCCCGAAGTCAACAATGAAAGGCTCTCCCGCGTGCTTTCTACGCATGGAGTTCTCAAGGACATACGGAACGAGTGCTGGAATGAAGTATACGAATTTTCTGCTGTAAGTAATGGCATACGTATTGTAACAATTGAACTTAAATACCCCATTCCATCATATTTGACGGTCAATGATAGTAAAGTTCTGTTAACATATGAAGGACAAGCTAAGTATTGCTTTTATTGTAAAGAAACCTCCCACTTACAAATAGACTGTCCGAACAGAAGGAATCGCCCGGTACTTCATGTCAGACAACAAACCTACAGCACGGTGCTGGGCGAGTCAGATGGGAGTAGTAAGCTAAGCAACACTACCGACATGGAAAATGCAGTACCTTCCCCTGAATATCCAGCCATATCAGAGGCCTTTCATAACAGGCCCCATTCTACAAACACATATAGCATTGCGGAAGTAACTCAACCATCAGATAACGTAGCTGAAACATCCCTGACTACTTTACATAGCAATGAAGAGGGAACTGTGACGTCACGATCGGACAGCACGGGGAAGGGACACACCAGCAGGCAACACAGCAGTCTGTGCAGCAGCCAGATACTATTAAGACTAGATGTCCCGATTTTTAGTTTGTAATTCTGACACCACGTAGCAGCACCAAAGTGAGGCAATTTCTCTTGAATGAAAGCTCGTATTTGCGATGTCAAAACCACTATGTATACTAGAGTGCAATAGAATTGATATCAATTCAATGCATTTTCCAAAGTGTGAAAAACAAAGACGTTACTAGCAGTTTTTTATATTTCTGCTTAAAATATGAAAAAAAAAACTGGTAATACGAAAACGGAGATTTATTTCCTGATTCCAACGCATTTTTAGCCTATTTTCAATTTTGAAAAAATAGGCTTATGAGATCACCTTTTGTCCGTGTGTGTGTGCGTGTGTGTGTGTGTGTGTGTGTGTGTGAGAGAGGTGTGTGTGTGTCCCCCCTAATAAAATCTAAACGGCTGGAGCGATTTCAATGAAACTCTGTAAGTTCATAGCACTATTCCCGGCGACCTCGACCGTGCCCTTCAAATTTTGTTACGTCTCACCAATCCAACATGGCGGCTGTGCGAAATATTTCACTAGCATTCAATATCTCCGAAACGATTACCGATATCGCCCTGAAATTGTGTACGGTGATAAAGGGCACTACTAGAAGTTCATCTATGAGACTTTCAAAAACCTGGTGACTACAAAACCAACATGGCGGTCAAGCGAATTCGACACTTTTAAATAGACTTTTCTCGCGATTTAACTATCCAAACGTAATGAAAATTGGTACAGCAAATTTTTATACACATTGTAATGCACTGGATTCTAATTTAGTTCAATTGTTTACATAACCTCAAAATGGCGGCTGTGCGAAATATTTCACTGACATTCTATATCTCCGAAACTATTGCAGATATCACCATGCAATTTTGTACGGTGATATTGAATTGAATTGAATTTATTGTTATTTCTCTTATACAGGCCACTGAGGCTACAAAGCCTCTTTATGCAGCTCTCTTCATTCAGAGGGCGGTTAAATACAATAGAATAAATGAAGAAAGAAAAAACTTAACCTATACATACAGTTGACAATAGAAGTTCTTGTTAATACATCCGTTCACCTTGAACATGATAATTGTATAGCTGATAGATTACAATGAAGGGAGTGTTTTATCGCTCTGATAGGAAGTCCTGAATACTGGTGCAATTTATATTTATTCCAGAGAATACTAGCTGAAATACGGAATGAACCTTTGCATTTTTCGGTTCTGTGATTAGGTATCTGGAGCATCTGTGCAGTGTGTCTATTCGCACGGTTATGCACTGATTGCATGGGAGTTAGTGTGCAGTAAATATAAGACGGAATTTTGAATTTTAGAATTTTTATCACAGTCAGAGCCATGGCATACTGTCTTCGTTCCTTTAACTTAAGCCATCCAATCTGGACGTAAAATGGAGTTATATGAGACTCTCTTGGTACATTGAGAACAAACCGCAAGCAAGCATTTTGCATTCTTTGCAATTTTGTATTGAGGACCTCTCCCATATCATGGTAAATTATAGATCCATAGTCAAATATTGGTAATATCAAACTCTGTATCAGTATCTTTCGTACATTTTGAGGCAAATAGAAGCAAGTTCGCCTAATTTGATATAATGACGATGCAACCCTTTTCAGAATCATGTTTGTGTGATCCTGCCACGATAATCGAGAGTCAAAAATAACTCCCAGATTTCTTACTGCTGACTGATACGGAACTGTTTGGGATGCAAGCTGTAAAGGTGGTACTGGGTCAGGTAGGGAACTGAGTAATTTGGTATAGCCGATGATGATCGGTTGCGTTTTTTCGAAGTTAAGTATTAGATTGTGATCGAGTGCGTACTGAGATAGGCTTTGAATGTCACTGTTAATTAGTGCTACGTTCAAATGAATGGATTTCAGATCCGCGTGTAGATATAGCTGAAGGTCATCTGCGTACATATGATGTTGACAGAATTTAAGGACAGATTTATATACACGGAGAACAGGAGTGGACCAAGGACCGAACCCTGCGGCACACCTGTTGTTACTTCACACCATTCTGAAACATTGTCATCTGCTAGGACTACTCTCTGACATCTGCTTGTTAGGTAAGACCTAAACCAGTTCGTTACTGACTTTGAAAGGCCTAGATTTCTTAATTTAACTAGTAGGATCTCATGGTGAACTCTGTCAAAAGCTTTGCTGAAATCGAATAGAGATAATATAGTTATTTCCTTCCGGTCCATTGCTAGACGAATGTCGTCTGTGACTTTGATAAGGGCTGTCAGAGTACTATGTTTTGATTTATATCCAGATTGGTTCGGGTTTAGGATATTGTTGGAATTTATATATTCATAAAACTGATCAAAAACAATCCGTTCTAACGCTTTTCCAATTGCACACAATATACTTATTGGTCTAAAGTCACTACAGTTTAAGGCGTTCGTGAATTTTGGTATTGCTTTGATGTTGGCTTTTTTCCATTGTGTCGGATAAATACCCATTTGCAGGCTATAGTTAAATATATGCAATAAAACTGGCATGAGGAGGTCCATATTCCTTTTCAATAGCGTAATAGATATACGATCTGGTCCTATGGCTTTTGAAGTTATCCTAAATATGGCTAAATGAATGTCCTCAGGATATATATAGCCAAAATGAAATTCTTCCCGTCGGTCAGTAAATTTTTCCCTGTAGTTAGCAACAGTTGACAAAACTCTATTGCTGTCTACAACGGTTGATACGTTTAAATAATGCTTATTAAGCTCATCAGCGCTCATTGTTGGGTTATTGCTTTTGTGTCTGGATTTTCCAACACCGAGAGTTTTTGTAGCTCTCCACAAAGCCGAAGAGTTTTTAGCTGAATTAATTAGCGAATAAGTGTAACGTATCTTTGTATTACGAATAACTTGCTGGGTTCTGTTGCGTAAGCTTTTGTATTCTACAATGTCCTCGGGTTTCTGTGTTCTGTTGCACTTCTTTCTGGCTCTATTTCGAGATCTTATTAGATCTTTTATTTCTGTGTTGATCCAGGCAGCTGGTGCGTGCCTCACGTTAGCTGAGCGCACTGGGGGCATGGCGATCATATAAATCAATTAAAAATGTGTTCAATGTGTCTACCTTCTCATCTATAGTTTGCTGCTCGAAAACAGTGTGCCATGGAACTGAAATGGCATCGGCCTTAAACCTTTCATAATTTAACCTGCTGAAGTCTCGAAAAGTTCGAATACTGGGCTTATATTTTGGAGTTGACAGGGTATATACTGCGTATAAGAGATCATGTGCTGAGAAGCCAGAAGCAGCAGTTTGGCCAAACTCAATCACGTGCTCATTGCAGTTGGATGCTATTAGATCCAGAGTAGAAGAGGAGGTTGCAGTGTGATGTGTATCTTGATACGGGAGCCACGACAGATTGCAAGTATTTAGAGTTTCTACTATGTTTTTCGTTTCAAATGTAGCCGACCCAAAATGGGCATTCAAATCACCGGCTAATATTACATATTTATAACTAAAAATGTGTGAAAGCATGTCATTTAATAGTAGTTCCATAAAACCGACTTTGGGTGCTCTATAAACACAAATAAATAATACTTTAGTATCTTTCAGGCAAATCTCTACGAATAGGTACTCAGGTCTGAAATTCTCATTATTTGGGGATTTGCAGATAACCCGGCACTTAATGTGCTGTCGAACATACACTGCTACTCCACCCCCTTCTCTACGTTGTCTGTCATTGCGGTAGATATTATATCCTGGCAAGGTTACAGATGAATCAGTAATGGACTTATTGAACCATGTTTCACTAACAGCGATTACATCAATACCGGAGTTAACAAATGTGTATTCAAATTCTGCGAAATGTTCTAGCATTTTAAGTGACTGCGTGTTCAGGTGAGTTACTTTAAAATCATTGGGTAATCTATCAGCTATATCACAAAGATAGGCATGCATATCATACTCATTGGTACTAATATCCATGCAAAAGATAATTGAAAGTTATTGTAAAATTGTTAAACAAGAAATATCAAAAATTACAAAATCTAAAACTTAAGCTATTTTCTAAATATTAATCAATAATATCGGCTTGTATTTTGGCTAGACACTGTAGTTAAAGTTCCACCAGTAACCATATTACATGTCTGTGCTTACACTTGTAACTTTGATCAGTTGAGCCCCCTCACACTGGCACGTATGAGGGTCCTTTACGTACGAGGAGCGGGAAACTTTTTCTTCAAAAAGTCCAATTCTCGGAGTGTTTTCACACGATGCCACGTGTCATCAATGCGGATCAGAACAACGCCATCTGCAGTCCAGACACCGTGTAACCCAAAGTGGCTTACTGCTTGTTTTACAATATCAGTCCGGGTTTTCGTCAGATCTTCTCTTACAGTTATGCCGGTATTCCTTAAGTATTTCTTCGACCTGAAGAGTGCTGCTCGATCTGCATAGGACACGAACCGCACTATTATTGGCCGCTTCTTTCCAGCATCCCGGAGTCCTACACGATGAGATCGGTCTATTCTTTGGGGATCGATTGTCACATTCAACTTGGCAGCAACATCCATTACACACCTGTTGGTGTCCTCGCCTGGTGTTTCTGGAATACCAAAAATTCTCAAGTTATTTCGACGCTGGTACTGCTCAAGTTCATCAGTGCGGTCATTCAGGGTATTGATACAAGTTTACCTATGTATATTTCATAAACCTGTAAAGTACAAAACGAACATGGCGACCAAGCGAATTTGAAATATTTTAATAGACTTTTCTCGTGATTTAACTCTCTGAGCGCAGTGACATGTGGTATAGTAAATGATTTTGCAGGTTGTAATGCACTGCCATCTAATTTAATTCAATTGTTTACATAACCTCAAGATGGCGGCTGTGCGAAATTTTAAATTAAGTTTTTATTTCTTGTGTCGTAATCATGCGATCGAAGTGAAAGTTTGAATAATGAACCTAGGCAATAATTGTCCTTGAATGGTACATAACTCTATGGTCTATACATATAACAATCCTAAATGGCGAGCTTCCGAAATATTTAGACGGTTCTCAATATCTATGAATCTTTTACAGCAACCAAACTGAATTTTTTATGTTCATAGAGACTATGAACATATGTTCACCTATAGGACGTTCAGTAACCTGGTGAGCACAAATCCAACATGGCGGCGACGCGAAGTATAAATATTTAAATGGACGTTTCTCGCGAATTAAATATCCGAGTGCCGTGAAACTTTGCACGCTAAATGCTTATACTAATGTTGATCCACTGGCATCTAATTTATTTCAATTGTTTGCATAATCACAAGATTGCTGGAGTGCGTACTTTTAAAATCTTGTGTTTACTTCTTGTGTTCTAATCATGCGATTGAAGTTTGAATACCACACGTACACAATAATATTAATGAATTAGTAGAAAGATAAGACTCCAACCTGGCGACCATCTGAAAAATTTAGACGGTTCTCAATATCTACGAATCTGTTACAGCAATTAAACTGAAATTTTGTATGTTGATAGAGACAATTAACATGAGCAGGATATATGAAAATAGGCTGTTTAGTTCTTCACGGAACTACTTGTTCATAAATAAAATCAGGTGAATGGAATCGTCGGCATTAGTTTGGGAATTGTTTTGAAAAGGGTGGTAGGAGTAGCGGCGCGGCTATACAAGATCTCTAGCGCAAGGAAAATGATGAACACGCCGAGTTGACGAATATTGTAGTTCGGCGAGTTACATGTACAAGTGCCTAGGCGTAGAACAATATCTGAGCGATAAAATTATAGTAATGTGACGCTTATTTAACGTTGACACAATGTGTTTATACAGATACTTTCTTACTTCCTCAAACATTCTTGTTCTAGTTCTTGTTCTTGTTGATAATAATACATTGTAGGGGCTTGGGACATCTTGGTCATCAGTCCCATGTAGTTGACTATGTGTGTTACTGTCTTAAAGCGAGGGATGGGGCAGGTGCCCTGAGTCTTCAAGTAAGGTACTATCTCGGCATTTACCTGGAGGGAGTGTGGAAAACCCTGCGAAACACAAGACACAACTGAACTTCAGGTGCAACCACAATGGTAGGTTGATTGACAGGTGAACTAGTCAATGAGAGATGTTGGACTGATGACAGTTTTCTAGGGAAAAAAAATCATAAAATAAGAAGGAATTTCTGAATGGCAATAAACATCTGCTGTAAGAAACATTGTTTCAGTTCCTTACCTTTTATTTCGTTCAATACGCCAATACACAAGCTCTGCTGGGACTTTTCTTCGTTTTATGTGAGCGTACAAAGGAAGTGAATATTTATGCAGGACGCTTGCACCTAGAGAACATGCGCTTGACTGTCGTCAGTGTCTATGGAGACCAATTTTCCATTTTCACAATGGCTACGTCTTACTTTTCCACACAACGCATTGTTTCCGTTTGAATTCAAACTCTCTTCTCTGAAAAAAGTTGTCACTGAATAGTTCGTGGTCTTGTACTCTTACACTTATATATTAGAAGTTCAAAAAAAGACTAAACCCGTGGCGCGACAGCCGTTGAAGGGCCTAGTTCTACCAAGCAACCGCTGTTCAGCCATGTAGCTTGCAGATTGTGGGGTGACGTTTACTCATCCAACTTGTACAAATAAATTTAAAGTGAAATCAAAACTGCTCAGTACTTTACACATTCTCTAATGCAAGCGTAATTTCAAATATAAACTAGGGAAAAAATCTTATGTATGTATAGAGGTTTTTCTTAGGGCCTGGCTTCCTGTTCTTGGTACAGTACTTACTGTCGACCAAAATATTATGTGCACTCGAGTTTGAAGGTTGTTTGTGAAGTAACCAATAGACCTATATAAAATCCACTAACATAATCATTTTTGTCGTTCTATTTTACGTTAGTTCATGCAGGTTTGGAATTGTTTTTTTTTATATTTTTTTTATCGCAGTTGAAACACAAAAGGTGACCGTTTTTAAGCGTGTTTCAACCATGCGTCACATTTAATAAATATTATCTCACAAACCCGTCATCAGATCGAATCCAAATTTCAGCACAATATACATTGGAATGTTGTATAAGAGGTTTATTAATTTCAACATTATGTGTGTTCCAGAACGAATTTTGTTACAATATTTGTAAGGTAACTATTTCTAGGCTCGGGGTCGTTGTAAAATGTAGTTCTCGGTCGCGTTGTAATCCTTATACATCAAAAAGTTATGTTGTATGACTGTGAAATACGTAAATTAATTCACTTATTTTATATCGGTTTGTATTTATATGGGGAATTAAGACATGGTTCACCAGCTAGACGCTCCGGGATATTCTGTACAGCGTTGCTGATATGGAGCCCATTACTTCCGAGCGAAGCGTGCCTTGACGCGTGATGGAGCCCATCTTGGCAACGCTGTACAGATTTCACAGGAGCGGCCAACTGGTGAACCATGTCTTAATTCCCCCATACAAATACAAACCGATATAAAATAAGTGGGTTAATTTACGTATTTCACAATCATACAGCATACCATTTTGATGTATAAGAATTACAACGCAACCGAGAACTACATTTTCAAACCAACCCGAGCCGAGAAAAAGTTACCTTACCAAAATGACAACAACTTTGTTTCTTGGCCATACAAAATTTTAAAATTAATGAACCAGTTATACAACATTCCAATGTATATTGTGGTAAAATTTGGATTCGATCTGTTGACGGGTTTGTGAGATAATAATTCTTAAATGTGACGCATGGTTGAAACACGCTTAAAAACGGGCACTTTTTGTGTTCCAACAGCGATAAGAAATATTAAAATATATTTAAAAAAATCCAAACCAACATGAACTAACGTAAAACAGAACGACGAAAATGATGATGTTATTGTATTTTATGTAGGTCTATTGGTTACTTCACAAACAACCTTCAAACTCGAGTACACATAATATTTTGGTCAATGGTAGTCGCAATTCCCCCTGGGATTTAGTGGTATGCCCTTGAATCAGGGCTGGCATGCGAAACGAAATGTATGGCTGTGGGGGCGAATATATTTGAATTTCGCCGTGAGCGCGATACTCGGGAGCGAAATGACAATGAGTGTCGGCGGGAAATTAAATCGAAGCGAAACTTAATTCGAAGCGAAATGTCATAGCGAAATCAACGCGAAACTTAATAGCAACGCGAAATTACATTGTACAATTGAATAAAATTTCACTCACGGTGCGAAAAAAAAAATCGTTACAATCTTTCAATTTCGCTCCCGGCGCGAAATACAATTCATTACAGACTTTTAATTTCACTCGCGGCACAAAATAAAATTCGATACAGACTTTTAATTTCGCTTCCGGTGCGAAATAAAATTCGTTGCAGTCTTTTAATTTCACTCCCGGCACGAAATACAATTCATTACAGACTTTTAATTTTACTCGCGGCGCAAAATAAAATTCAATACAGACTTTTAATTTCGCTTCCGGTGCGAAATAAAATTCGTTACAGACTTTTAATTTCGCTCCCGGCGCGAAATAAAACTCGGTTACAGACTTTTAATTTCGCTCCCTGCGCGAAATAAAATTCGTTACAGACTTTTAATTTCGCACCCGGCGTGAAATAAAATTTCCAAACGGTATTTAGTTTCGCCCTCCGATGTGAATTTAAAATGAATGGAACATTTCATTTCGTTGTTGAAATTAAAATGTATTCGTTTCGAGAGTGAAATTATGTTCGGAGCGATGTTCAAAGTCCTGACGTTGGCAGCAGTAGCAGTCTTACCGTACACAGCCTGCACAAACTGCTGCGCTGCAACAGCAACGCGAGTCATTCAATTGTCATCACTCCAGTAGAGGAGAAAGTCAGTGCTACGGCATCAACATCACCATCGTCGTTGACTGCACCTCGGACTCGTGGCTCGCCCTCCCTGACGTTCATAACGCAATGGGGCAACAAGTACCTTTACTTGTTCTATAGCGAACAAGAAGACGAATGTGCTGTGTGGACAGACATTCAAGATAAGTGACGAACTCCAATTACAATACAAATTGTCAGTTGTAACTCTTCAGTCAGTCAACACTAATTTGCCCAATAACTTGGAGGGGTACAATGAATATACAGTAATATGTAAATAACATTATATGTATTAGTTTATGGTCACGATTATAATGCAGCAATTTTAGTGATCTTAAATCTAATACATGCATTTTTTTCAGGAGTGTTACTTACATCTTATGTACGTTGTACCCCACCCAGTAATCGGGTAAATTAATGTTGACTGACTGAAGAGTTACAAATAACAGAAAATCGTCTGTGGTAGTACCGCGGCGTATATGGAGTTCTGTTTCGGAGGCGGGTTACTCGAACAACAGGGTTGAGGGGTCATTCCTGTAATTTCTACATTCTTTATTCTTACACATCCGGAAATTTCGGGAGGCTTGGCATTCCTTACTACTTCCTTCTTACCCTCAGCGCATTTATACTGACCATGGCACGAAAGCAAACCCCTGTGCCACATACAGTATTTCGTTTCGCACTGCAATTAGTTTTTCGTCGCCTTTCACTATGTTATTATGCTTAGAATTACATTTTGCTTCCATTTTAATTTTCGCGCTTACAGTCAATATCATTTCGCACCCGAATATCACGCTCATGGCGAAATTAAAATGTTAACGCGTCCACAACCATTTTGTGTCGCATGCCAGACCAGATTTAATTTCAGACATGAAATGATATGTTCCATGCATTTTAAATTCACGCCGGGGGCGAAACTAAATGCTGTTTGGGAATTTTGTGTCATTAAAATAAACCGTGGCACTACATCCCATGAAAGGCCTAGGCCTACCAAGCGACCGCTGCCCAGGCATCTGCAGATATTGGTCAGCGCATCGGGTTCCCTCGGCCATTAATCTTGGTTTTCGTGACTTTCAGACAGCTACTCTCGAGGCTGAGTGCACCCCGTTCCAACCCACACGTCCGTTTCTAAAATCACTAACGGAGCCGGGAATCGAACCCGGGGCCTCCAGGTGAGAAGCAGGCACGCTATCCCCAACACCATGGGGCCAGAAATTTTTCTCATACCAGGAGCAAAATTAACAGTCATTAAAAATGTTATTTCGCGCCGGGAGCAAAATTAAGAGACTGTAGCGGTTTTCATTTCGTGCCAGGAGCGAAATGAAAAGTCTTGTATCGAATTTTATTTCAGGCCAGGAGCAAAATTAAAAGTCTGTAATGAATTTTATTTCGAGCCGGGAGCGAAATTGAAAGTCTGTAACGAATTTTATTTCGTGCCCGGAGTGAAATTGAAAGTCTGTATTATTTTTTTATTTCGCCCCGGAAGCGAATTTAAAAGACTAACGGTTTTTATTTTACGCCAAGAGCGAAATGAAAAGTCTTTAATGAATTTTATTTCACGCCAGGAGCAAAGTTAAAAGTCTGTTAAGAATTCTGTTTGTAGCCGGGAGCGAAATTAAAAGTCTGTAACGGATTTTATTTCACGCTGGGAGCGAAATTTGAAGTCTGGTACGAATTTTATTTCGCACCGGGAGCGAAATTAAAAGTCAGTAATGCATTTTATTTCGCGCCGGAAGCGAAATTAAAAGACTAATGAATTTATTTCGCCTCTGCAGCGAAATTAAAATTCTGTTACTAATTTTATTTTGCGCCAGGAGTGAAATGTTATTCCTTCGAACAATTTAATTTCGCGACGCTAATTTAAATTGATGATACATTTCGTTTTGCATGCCAGTCCTGCCTTGAATCGGTTTTGGTGGTGGCTCCATTTTTCACCTAAAATATAAAACTAACTGCACTTGATGACCGTAATGCTCTCCATCAGTCGTACCTATATGTACATCGTACATGTATATGATCTACCAGAGATACTGTCCAAAAATAAATTGCCGAAAATAAAACACCTAACGAACACTAAAAATAATGGTGTTGCAGGTAAAATAAACTAAGTAAAAAGTAATTAAAGGGATCGATGAACAAAAAACAGGAAAAGCAACATGGAAAATTAGAAGTCGTAAGTACAAACTGGTAAAATTTCAAAGGATCACTCACAAATATCCAGAACTGAACAATAATTCAGAACTAGCCATCACAGTCAGAGTCAATCGCAACATCGGACTAGATGCTCAGGAATCCCATACCGTCAGGTAAGGGGTAAGGTCATCACTCTCTCACTTGACTTTCGCTCCCCTTTCCTGCTGCTGCGGTGGCCTTGGTCGAGCTTGTGGCGCGCCGTGGCCGCCTGCTTTAAGCGTGTGTACAATCCTGTATGAAATATTTCCTTATAAAAGATGCTGGAAGTGTCGTCCTTCCTGGGTTATACAGGCATTGTATCCGGTAACCACATTTTGGCTCACGCGAGTGAGTTCTGCCACTGTAATGTTTCTGATTTTGTATTTTATGTTCTTTATTGAGCACTGAGTCAGTAGGCCTAGTGGCAAACTTATTTACAATTACGTGAATCTGTGCTAGTGAAAGTGACACTTCATCAGGAAATTGCTGAACTTACCCACCGGGCCGACTCGTACTTAAAATAAGTTTTACATACAAAAATACGATGATGCAATGATAACTGTCTGAACATGTTACCATCTGAGGTCCAGGCTGGCGACTGACAACACCTGCACGCTTATTGCAAGGTCAAGTTTTTACTATGCGCGCGCTTTCAATACTACAGCAGGGGGCCGCGGGGCGCCAGAAACTCGGCCAAGCCCGCTGCAGTAGCGAATAACAAAACCGCCGCTCGTCGTTCTTACTTAATATGAAAGACCCTATATGTAGACCATAGAGTTATGTACTATTAGATGACTATTATTGCGTAGGTTCATTATTCAAACGTTGACTTCTATCGCATGAATGGGACACAAGAAATAAAAAAAAAAAATTTAAAAATTAGCACAGCTGCCACCTTGAGTGTGTGCAAACAATTTAACAAAATTAGATATCAGTTCATTTCAATGTATATAAACAATTGCTGTACCAAATTTCACTGCGTTCGGATGGTTAAATCGCCAGAAAAATCTATTTAAATGTTCAAATTCACTTGGCCGCCATGTTCGTTTTGTAGTTAACAGGTTTATGAAAGTCACTTAAGTGATTTTTATCACCGTACAAAATTTCAGGGTGATATCGGTGACAGTTTCGGAGATATAGAATGCCAGTGAGATATTTCGCACAACCACCATGTTGAATTGGTGAAACATAATAAGCTTTGAAGGGCACGATCGGGGTCGGCCAAAATAGTAGGCCTACTATGACCTTACCGAATTTCATTGAAATCGCTCCAGCCGCTTAGATTTTATTAGGTGGGGTGTGGGGGAAGAGGGGGGGGGGGGAGGGATGGGGATGCACACCAAGGCCCGGCGTAGGTAATGTCAGTAGGTAATCTGTGTCTTTGACTCTCCCCGCCTGCCGCTAGCTACGTGTGCGAGTGAGCTGTGTATAGTATGTCGTGGTACCCTGCAAGCCAGGCAAGTGCTTTTAGGGCCAAATGACCCAGGCACACACTGTCTACGCTGGAACTCTCAGTTCAGGGGCGCGTGGCCAGCCTGTCGCGGCTGGATTTCTCGAAGTCGTTCTTCTCTTCTCTTCATATTATTATTATTATTATTATTATTATTATTATTATTATTATTATTATTAGACTATTATTATTGCCAATAAAATGTTATTGGATACCAATAGACTACGTCTCATACTGTTCCCGAGTACATTGTAGATCAATTCTCTATTATTGAATTGATTCATTTGATAGCAAAATTATGCAATTTACACTTAAGTTAGGCATACCCAAACACGATAAGTTATTAAAAAATGTTGATGTTGTTTCTTTCCCTTATTCGAAACGTACCACAAGCTTTCAATTCTCTTTGAAGCCTATCGTTAGCTCTAAACGACCTGTCTTGTTATGCCGATGGTTACTTCACATCTGATGGTGGGGTCCAGCATACATCTTGTATCCTTCTTACGGCCAATAACAATTATTATTCTGTTGTACTTTTGCTTCTAACACGAGGAAGACACGAAAACATGGATCGCGTAACATTTCTGAAATGTTACAGATGCATCTTAGATCTATGACGGTGATTCCCTTCTTAATTTTGGTGTTTGAACGGAGCTAGGTTATCAGACACTCCACAGTGGTTGCAGCATACAGTCTCACACAAGAGCAACCTTTGCCTCCACCTATTTGTGCTTGACTACTCCCTTTCATGTGTACTTCTGGATAAGTTGTTCTACATAAAATATGGTGAATAGACACTTTCGCAATCAACCAGCAAGTTCATTTTGTTTTTTCCATACATCCGCTTCAGGCTTAATTCTCAAGTATTCCTTTGGTTCCTAACTAGTGAATCACCGTCTTCATCGTTACCACCATCTTCATCATCATCACCGTAATGAAAACCTCATTCGTTGTACAAACACAAATTTCGCACCATGTCACCTTGCCTTCAAGCAATTCTTGCACTCTCTGTATGTATGTGGCACGGTGTCCCTACATGATGATTACTATACTTTGGATGTTCATTCACTGAAAATTGCGAAATTAGCTTCGAGGTTTTCCTATGCCCAGAACATAGAATGCTATGAAAATCAAATGTTCTTAAATACGATGTGTGGATTACATATAAATATGCAATTGGATTAACTCACGACGGCTACTTGTAGCATTGGCCTTTGAGAAATTTTACGGAAGCTATTCTAACAACTCTGTGAGGTGAGTTTCTCTCCGAGGTCCCATATGAATGTTCGAATTGCAGAATAAGAATGTAAAAAAAAAAGGAAAACTTGTGCTCACTGACCTGGTGCATGTCCTCAAAATGAACACCCCTTTGATGACTTAGGTATCATCGATACCATTTCAATACCTCAAACCGAAATTAAATTTCTTGGCAGGCCAGGGAATCAAACCCGGACCACCGGGGCGACAGCCAAGAATGTTAGCTGCTACACCACAAGGTGATCTCTTTCATCGTCAGCGCAATCTATTGCACGATGCCATGTACTTTCAGCACGAACTATAATAGTACACCTTTCTTCGTATTTTTGGCATTACATTGCCCCTGGTAAGTTAGAGAGATGGTTCGCATACCATAACCAAAGAGCCGAATAGTTCCAAAAACCAACAAACAACCGAAAGAAATACCGACAAGCTGGTAGAAAGACAGACAACAGATTTTGTAATTTTCAGAGCAAAATTGTTTTGGTCTCCATACTGTTGAAATAATGAAAATTGTCCTAAAACTTCAAAAGTTAGAAGGATTTCATGTCAACTTGCTTATGTTGCCGTATATCTTATGTGTAGGTAAATTCCATGAGTTATTGTTTCAGGCGATGTTGAAAATACGAATAAAAGACATAAATTACCTCAGATTGCGACTGAATATTGTTCAGTTTAACAACCTGATAAATTTACTAACGCACGTTTCTCGAATTCACATATCCCTGAACAGCACCAATCTAATCAGTTGTTGAATTCAGAATCTTGTTATTGAAATACTGTAGACTATAGCTTTATAGTCCTAATGTAGTTTTTTTGTTCTACCCGTAATTATTTAGGTGGCTATGAGGAAGGGGATATGGTGAGACAGTTTCCTTGTGGGAATGATATTACGGATAGATGCCCTTCAAGACGTCAATCTAATGAGAGGATTTAATGACAAATGAAATTAATGAGGCAAGGCATGAAATGGTTGTGTGTGGTATTTCGAGTTCGGTGTAGTCTGACCATGCACGTTAGCGTGTGTAGCTACGTCGGCTGGTTTGTGACATTATGTCAACAAATTTAAAAAAAATATTTTAACACTCCTGATTCCATACCGGCCCTGTTACTGTCACATGCATGATTACCAATATGCTTGATTCCATTTTTAGGATTATTATATCTCGCTGCACCTGCTACATCACCCAAAAAGTAGGGGCAGATGACCTCGTAATTCCGCCCCTTAAAACAACAATAACTAACCCAACAAGTAGTTCCGTGAAGAATTATACAGCCTATTTTCATATATCCTACTTATGTTAATTGCCTCTATCAACATACAAAAGTTCAGTTTGATTGCTGTAATAGATTCGCAGATATTGAGAACCGGCTAAATATTGCGCATGTTCGCCATGTTGGATTTTTATATCTGTAGGTCATAGAGTTATGTACTGTTACGTGAAGTGTATTGTGTACATGTGGTATTCAAACTTCAATCGCATGATTAGGATACAAGAAGTAAAAACGAGATTTTAAAATTTCGCACAGCTGCCATCTTGTGGTTATGGAAACAAATGAAAAAATTATATGCCAGTGGATTAACATTTGTAGAAGGATTTACTGTACCAAGTGTCACTGCACTCGGATGGCTAAATTGCGAGAAACGACCATGTGAATATTTATACTTCGCGTCGCCGCCATGTTGGATTTGTGATCACCAGGTTATTGAAAGTCCTATAGGTGAACTTATGTTCATAGCCCCAACGAAGATTAAAAAATTAATTTGATTGCTGTAATAGATTCGTAGATATTGCGATCCATCTAAATATTTCGGATGGCCGCCATGTTGGATTGTTATATGTATAGGCCATAGAGTCACGTACCATTAAAGGAAAATTATTGCAAGGGTTCATTACACAAACTCTCACTTCGATCGCATGATTACGACACAAGAAATAAAAACTTAATTTAAAAATTCGCACATTCGCCATCTTGAGGTTATGTAAACAATTGAACTAATATAGATACGAGTGCATTACATTGTGTATAAACATTTCCTTTACCAAGTTTCATTGCGTTTGGATCATTAAATCGCGAGAAAGGTCTATTTAAAATTTTCAAATTCGCTTGGCTACCATATTTGTTTTTTCGTTAACCGGTTTTTGAAAGTCTTATAGATGAAATTCCAGTAGTGCTCTTTATCTCCGTACAAAATTTCAGGGTGATATCGCTAATAGTTTCAGAGATATAGAATGCCCGTGAAATATTTCGCACAGCCGCCTTCTTGAGGTTATGTAAACAATTGAATGAAGTTAGATGTCGGTACATTACAATGTGTATAAACATATACTGTACCAAGTTGCATTGCGTTTGGTTGGTTAAATCGTGAGAAACGTCTATTTAAAAGTCGCAACTTTGCTTTGCCGGCATGTTGGGTCTGTAGTTATCAGGTTTTCAAAAATCACATTGGTGAACTTCTAATCAAGGCTTCATAACGTAACAGAATTGTCAGAAATAACGAATTAATTTTTGTTACGTTACTGCTTCCGTACCCAAAACAAATGGTATATGAATAACGTTTTTACTGCGGCAACGAAATAAGGAGTTATAATTTTTCCTGGTTTGTGCTATTAACGTTATAACCAGCAGAGGAAAAGATTCCGTTATTTTAAAATGTGCTCCCGTTATTAACGTTATAAGTCTAGTAACGGTATGACAGCGATTTTGACCCGCTGCGCGCCATCAATAACGTTATTCAGGCAGAGTGATCGATTCGGTTATTTCAAAATGCAAACCTACTAATAACGTTATAAGCCTAGTACCGGTATTCGAGAGATTTTTACCAGTTATACGCTATCAATAACGTTATTCAGGGCAGAAAAATTAATTCCGTTATTTAGAAATGTGAACCCACCAATAACGTTATAAGCTTTGTAACGGTATACGAGCGACATTTACGAGCTTTGCGCTGTCAATAACGTTATTCATGGCAGAAAAACAATTCCGTTATTTAGAAATGCGAACCCACCAATAACGTTATAAGTCTAGTAACGGTATATGAGCGAATTTTACCAGCCATACGCTATCAATAACGTTATTCAGGGCAGAAAAATTAATTCAGTTATTTTGAAATGCGAAACCACCAACAACGTTATAAGTCTAATAACTGTATACATGCGATTTTTACCAGCTATGCGCTATCAGTAACATTATTCTAAGCGGAGAAATTGATTCCGTTATTTCAGAAAAGAATCTCGTCAATAACGTTATTGAAGTGTCTACTTGCCCGCTTCCCGGACAAGCATGGAAGGTGACCGTGAACTGACGATGCTGGGCCATATGTAATTCCAGGCCAATTATTTATTCAAACATAGGATAATTACTTCTTGAAATATCAATAATAATCAACAAAATGATTTCAATCTGAGCACGTGCCCCATCAGACAGGGCAAGGCACCTTGCTCGTTGCGATCGCGGTCATATTGTAGCCTACGTTAGAAACATGTTTTCTAAAATCAATACGATGGATCCCATTGATTCGAAATATTTCTTGTTGCTTCATATAGAGGTTTGGAACATAGCCTATTGTTCATCAGTCCCATGTAGTTGAAGTCTGATAAACTTTGTTATTTTTGGACTTGGCAATGGCCTTGACTTAGGAACTATCCACACATTTTCCTGGAGTGGAAGTGGGATACCCCAGAAAAACACTCTAAGATAGCTAAGATGGGAATCGAACTCACCTTCTCGCAGTGTTGCCATATAAGGCAGAGTGTAACCTAAACACCAAACTTTCACTCCTTTGTGACCAATAAGAGTATTTCTTTCCTAAATGAAACCTCCCGTTCTTGCTTTTCGTTTACTTGGTATCCTATTTTCATTTAGTAGTGATAGAAGCCATTTTTCAGTGATGGTTATTTCTAACGAAGAAAGCTATTCAGTCGGTCAACACGAAATTCGCGTAGACCGAATGAAAAGCTTTCTTTATTATTTTCATTTATGAAAAAAATAGGCTTATGACATCACATTTAGTCCGTGTGTGTGCGTATGAGTGTGTCCCCCCTAATAAAATATAAACGGCTGGAGCGATTTCAATGAAACTCGGTAAAGTACTATTTTGTCCGACCCCGACCGTGATCTTCAAATTTTATTACAGCTCACCAATCCAACATGGCGACTGTGCCAAATATTTCACTGGCATTCCATATCTTCGAAACTATTACAGATATCACCCTGACATCTTGTACGGTGATAAAATGAACTACTAGATGGGACTCTCAAAATTCCTGTTGAGTAACAAACGAACATGGGGGCCAAGCGAAGTTGATACATTAAAATAGATCTTCTTTTTTTTCGCGATTAAACCATTCGAGCGCCGTCAAATGGTATAGCAAATGTTATACACCTTGTAATGCACTTATATCTTATTCAGCTCAATTGTTTACATAACCGCAAGATGGTGCCTGTGTGAAATTTAAAAATTAAGTTTTAATTTCATGTGTCCTAATCATGCGATCGTAGCCAACGTTTGAACAAAGAACCTACCGTACGCAATAATCGTCATCTAATAGTACATAGCTAAATTTTCTACACATATTTAGAAATATTTAGACGATTCTCAATGTCAACTAATCAATGACAGCAATCAAACTGAATTGTTTTCATAACCACAAGATGGCGCCTGTGCGAAATTTTAAAATCTCGTATTTAGCCTATTTCCATTTATGAAAAAATAGGCTTATGAGATCACATTTTGTCCGTGTGTGTGCACCAGGGCCGTGCAATGGGCAAGGTGAAGCAGTGCTAGCAGGTGAAGCGCAGCCCTATTCTGCCTATTTCTGAGCAGTGCAGCACGACATCACACTAGCACTGCAGCACTTAGTCGCACAAGCACTGTCCATTTGACGGGGTGCTGCAGTACGTTTAGTACTGAGCGCAGAGCCTGGACACTAGGCGCACTGGAGCCAACATTTTGTCATATGCTTGTGGTCTGCCGTGCTCATAACGTCTTTTGTGCCTGGGGAGCGCAAACATACCATAGTGGGAAAGTCACACCTTAAAGAAACACACCGAAGACGTATAAAACATGATATTTGGACGTACATGAATCAGATCTGCAACAAGGATACAAGAAGTTGCATACTTTTTAGCCTATTTTCATTTATGAAAAAATAAGCTTATGAGATCACCTTTTGTCCGTGTGTCTGTCTCTGTGTGCGCGTGTGTGTGTGATATGGTGTGTGCCCCCCCCTAATAACTTCTAAACCGCTGGAGCGATTGCAATGAAACTCGGTAAGTTCATAGCACTATTCCACACCACCCCGACCGTGCCCTTCAAATTTTGTTACATCCCACCAATCCAACATGGCGGCTGTGCGAAATATTTCACCAGCATTCGATATCAACGAAACTATTACCGATATCACCCTGGAATATTTCACGGTGATAAAAGGAACTACTAGAAGTTCACCAATGTGATTTTTGAAAACCTGATAACTACAGAACCAACATGGCGGCCAAGCAAAGTTGCGACATTTAAATAGACGTTTCTCACGATTTAACCAACCAAACGCAATGCAACTTGGTACAGTATATGTTTATACACATTGTAATGTACCGACATCTAACTTCATTCAATTGTTTACATAACCTTAAGAAGGCGGCTGTGCGAAATATTTCACCGGCATTCTATATCTCTGAAACTATTAGCGATATCACCCTGAAATTTTGTACGGAGATAAAGGGCACTACTGGAATTTCACCTATAAGTCTTTCAAAAACCGGTTAACTACAAAACGAATATGGCAGCCAAGCGAATTTGAAAATTTTAAATAGACCTTTCTCGCGATTTAATGATCCAAACGCAATGAAACTTGGTACAGGAAATGTTTATACACAATGTAATGCACTCGTATCTATATTAGTTCAATTGTTTACATAACCTCAAGATGGCGAATGTGCGAATTTTAAAATTAAGTTTTTATTTCTTGTGTCGTAATCATGCGATCGAAGTGAGAGTTTGAGTAATGAACCCTTGCAATAATTTTCCTTTAATGGTACGTGACTCTATGGCCTGTACATATAACAATCCAACATGGCGACCATCCGAAATATTTAGATGGATCTCAATATCTACGAATCTATTACAGCAATCAAACTAATTTTTTTAATCTTCATTGGGGCTATGAACATAAGTTCACCTATAGGACTTTCAATAAACTGGTGATCACAAATCCAACATGGCGGCGACGCGAAGTATAAATATTCACATGGTCGTTTCTCGCAATTTAACCATCCGAGTGCAGTGACACTTGGTACAGTAAATCCTTCTACAAATGTTAATCCACTGGCATCTAATTTTTTCATTTGTTTCCATAACCACAAGATGGCAGCTGTGCGAAATTTTTAAATCTTGTTTTTACTTCTTGGGTGCCAATCATGCGATTGAAGATTGAATACTACACGTACACAATACACTTCACGTAACAGTACATAACTCTAAGACCTACAGATATAAAAATCCAACATGGCGACCATGCGCAATATTTAGCCAGTTCTCAATATCTGCGAATCTATTACAGCAATCAAACTGAACTTTTGTATGTTGATAGAGGCAATTAACATAAGTAGGATATATGGAAATAGGCTGTATAATTCTTTACGGAACTACTTGTTGGGTTAGTTATTGTTGTTTTAAGGGGCGGAACTACGAGGTCATCTGCCCCTACTTTTTGGGTGATGTAGCAGGTGCAGCGAGATATAATAATCCTAAAAATGGAATCAAGCATATTGGTAATCATGCATGTGACAGTAACAGGGCCGGTATGGAATCAGGAGTGTTAAAATATATTTTTTTAAATTTGTTGACATAATGCCACAAACCAGCCGACGTAGCTACACACGCTAACGTGCATGGTCAGACTACACCGAACTCGAAATACTACACACAACCATTTCATGCCTTGCCTCATTAATTTCATTTGTCAGTAAATCCTCTCATTAGATTGACGTCATGAAGGGCAACTATCCGTAATATCATTCCCACAAGGAAACTGTCTCACCATATCCCCTTCCACATAGCAACCTAAATAATTACGGGTAGAATAAAAAAAACTACATTAGGACTATAAAGCTATAGTCTACAGTATTTCAATAACAAGATTCTGAATTCACCAACTGATTTGATTGGTGCTGTTCAGGGATATGTGAATTCGAGAAACGTGCGTTAGTAAATTTATCAGGTTGTTAAACTGAACAATATTCCGTCGCAATCTGTGGTAATTTATGTCTTTTATTCTTATTTTCAACATCACCTGAAACAATAACTCATGGAATTTACCTACACATAAGATATACGGCAAAATAAGCAAGTTGACATGAAATCCTTCTAACTTTTGAAGTTTTAGGACAATTTTCATTATTTCAACAGTATGGAGACCAAGAGTGCTCTTCATTGAAAAACAATTTTGCTCTGAAAATTACAAAATATGTTGTCTGTCTTTCTACCAGCTTGTCGGTATTTCTTTCGGTTGTTTGTTGGTTTTTGGAACTATTCGGTTCTTTGGTTATGGTATGCGAACCATCTCTCTAACTTACCAGCGGCAATGTAATGCCAAATATACGAAGAAAGGTGTACTATTATAGTTCGTGCTGAAATTACATGGCATCGTGCAATAGATTGCGCTGACAATGAAAGAGATCACCTTGTGGTGTAGCGGCTAACATTCTTGGCTGTCGCCCCGGTGGTCCGGGTTTGATTCCCTGGCCTGCCAAGAAATTTAATTTCGGTTTGAGGTATTGAAATGGTATCGATGATACCTAAGTCATCAAAGGGGTGTTCATTTTGAGGACATGCACCAGGTCAGTGAGCACAAGTTTTCCTTTTTTTTTTACATTCTTATTCTGCAATTCGAACATTCATATGGGACCTCGGAGAGAAACTCACCTCACAGAGTTGTTAGAATAGCTTCCGTAAAATTTCTCAAAGGCCAATGCTACAAGTAGCCGTCGTGAGTTAATCCAATTGCATATTTATATGTAATCCACACATCGTATTTAAGAACATTTGATTTTCATAGCATTCTATGTTCTGGGCATAGGAAAACCTCGAAGCTAATTTCGCAATTTTCAGTGAATGAACATCCAAAGTATAGTAATCATCATGTAGGGACACCGTGCCACATACATACAGAGAGTGCAAGAATTGCTTGAAGGCAAGGTGACATGGTGCGAAATTTGTGTTTGTACAACGAATGAGGTTTTCATTACGGTGATGATGATGAAGATGGTGGTAACGATGAAGACGGTGATTCACTAGTTAGGAACCAAAGGAATACTTGAGAATTAAGCCTGAAGCGGATGTATGGAAAAAACAAAATGAACTTGCTGGTTGATTGCGAAAGTGTCTATTCACCATATTTTATGTAGAACAACTTATCCAGAAGTACACATGAAAGGGAGTAGTCAAGCACAAATAGGTGGAGGCAAAGGTTGCTCTTGTGTGAGACTGTATGCTGCAACCACTGTGGAGTGTCTGATAACCTAGCTCCGTTCAAACACCAAAATTAAGAAGGGAATCACCGTCATAGATCTAAGATGCATCTGTAACATTTCAGAAATGTTACGCGATCCATGTTTTCGTGTCTTCCTCGTGTTAGAAGCAAAAGTACAATAGAATAATAATTGTTATTGGCTGTAAGAAGGATACAAGATTTATGCTGGACCCCACCATCAGATGTGAAGTAACCATCGGCATAACAAGACAGGTCGTTTAGAGCTAACGATAGGCTTCAAAGAGAATTGAAAGCTTGTGGTACGTTTCGAATAAGGGAAAGAAACAACATCAACATTTTTAAATAACTTATCGTGTTTGGGTATGCCTAACTTAAGTGTAAATGGCGTAATTTTGCTATCAATTGAATCCATTCAATAATAGAGAATTGATCTACAATGTACTCGGGAACAGTATGGGACGTAGTCTATTGGTATCCAATAACATTTTATTGCCAATAATAATAGTCTAATAATAATAATAATAATAATAATAATAATAATAATAATAATATGAAGAGAAGAGAAGAACGACTTCTAGAAATCCAGCCGCGACAGGCTGGCCACGCGCCCCTGAACTGAGAGTTCCAGCGTAGACAGTGCTGACAGTGTGCGCCTGGGTCATATGGCCCTAAAAGCACTTGCCTGGCTTGCAGGATACCACGACATACTATACACAGCTCACCCGCACACGTAGCTAGCGGCAGGCGGGGAGAGTCAAGGATACAGATTACCTACTGACATGACATGACGTCACGCACCTACGCCGGGCCTTGGTGTGCATCCCCACCCCTTCCCCCTCTTCCCCCCACACCCCACCTAATACAATCTAAGCGGCTGTAGCGATTTCAATGAAATTCGGTAAGGTCATAGTAGGCCTACTATTTTGGCCGATCCCGATCGTGCCCTTCAAAGCTTATTATGTTTCACCAATTCAACATGGTGGCTGTGCGAAATATCTCACAGGCATTCTATATCTCCGAAACTGTCACCGATATCACCCTGAAATTTTGTACGGTGATAAAAGTCACTTAAGTGACTTTCATAAACCTGTTAACTACAAAACGAACATGACGGCCAAGTGAATTTGAACAATTAAATAGACTTTTCTGGCGATTTAACCATCCGAACGCAGTGAAATTTGGTACAGCAATTGTTTATATACATTGTAATGAACTGATATCTAATTTTGTTAAATTGTTTACATACACTCAAGATGGCAGCTGTGCAAAATTTTAAAATTATTATTTTTATTTCTTGTGTCCCAATCATGCGATAGAAGTCAACGTTTGAATAATGAACCTACGCAATAATAGTCATCTAATAGTACATAACTCTATGGTCTACATATAGGGTTTTTCATATTAAGTAAGAACGACGAGCGGCGGTTTTGTTATTCGCTACTGCAGCGGGCTTGGCCGAGTTTCTGGCGCCCCACGGCCCCCTGCTGTAGTATTGAAAGCGCGCGCATAGTACAAACTTGACCTTGCAATAAGCGTGCAGGTGTTGTCAGTCGCCAGTCTGAACCTCAGATGGTAACATGTTCAGACAGTATCATTGCAACATCGTATTTTTGTATGTAAAACTAATTTTAAGTACGAGTCGGCCCGTGGGTTAGTTCAGCAATTTCCTGATGAAGCACAGATTCACGTAATTGTAAATAAGTTTGCCACTAGGCCTACTGACTCAGTGCTCAATAAAGAACATAAAATACAAAATCAGAAACATTACAGTGGCAGAACTCACTCGCGTGAGCCAAAATGTGGTTACCGGATACAATGCCTGTATAACCCAGGAAGGACGACACTTCCAGCATCTTTTATAAGGTAATATTTCATACAGGTTTGTACAAACGCTTAAAGCAGGCAGCCATGGCGCGCCACAAGCTCAACCAAGGCCACCGCAGCAGCAGGAAAGGGGAGCGAAAGTCAAGTGAGAGAGTGATGACCTTACCCCTTACCTGACGGTATGGGATTCCTGAGCATCTAGTCCGATGTTGCGATTGACTGTGACTGTGATGGCTAGTTCTGAATTATTGTTCAGTTCTGGATATTTCTGAGTGATCCTTTGAAATTTTACCAGTTTGTACTTACGACTTCTAATTACCCATGTTTTTTTTCCTGTTTTTAGTTCATCGATCCCTTTAATTACTTTTTACTTAGTTTATTTTACCTGCAACACCATTATTTTTAGTGTTCGTTATGTGTTCTATTTTCGGCAATTTATTTTTGGACAGTATCTCTGGTAGATCATATACATGTACGATGTACATATAGGTACGACTGATGGAGAGCATTACGGTCATCAAGTGCAGTTAGTTTTACATTTTAGGTGAAAAATGGAGCCACCACCAAAACCGATTCAAGGCAGGAATGGCATGCAAAACGAAATGTATCATCAATTTAAATTAGCGTCGCGAAATTAAATTGTTCAAAGGAATAACATTTCACTCCTGGCGCAAAATAAAATTAGTAACAGAATTTTAATTTCGCTGCAGAGGCGAAATAAATTCATTAGTCTTTTAATTTCGCTTCCGGCGCGAAATAAAATGCATTACTGAGTTTTAATTTCGCTCCAGGTGCGAAATAAAATTCGTACCAGACTTTAAATTTCGCTCCCAGCGTGAAATAAAATCCGTTACAGACTTTTAATTTCGCTCCCGGCTACAAACAGAATTCTTAACAGACTTTTAACTTTGCTCCTGGCATGAAATAAAATTCATTAAAGACTTTTCATTTCGCTCTTGGCGTAAAATAAAAACCGTTAGTCTTTTAAATTCGCTTCCGGCGCGAAATAAAAAAAATACAGACTTTCAATTTCACTCCGGGTACGAAATACAATTCGTTACAGACATTCAATTTCGCTCCCAGCTCGAAATAAAATTCATTACAGAGGCATGGAGAGCTGCATCAAACCAGTCAAAAGACTGAAGACTCAAACAACAGACTTTTAATTTTGCTCCTGGCCTGAAATAAAATTCGATACAAGACTTTTCATTTCGCTCCTGGCACGAAATGAAACCCGCTACAGTCTCTTAATTTTGCTCCCGGCACGAAATTACATTTTTAACGACTGTTAATTTTTCTCCTGGTATGATAAAAATTGCTGGCCCCATGGTGTTGGGGATAGCGTGCCTGCTTCTCACCTGGAGGCCCCGGGTTCGATTCACGGTTCAGTTAGTGATTTTAGAAACGGACGTGTGGGTTGTAACGGGGTGCACTCAGCCTCGAGAGTAGCTGTCTGAAAGACACGAAAACCAAGATTAACGGCCGAGGGAACCCGATGCGATGACCAATATCTGCAGATGCCTGGGCAGTGGTTGCTTGGAAGGCCTAGGCCTTTCATGGGATGTAGTGCCACGGTTCATTTTAATGACACAAAATTCCCAAACAGCATTTAGTTTCGACCCCGGCGTGAATTTAAAATGCATGGAACATATCATTTCATGTCTGAAATTAAATCTGGTCAGGCATGGGAAACAAAATGGTTGTGGACGCGTTAACATTTTAAACGAAGGAAGCTTGTAGTTTAACGTGACCGTTAATCTCGCGATCATGAGTCACGGGACCTCCTTTTTACGTGGATTCCGAACCACAGGACATGGCATTTCACGTTAACATTTTAATTTCGCCATTAGCGTGATATTCGGGCGCGAAATGATATTGATTGTAAGCGCGAAAATTAAAATGGAAGCAAAATGTAATTCTAAGCACAATAACATAGTGAAAGGCGACGCAAAACTAATTGCAGTGCGAAACGAAATACTGTACGTGGCACAGGGGTTTGCTTTCGTGCCATGGTCAGTATAAATGTGCTGAGGGTAAGAAGGAAGTAGTAAGGAATGCCAAGCCCCCCCCCCCCCCCGAAATTTCCGGAAGTGTAAGAATAAAGAACTCCATATACGCCACGGTACTACCACAGACGATTGTCTGTTATTTGTAACTCTTCAGTCAGTCAACATTAATTTACCCGATAACTGGTTGGGGTACAACGTATATAAGATGTAAGTAACACTCCTGAAAAAAAAATACATGTATTAGATTTAAGATCACTAAAATTGCTGCATTATAATCGTGACCATAAACTAATACATATAATGTTATTTACATATTACTGTATATACATTGTATCCCTCCCAGTTATTGGGCAAATTAGTGTTGACTGACTGAAGAGTTACAACTGACAATTCGTATTGTAATTGGAGTTCTTCACTTATCTTGAATGTCTGTCCACACAGCACATTCGTCTTCTTGTTCGCTATAGAACAAGTAAAGGTACTTGTTGCCCCATTGCGTTATGAACGTCAGGGAGGGCCAGCCACGAGTCCGAGGTGCAGTCAACGACGATGGTGATGTTGATGCCTTTCTCCTCTACTGGAGTGATGACCATTGAATGACTCACGTTGCTGTTGCAGCCCTGCAGATTGTGCAGGCGGTGAACGGTAATAAGACTGCTACTGCTGCCAACGTCAGGACTTTGAACATCGCTCCGAACATAATTTCACTCTCGAAACGAATACATTTTAATTTCAACAACGAAATGAAATGTTCCATTCATTTTAAATTCACATCAGAGGGCGAAACTAAATACCGTTTGGGAATTTTATTTCACGCCGGATGCGAAATTAAAAGTGTGTAACGAATTTTATTTCGCGCAGGGAGCGAAATTAAAAGTCTGTAACCGAGTTTTATTTCGCGCCGGGAGCGAAATTAAAAGTCTGTAACGAATTTTATTTCGCACCGGAAGCGAAATTAAAAGTCTGTATTGAATTTTATTTTGCGCCGCGAGTAAAATTAAAAGTCTGTAATGAATTGTATTTCGTACCGGGAGTGAAATTAAAAGACTGCAACGAATTTTATTTCGCACCGGAAGCGAAATTAAAAGTCTGTACCGAATTTTATTTTGCGCCGCGAGTGAAATTAAAAGTCTGTAATGAATTGTATTTCGCGCCAGGAGCGAAATTAAAAGATTGTAACGATTTTTTTCGCGCCGTGAGTGAAATTTTATTCAATTGTACAATGTAATTTCGCGTTGCTATTAAGTTTCGCGTTGATTTCGCTATGTCATTTCGCTTCGAATTAAGTTTCGCTTCGATTTAATTTCCCGCCGACAATCATTGTCATTTCGCTCCCGAGTATCGCGCTCACGGCGAAATTCAAATATATTCGCCCCCACAGCCATACATTTCGTTTAGCATGCCAGCCCTGATTCAAGGGCATACCACTAAATCCCAGGGGGAATTGCGACTACCATCGACAAAAATATTATGTGTACTCGAGTTTGAAGGTTGTTTGTGAAGTAACCAATAGGCCTACATAAAATCTAATAACATCACCATTTTCGTCGTTCTGATTTACGTTAGTTAATGTTGTTTTGGAATTTTTTAAAATATATTTTAATATTTCTTATCGCAGTTGGAACACAAAAATTGCCCGTTTTTAAGCGTGTTTCAACCATGCGTCACATTTAAGAATTATTACCTCACAAACCTGTCAACAGATTGAATCCAAATTTTAGCACAATATACATTGGAATGTTGTATAACAGGTTTATTAATTTCAACATTTTGTGTGTTCAAGAACGAATTTTGTTATCATTTTTGTAAGGTAACTACTTCTCGGCTCGGGGTCGTTGTAAAATGTAGTTCTTGGTTGCGTTGTAATCCTTATACATCAAAAAGTTATGTTGTATGACTGTGAAATACGTAAATTAATTCACATATTTTATATCGGTTTGTATTTGTATGGGGAATTAAGGCATGGTTCACCAGTTGGCCGCTCCTGTAAAAGCTGTACAGCGTTGCCAAGATGGGCTCCATCACGCGTCAAGGCGCGCTTCGCTCGGAAGTAATGGGCTCCATATCAGCAACGCTGTACAGAATATCTCGGAGCGTCTAGCTGTTGAACCATGTCTTAATTCCCCGTATAAATACAAACCGATATAAAATAAGTGAATTAATTTACGTATTTCACAGTCATACAACATAACTTTTTGATGTATAAGGATTACAATGCAACCAACGACCCCGAGCCGAGAAATAGTTACCTTACAAAAATGATAACAAAATTCGTTCTTGAACACACAAAATGTTGAAATTAATAAACCTGTTATACAACATTCTAATGTATATTGTGCTAAAATTTGGATTCGATCCGATTACGGGTTTGTGAGATAATAATTATTAAATGTGACGCATGGTTGAAACACGCTTAAAACGGTCACCTTTTGTATTTCAACTGCGATAAAAAAAATATGAATAAAAAATTCCAAACCTACATGAACTAACGTAAAATAGAACGACGAAAATGATTATGTTAGTGGATTTTATATAGGTCTATTGGTTACTTCACAAACAACCTTCAAACTCGAGTGCACATAATATTTTGGTCGACAGTAAGTACTGTACCAAGAACAGGAAGCCAGGCCCTAAGAAAAACCTCTATACATACATAAGATTTTTTCCCTAGTTTATATTTGAAATTACGCTTGCATTAGAGAATGTGTAAAGTACTGAGCAGTTTTGATTTCACTTTAAATTTATTTGTACAAGTTGGATGAGTAAACGTCACCCCACAATCTGCAAGCTACATGGCTGAACAGCGGTTGCTTGGTAGAACTAGGCCCTTCAACGGCTGTCGCGCCACGGGTTTAGTCTTTTTTTGAACTTCTAATATATAAGTGTAAGAGTACAAGACCACGAACTATTCAGTGACAACTTTTTTCAGAGAAGAGAGTTTGAATTCAAACGGAAACAATGCGTTGTGTGGAAAAGTAAGACGTAGCCATTGTGAAAATGGAAAATTGGTCTCCATAGACACTGACGACAGTCAAGCGCATGTTCTCTAGGTGCAAGCGTCCTGCATAAATATTCACTTGCTTTGTACGCTCACATAAAACGAAGAAAAGTCCCAGCAGAGCTTGTGTATTGGCGTATTGAACGAAATAAAAGGTAAGGAACTGAAACAATGTTTCTTACAGCAGATGTTTATTGCCATTCAGAAATTCCTTCTTATTTTATGATTTTTTTTCCTAGAAAACTGTCATCAGTCCAACATCTCTCATTGACTAGTTCACCTGTCAATCAACCTACCATTGTGGTTGCACCTGAAGTTCAGTTGTGTCTTGTGTTTCGCAGGGTTCTCCACACTCCCTTCAGGTAAATGCCGAGATAGTACCTTACTTGAAGACTCAGGGCACCTGCCCCATCCCTGGCTCTAATACAGTAACACACATAGTCAACTACATGGGACTGATGGCCAAGATGTCCCAAGCCCCTACAATGTATTATTATCAACAAGAACAAGAATGTTTGAGGAAGTAAGAAAGTATCTGTATAAACACATTGTGTCAACGTCACATAAGCGTGACATTACTATAATTTTATTGCTCAGATATTGTTCCACGCCTAGGCACTTGTACATGTAACTCGCCGAACTACAATATTCGTCAACTCTGGCGTGTTCATCATTTTCCTTGCGCTAGAGATCTTGTGCAGCCAAGCCGCTTTTACTACCACCTTTTTCAAAACAATTCCCAAACTAATGCCGACGATTCCATTCCATCCGATTTTATTTATGAAAAATGCATTGGAATCAGGAAATAAATCTCCATTTTCGTATTACCAGTTTTTTTCATATTTTAAGCAGAAATATAAAAAACTGCTAGTTACGTCTTTGTTTTTCACATTTTGGAAAATGCATTGAATTGATATCAATTCTATTGCACTCTAGTATACATAGTGGTTTTGACATCGCAAATACGAGCTTTCATTCAAGAGAAATTGCCTAATTTTGGTGCTGCTACGAGGTGTCAGAATTACAAACTAAAAATCGGGACATTTAGTCTTAATAGTATCCGGCTGCTGCACAGACTGCTGTGTTGCCTGCTGGTGTTTCCCTTCCCCGTGCTGTCCGATCGTGACGTCACAGTTCCCTCTTCATTGCTATGTAAGGTAGTCAGGGATGTTTCAGCTACGTTATCTGATGGTTGAGTTACTTCCGCAATGCTATATGTGTTTGTAGAATGGGGCCTGTTATGAAAGGCCTCTGATATGGCTGGATATTCATGGGAAGGTACTGCAGTTCCCATGTCGGTAGTGTTGCTTAGCTTACTACTCCCATCTGACTCGCCCAGCACCGTGCTGTAGGTTTGTTATCTGACATGAAGTACCGGGCGATTCCATCTGTTCGGACAGTCTATTTGTAAGTGGAAGATTTCTTTACAATAAAAGCAATACTTAGCTTGTCCTTCATATGTTAACAGAACTTTACAATCATTGACCGTCAAATATGATGTAATGGGGTATTTAAGTTCAATTGTTACAATACGTATGCCATTACTTACAGCAGAAAATTCGTATACTTCATTCCAGCACTCGTTCCGTATGTCCTTGAGAACTCCATGCGTAGAAATCACGCGGGAGAGCCTTTCATTGTTGACTTCGGGAGGAGATTAAACAGACACGCATACGTTTTGTTAAAGAGTCTGAAGCAGTGATAGTTATCTTTGTGGTGTTACCGCTAGCTAGCCTTTAGGATTTCACACCTTCATGTCGAGATAATATGTTTTCATAAAGTAAGGTGTACACTAATTTAATGTACACTGAATTTTCCCCGTTGTCTAGTTGATTCGCTAGTACTTGATCTCTATTAAGCTTCAGGTCGTTTGCTATCCACCTAGGCCTATGTATTTCAAGTGGTGTCGGTCTGTTGTTCCTTTCTTCAAAAGCGCATTTAAGAGTGTTTTTCCGGACATTCGCCACTTTCGCAAGTTCAACAAGCAGTTCCGTGACAAACAAAGGAGCCTACTTTTCTTAAACTTAAATATTCATGCCAATGATTAATCTATATGGAACTATCTAAGTTAATGACGAAATTAAGTTGGTAATATCAAAATTTCTAATTAGTTCGAAATATACCTGCACTACAGTTGGCAGCCCTGGTGACTTAATATATTCTTAGTTCCATCTCTTAAGGTACAGAATACAAAATTTGGTTGAAGTTCAATGGATAACATGGACGTTACATGCAGTTAGATATTGGATCTATCAGCGCGCGTAAAATCATGTAGGCAGCAATGTCATGCATGTCTTGGTCATAAATAATCTGACATATTATGATCTATTGTTGTGCCAATTTTGGACGAAATCCATTTGTTTGTATAGAAGTTACATGCATTTTAGTATTGAACCTATCATCAGGCTTAGAATCATGTTAGCGGCATTGGCATAATATTAGTTATTCGAAATTAATCTAGAATGTCAGGTACTATACGTGTGCAAAGTTTAGAGTTGTTGGCTTGCATGCATTCTGATATATTAATATAAGGGTAAAAAAGTAGAGACAGCAATTATCAACAGTTGTCAGCAGCTGGTTGCTCTTAAGAATACGCATAGTGATATCTGGTTATGTACACATAGTAGACTACAAACGAAATTTGGTTGAAATCCAATTGATAGTGTAGAAGTTCTATTAATTAAAAATTTGACCTATCAGCATGCTTAGAATCATTTTGCCAACACTGTCATGTATGGCCTCCTGGAAATTAAACTGAAATATTATTATCTATATAATTATGTGCCAATTTTGGAATAGCTCCCATGCATACCTTCCAAGATATCCAACATGTAGCTCAAATTTCAATTGCGGTTTTTCAGCAGTTGGTAGCACTGACTTCCTTTTTTATGGCCTTGAGATATTCAAATATAGATCTTTAGTCATACCAAATTTGCTTTTGATTGCTTCAGCCGTTTAGGAGTTGATAAGGTGGGGGGGGGGGGGGGGGACATGCACAGACAGACAGACATACATTTGCCCAGATCGATCTCATAAGTCTACTTTTTCCTCATTTTTGCAAAATGTGAAAAGTAGGCTAAAAATACAATACCCTTTCACGGTAAGCACTTCCGAGTATTTATTAACCTCGCGGCTAAACTCAGAACCTAACACGACGTAAGTCGCAAAGTGACACTTCCACTCTTTCTACTCTATGGAGTTCTCCAACGCAAAATGTTTCAAAATGGTGCCATTCTCAATCGATGATGCCGTTTGTAATATATAAACGATATGCGAATAACGTTATTAGTCCGAATAACGGTATTGAGGGAATATTTTTCGATATATATATTCAAATAACGTTATTTCTAGTGAGCACTACCATTTCGTTCCTGCGATAACCGAAATCCGAATAACGTTATTAGTCCGAATAACGGTATTTGGGGAATAATGTTCGAGAGATGTATTCAAATAACGTTATTTATAGTGAGCACTACCATTTCGTTCCCGCGATAACCGATATCCGAATAACGTTATTAGTCTGAATAACGGTATTGGTTTATTTTTTTGGAGAGATCTATTCAAATAACGTTATTTCTAGTGAGCACTACCATTTCGTTCCTGAGATAACCAATATCCGAATAACGTTATTAATCCTAATAACGGTATTGGGGGAATATTTTTCGAGATATGTATTCCGATAACGTTACTTCAGGCGGGCACTACCATTTCGTTCCTTGGTTAACTGATATTCGAATAACGTTATCAGTCAAAATAACGATATTAGGAGATTTTTTCGAGATATGTATTCCGATAACGTTATTTCAGGTGGGCACTAGTATTTCGTTTCTACGATAACCGATATCCGAAGAACGTTATTAGTCCGAATAACGGTATTAGGGGATATTTTTCGAGAGACTTATTCAAATAACGTTATTTCTGTCGGACAATACTATTTCGTTCCTACGATAACCAATATCAGAATAACGTTATATGGCCCAATAACGTTACCATGCGATACAAATGACTTCCGGATATGAAACGTAACGACCACAATGTGACCAAGACCCATTTCGTTACATAATCTACCCAAACAACCATTTTCGTTATGTTAAGTTATGAAGCCTTGCTTCTAATAGTTCCCTTTATCACCGTGAAATATTCCAGGGTAATAGTTTCGTAGATATCGAATGCTGGTGAAATATTTCGCACATCCGCCATGTTGGATTGGTATGATGTAACAAAATTTGAAGGGCACGGTCGGGGTGGTGTGGAATAGTGCTATGAACTTACCGAGTTTCATTGCAATCGCTCCAGCGGTTTATAAGTTATTAGGGGGGGGGGGGGCACACACCATATCACACACACGCATACAGAGACAGACACACTGACAAAAGGTGATCTCATAAGCTTATTTTTTCATAAATGAAAATAGGCTAAAATGTATACAACTTCTTGTATCCTTGTTGCAGATCTGGTTCATGTACGTCCAAATATCACGTTTTATACGTCTTCGGTGTGTTTCTTTAAGGTGTGACTTTCCCACTATGGTATGTTTGTGCTCCCCAGGCATAATAGACGTTATGAGCACGGCAGACCACAAGCATATGACAAAATGTTGGCTCTAGTGCGCCTAGTGTCCAGGCTCTGCGCTCAGTACTAAACGTACTGCAGCAACCCGTCAAATGGACAGTGCTTGTGCGACTAAGGGCTGCAGTGCTAGTGTGATGTCGTGCTGCACTGCTCAGAAATTGACAGAATAGGGCTGCGCTTCACCTGCTAGCACTGCTTCACCTTGCCCATTGCATGGCCCTGGTGCACACACACGGACAAAAGGTGATCTCATAAGCCTATTTTTTCATAAATGGAAATAGGCTAAATACGAGATTTTAAAATTTCGCACAGGCGCCATCTTGTGGTTATGGAAACAATTCAGTTTGATTGCTGTCATTGGTTAGTTGACACTGAGAATCGTCTAAATATTTCTAAATATGTGTAGACCATTGAGCTATGTACTATTAGATGACGATTATTGCATACGGTAGGTTCATTGTTCAAACGTTGGCTACGATCGCATGATTAGGACACAAGAAATTAAAACTTAATTGTTAAATTTCACACAGGCACCATCTTGCAGTTATGTAAACAATTGAGCTGAATAAGATATCAGTGCATTACAAGGTGTATAACATTTGCTATACCATTTGACGGCGCTCGAATGGTTTAATCGCGAAAAAAGAAGATCTATTTTAATGTATCAACTTCGCTTGGCCCCAATGTTCGTTTGTTACTTAACAGGAATTTTGAGAGTTCCATCTAGTAGTTCATTTTATCACCGTACAAAATGTCAGGGTGATATCTGTAATAGTTTCGGAGATATGGAATGCCAGTGAAATATTTGGCACAGTCGCCATGTTGGATTGGTGAACTGTAATAAAATTTGAAGATCACGGTCGGGGTCGGACAAAATAGTACTATGACTTTACCGAGTTTCATTGAAATCGCTCCAGCCGTTTATATTTTATTAGGGGACACACACACATACGCACACACACGGACTAAATGTGATGTCATAAGCCTATTTTTTCACAAATGAAAATAATAAAGAAAGCTTTCATTCGGTCTACGCGAATTTCGTGTTGACCGACTGAATATCTTTATTCATTAGAAATAACCATCACTGAAAAATGGCTTCTATCACTACTAAATGAAAATAGGATACCAAGTAAACGAAAAGCAAGAACGGGAGGTTTCATTTAGGAAAGAAATACTCTTATTGATCACAAAGGAGTGAAAGTTTGGTGTGTAGGTTACACTCTGCCTTATATGGCAACACTGCGAGAAGGTGAGTTCGATTCCCATCTTAGCTATCTTAGAGTGTTTTTCTGGGGTTTCCCACTTCCACTCCAGGAAAATGCGTGGATAGTTCCTAAGTCAAGGCCATTGCCAACTCCAAAAATAACAAAGTTTATCAGACTTCAACTACATGGGACTGATGAACAATAGGCTATGTTCCAAACCCCTATATGAAGCAACAAGAAATATTTCGAATCATGGGATCCATCGTATTGATTTTAGGAAACATGTTTCTAACGTAGGCTACAATATGACCGCGATCGAAACGAGCAAGGTGCCTTGCCCTGTCTGATGGGGCACGTGCTCAGATTGAAATCATTATGTTGATTATTGTTGATATTTCAAGAAGTAATTATCCTATGTTTGAATAAATAATTGGCCTGGAATTACATATGGCCCAGCATCGTCAGTTCACGGTCACCTTCCATGCTTGTCCGGGAAGCGGGCAAATAGACACTTCAATAACGTTATTGACGAGATTCTTTTCTGAAATAACGGAATCAATTTCTCCGCTTAGAATAATGTTACTGATAGCGCATAGCTGGTAAAAATCGCATGTATACCGTTATTAGACTTATAACGTTGTTGGTGGGTTCGCATTTCAAAATAACTGAATTAATTTTTCTGCCCTGAATAACGTTATTGGTAGCGTATGGCTGGTAAAATTCGCTCGTATACCGTTACTAGACTTATAACGTTATTGGTGGGTTCGCATTTCTAAATAACGGAATTATTTTTCTGCCATGAATAACGTTATTGACAGCGCAAAGCTCGTAAATATCGCTCGTATACCGTTACAAAGCTTATAACGTTATTGGTGAGTTCACATTTCTAAATAACGGAATTAATTTTTCTGCCCTGAATAACGTTATTAATTGCGTATAACAGGTTAAAATCTCTCGTATACCGTTACTAGGCTTATAACGTTATTAGTAGGTTTGCATTTTGAAATAACCGAATCGATCACTCTGCCTGAATAACGTTATTGATGGCGCGCAGCGGGTCAAAATTGCTGTCATACCGTTACTAGACTTATAACGTTAATAACGGGAGCGCATTTTAGAATAACGGAATCTTTTCCTCTGCTGGTTATAACGTTAATAGCACAAACCAGGGAAAATTATTACCCCTTATTTCGTTGCCGCACTAAAAACGTTATTCATATACCATTTGTTTTGGGTACGGAAGCAGTAACGTAACAAAAATTAATTCGTTATTTCTGACAATTCTGTTACGTTATGAAGCCTTGGAACGAGGGCATTTTTGAACAAGCGATTGACATCTTGGTGATATCTGTTGGCTCTTGAAGTGATAGTTCCGAGAGTGACAGTGACTATGAAGGAGATAGTGACACTGCCAGTGTTATCAGAGGTGTAGAACCTCTCTTACCTTAATCTTCAGGAGCAGATGACCTCGCTGTTCCGCCTCTTAAAACTCCAATAACTAACTACCTGAACCTTCGTTTAAAATGACTAGTTGGAAATAAATCTACGGATACACCTGAAACGAGAACTTCCAGTAATATCGGTCTTAGTGGGTCACCCATCATCTAGCTACCAGTGTGAAGGTCCTTGAAGCTATCTTTCAAATGGTAAGTTCCTTTTTTTATCCCTGAACTGACAGTTGATAATTATTTTTTTGTATGTTTTCTTAAACATGATTTTGCTTTGAGTAACAACTTGCTCTCTCCAAAGTTGAGGCATAGCTTGAGACGTTAAGCAAAGTAGCTGACTTGAGGAATGTTAATGATGCCACAATGAAAACTAACAAGCTTATTGGCAGCATTATGACTGGTGCGTATAGCAATAATGGTAGTGAGAGCTGATGAAATGCCGAGACCTACTTATAATAAGTAGCGCCCTGCGCGAATGAACAAAAAAGTTATCCGCATCCACCCCGCATTCGCACGACTGTTATCCGCATCCACACCGCACCCGCACGTTTGTAATCCGAATCTACTGGCATTACAATAATATTTTAATTAGATAAAGCATTAAAGCTAATAATGCATTCGATACTCAGAATGCCAATAGTAGATCAAACACATTTTATAACAAAGATAATGATCTGATGACCCAAACAAATCCGAAATACATGGAATCATTTCCTGAAATCAACGACTGGAGGTCGGCAAAATCCGCCGCAAAAATACATAGGCCTTTAAAAAGCATGACTAAAGAGCATTCACAGTTGAGACTGCAAAATAGATTTAGCTTGCTAGAGGATGAGAGGGAGGAAGAATTATCTGCAACACAGGATATGAGCGAACCTCATAATCATGTTCCAAAACATCAGCAAACAGATATGTACCAAACCTCACCTATGCCGACGAAATCGAAGTTAATTATCCTAACTGACAGCCACGGTAAGGGTCTTGCTCCGAAGCTTAATATAAACACTGACAGCAACAAATGTCAAGTTCTGGGCATCACACGACCTGGTGCAAAGATAGATAGTGTTTTGGAAGGAAGCATAAACGTTATATATAATTTAACCCGTGAGGACTGTCTTGTTATATGGGGTGGAGCCAACAACGTGTACGAAAATGAGGCAAATGACGTAGTTCAAACACTACGAAATGTACTGCCAACCCTATTAGGAACAAACGTTGCTGTGATTGGCCTTCCACACAGGTATGACTTCATACCAACGTCATGTGTAAACACTGAAATTAAGAAGACTAACAAAAAACTTAAAATATTGACGAAGTACCACCCTAACTGTACATTTCTTGATATTAAATTGCCTAGGAATTGTTACACTAGGCATGGGCTCCATTTAAACTCTAGGGGGAAATCTGAGTTAAGTAGCATATTAGCTGATTGGATGCACTCTATCTTACATTCCAAGGGAACAGCCATCCCTCTCCAGTTTAAACCAAGCTTGGACAGTAATGAGAAGGCAGAAAAATGTATTAACCTGGAAAGTGATCTCACCTTCCAACGTGAATCAAGAAGTCAAGTAATGATCTCTGATACAATCAAGGACATTGACATATCAACAAATGCACAAGCAGGTTGTAGCTCGGTTCGCATGTCCTGCAGAAGGAAAAAGACAGCCACCCGAAATGAAGATTTTTTTTGGTTTTGCCCACTCACCAAATAATCAAGACAACACAAAGGAATAGTTCTTCATCTGAAGATATTAATATCAGTGGTTATTATCAGAATGTAAATGGACTAAGGTCAAAATTAACTGTTCTTTCTCAATCAATTAATATGGCGAATTACGATTTCATAATCCTTACTGAATCTAACCTTTGTGAAATCATAGGTAACGGTGAGTTAGCTCTAGAACAATATGATGTTTATCGTTGTGATCGTTCCATAGATGCTAGTGAATTAGAAGCAGGAGGTGGAGTCTTAATTGCAATCAGGAAAACTCACAAATCTAAACTAATATCCCTAAAAATTAAATCTGTTGAACAAGTCTTCGTTGAAGTCCAAATTCATGACCAAACATTCATTCTAGGCTCTGTATATCTATCTCCAAGCTTAGAATTACAAAAGTACATAGAGCATACCATTACAGTTGAACACATATTGGACTCTCAAAATGAAAATTGCCATTTTCTGTTAATGGGCGATTACAATCTCCCGAATATAACATGGTTTAAATCAAATGAAGACTGTATGGGGTTCCTCCCGTGTGGAATTAATACTGACAAATCAGAACAAATTATTGACTCCTTTTGCTATCTAAACTTATATCAGTTTAATAACATTCCAAATATTCTTAACCGTAATCTAGATTTAATATTCTCCAATTTTTCCTTAACTGTTAACCCTAGCTTAGATGTTCTAATTCCTGAGGATAAGTACCACCCTCCTCTAGATATTGATTTTAAGTTGGCGGTTGATCATCAACCTCTTTCAAGCAATTATAGTTATCACAATTTTGATAAAGGTAATTATATCTGTCTCAATAATTACTTAGCTACAATAGACTGGAGCTCTGCAATGAAGGAACAAGACATAAATTCTGCTGTAAGCATTTTTTACTCTATTCTATATGAAGGCATTGATAGATTTATTCCTCTTGCTTATTATAAGGACCCATGTTTCCCAAAGTGGTTTAACAGTGAACTAAGAGCCAGTGTCTTACAGAAGAAAGCGACCCGTGCCTTATACAAAAAGTCGGGCAGCACTCATGATTATTATGCTTTCTCGGAGCTTAGAGCCAAATGTAAACACTTGTCTAAACTATGTTATACTGAATATTTAAACAAAATTAGATCTAATCTATACAGCGACCCAAAAAGCTTTTGGGCTTTTATCAAGACAAAATAATGATAAAGGTATTCCTGGTACAGTTTATCTTGACAATGTGAATGAAAGTGATGGACCAGGTATTGTCAATCTTTTTGCTAAACATTTCTCCTCATTCTATAAGGCACCAATCGTTAAACCCAAAAATTTGAAACTCCTTTCTCTATTAACGTCTCCACCTGCCAGGTTGAAAAGAGTGATATTTATAACAAACTAGCTGAAGTACCCGTGCTTCGCTACGGGTCGTAAATAAATTAAAATGTGAAGGTGACAGTTAAAACAGGGGATAGGCGAGGTGCTGCGCAGAGGGAGATTAAGGATGGAACATTTTGTCCAACTACACCACTCTGCCTTGACCGTGTTTTATAGCACACATTTAGGTTTTACTCGCTAACGGTTGGAGATACATTTCGGATAGAAAATGCAATTTTCAACCTCGTACATGCCATCAAAAGTTTGCTATTTCTTAGCGTTCTCTTTTTATTTGAAATGGAAATATGAAAGTTTAAAACCAAAGGGTAGAGTGACGTCACTAAAATGGTCGCCATCTTTAATTAGTGCAAAGTATTGAAATCAAAAGTAACCTGTATGTTAACCAGGTAAATCTGATACTTCCATGTAAAATTCATGTAAATCGGACCAGTGGTACTTGCGTGATTGAGTAATACACAGACACACACCATCTCATTTTTAGTCTCGCTTCGCTCGCGTCATAGTCGTGTCATATTGTTATTCAATGAAATGCAGGTTTAACCCCGTTAACACCCCTTTAGATATCCAAAAATCCCTCCTTAGTAGATGTTTTCGACACACGACAAACATATCCTCAAAATATCATTCTTCTAACATTAATAGTTTTGGTTGGTCGATGAGAGTGAACATCCAAAAATCCTTCCTTAGTGGACGTTTTTCTTCCAGAATTTCACCCCTCGCCATAGGCCCCTTAAATTGGATTTATGAAAAAACGGTCGAACACCTATTTATTTTATTTATTTATTTATTTATTTATTTTAAGCTGATTGATTTCCTCCGAGTTTCAAACTCCTCGCCTATGTCGTTTAAGAGATACACGCTCCGTTAAGAATCTTTCAACCCCCACTTTTCATCCCTTTCACCTCATAATATACACTATATCGAAAAACCATTCGACATGTGTCAGCTTATTTTTAATGATTAGTATATATGCCAAGTATCAATCCCCAAATGAAACCACTCGTGAGATATTGTTATTCAATGAAATGCACGTTTACCCCCTTAACACCTATTTAGAACCTGAATATTCAAAACTCTTACCTTAGTGGAGGTTTTCGACATAAAACGAACATATCCCCAAAATTTCATGTTTCCAACTTCAATAATTTTGGCTGGGCGATGATGAGTGAGTGAGTCAGTCAGGACATTTTCTTTCATTTATATTTGATAATTTCACCCCTCCCCATGAACCCCTTGAATTGGATTTATGAAACAAACGGTCGAACACCTATTTACTTATTTAAAGCTGATTTCCCCCTGAGTTTGATGAGTGAGTAAGTGAGTCAATCTGTTAGGACACTTTCTTTCCTGTTTTATCCCCCCAGAATTTCACCCCTCTCCAAGGGCCCCTTAAATTGGATTTATGAAAAAACGGTCGAACATATATTTACTTGTATTTTAAGCTGTTTTATCCCGCCGAATTTCAAACTTCTCGCCTATGTCGTTTAAGAGATACACGCTCCGTTAAGAATCCCTCAATCCCCAATTTTCACCCCTTTCACCTCATAATATACACGACATCGATAAACCTTTAGATATATGTCTGATTATTTTTAATGATTAGTTTATATACCGAATATCACATCCCCAAAGAAACAACTCATGAGATATCGTTATTCAATGAAATGCACGTTTACCCCCTTAACATCTCTTTAAAACCCGAATAAAGAAAAATCATTCCTTAGTTGACGTTTTGACATACAGCGAACATATTCCCAAAATTTCATTTTTCCAACATTAATAGTTTTCGCTGGGCGTGATGAGTGAGTGAGTCAGACAGGACATTTTCTTTCAATTATTTTTACCAGAATTTCACCCCTCCCCATGGGCCCCTTAAATTGGATTGATGAAAAAACGCTTGAACACCTATTAACTTATTTTTTAGCTGTCTTTTTCCCCTGAGTTTGATGAGTGAGTGAGTTAGTCAGTCAGTTAGGACACTTTCTCTCCTTTTTCCCCCCAGAATTTCACCCCACCCCATTGGCCCCTTAAATTAATTTATGAAAAAACGGTCGAACACCGATTTACTTAATTTTTTAGCTGATTTTTTTTTCGCTGAGTTTCAAATTTCTCGCCTATGTCGTTTAAGAGATAGGCCTACACGCTCCGTTAGGAATCCTTCAACCCCCAATTTTCACCCCTTTCACCTCATAATAATACACCACATCGAAAAACCCTTAGACACATGTCTGCATATTTTTAATGATTAGTTTATATGCCGAGTATCACATCCACAAATGAAACCACTCGTGAGATATTGTTATTCAATGAAATGCAGGTTTAACCCCCTTAAGACCCCTTTAGAGCCTGAATATCAAAAAATCCTCCCTTAGTATACGGTTTTGAGATACAACGAACATATCCCCAGAATGCCATGGTTCCAACTTCAATATTTTTGACTGGGCGATCATGAGTGAATGAGTCAGGACATTTTCTTTCATTTTTTTCCTTCAGAATTTCATCCCTCCCGATGAACCCCTTCAATATGATTGATCAAAAAAACTGTCAAACAGCTATTTCTTACTTTAAAGCAGTCCCCCCCCCCACTGAGTTTGATGAGTGAATGAGTCAGTCAATCAGTTAGGACACTTTATTTCCTGTTTCCCCCCACCCCCCAGAATTTCACCCCTCCCCATGGGCCCCTTAAATTGGATTTATGAAAAAACGGTCAAACACATATTTACTTATTTCTTACGCTGATTTTTTCCGCTGAGTTTCAAACTCCTCGCCTATGTCGTTTAAGAGATACACGCTCCGTTAGGAATCTTTCAATTCTTACTTTTCACCCCTTTCACCTCATAATATACACCACATCGAAAACCCCTCAGAGACGTGTCTTCTTCCTTTTTAATGATGAGTTTATATGTCGTGTATCATATCCCCCAATGAAACCAATCGGGAGATATTGTTATTCAATGGAATGCAGGTTTAACCCCCTTAAGACCCCTTCAGAACCTGAATATCCGAAAATCCTCCCTTAGTAGACGGTTTTGACATACAATGAACATATCCCCAAACTGTCATGTTTCTAACTTCAATAATTTTGGCTGGGCGATGATGAGTGTGTGAGTGAGTGAGTCAGGACATTATCTTTCAATTTTCTTTTTTCAGAATTTCACCCCTCCCCATGAACCCCTTAAATTTGATTTAATAAAAAAACTGTCGAACAGCTATTTACTTACTTTAAAGCATTTTTTTTCCCCTGAGTTTGATGAGTGAGTGAGTGAGTCAATCAGTTAGGACACTTTCTTCCTGTCCTGTCCCCCCCCCCAGAATTTCACCCCTCCCCATAGGCCCCTTAAATTGGATTTATGAATAAACGGTCAAACACATATTTACGTATTTTGTAAGCTGATTGTTTTCCGCTGAGTTTCAAACTCCTCACCTATGTCGTTTAAGAGATACACGCTCCGTTAGGAATCTTTCAATCCCCACTTTTCACCCCTTTCACCTCATGATATACACCACATCCAAAAACCATCAGACTCGTGTCTTCTTATTTTTAAGGATGAGTTTACGTGCCGAGTATCACATCCCCCAATGAAACCAATCGGGAGATATTGCAATTCAATGAAATGCAGGTCTACCCCCCTTAACACACCTTTAGAACCTGAATATCCAAAAATCCTCTCTTAGTGGGCATTTGCGGCCCTTTGGGAAGCTGCATACCAAATTTCATTCCAATCCGTCGGTGGTTTCTGAGATTTCGTGATGAATGAATGAGTGAGTGAGTGGTATTCGACAAATATATATAGTAGATGATAGTGTCAAGTCTTTGTTATGCTAAACTCGGTTGACAGTGCTGTGTGAGTAGTTGAGTAACTAACGGGATTTCAAGTAAAGATCCTCTTTTTCTATACCGGTAGTGCAGAGCAGAACTGGCATCCAGTCGGCCGTGTCTCGACTTTAGCTATGTTGCCATGGAAACTATCTGGCTTGCCATTCCTTCATGAGTATATTTTATGATTTGATTAGCCTGTGCTTGAGTGCAAAAGGGCCGAAATCAGAAGAATGAGAAAGACTATCGAAAATTCATGTAGCCAGCGGTTCCTTCTGGATCCTAAACTATATGTATGCAAAATTTGGTTGAGATTGGCGGAACGGTGTAGATTTGTATATGGAACAGACCCACATACATACCCACATACATACATACAGACTTTCACTTTTATATATAAGATTAGAGAAACTCTCAAATAACAAATCATTTGGTCCTGATGGTCTCCCACCAATTCTATTAAAATCTTGTCGATTCATTATAACAGAACCATTATTCATCTTATTTAACCTCTCTCTTGGAACTGGTAAATTTCCTGATAGATGGAAGAGTAGCTATGTAACTCCTGTCTTGAAATGTGGTGACAAATCCAATGTTAAAAATTATAGAGCTGTTTGTAAATTGTCCTTTATACCCAAATTATTTGAATCTATAATTACTGACAAAATTACACCCCAATTTTCCTCCTACATAATTGAACAACAGCATGGCTTTATGCCAGGTCGTTCAACACGTACAAATCTCCTAGTTTATTTGGAGTACTTACTGAAAGCAGTAGACGAGCACAATCAAGTGGACTGCATCCACACTGATCTAGCCAAAGCCTTCGACTCTCTCGACCATAAAATTCTTCTTTCAAAATTACAATCTTATGGTATACAAAACCCTCTATTATCATGGCTGTCCTCATATTTAGAAGGCAGAACTCAGATTGTCAAAATACTCAATTTCTTATCTCAACCAATAGCTGTCTCTTCTGGCGTTCCGCAAGGTGCCCATCTTTCTCCTTTGTTATTTCTAATATTTACTAATGATATCAATACAGTTTTCAAACATGCCAAAATCCTCCTGTTAGCCGATGATACAAAGTTCTTTATGAAAGTTCAATCTCTACAGGACTGTATACTTCTTCAGGAAGAACTTTGGCGTCTAGAGGAGTATTTTCCTTTAAATGGGTTACTGCTCAATGAAACTAAATGTAAACTAGTTAGATTCTCAAAGAAGAAACAGAATATTGAATTCTCTTATCACTTTCTATCGTCTACTCCACTTCATGCTGTTAGAAGTATTTGTGACCTGGGAGTAAAATTCTCAGACACGCTTAATTTTAATGAGCATATGGTAAATATATAAAAAAAAGGCTTTGCAGAGATTAGGTTGCATAACTCGTTATTCCAAGGAATTTTGTGACTCAAATATATATTTCCTACTGTACTTGACCCTTGTCAGACCCTTAATTGAATATTGTACACCGATTTGGAGCCCTTTCAATAAAACACAAATTGAGAGTTTAGAGAAAGTACAACACAAATTCCTTCGAATTTATGCATATCGTTTCCTACACCCAATAACGAATCATAACTACACTGAAGTAATGATGCAATTGAAGCTGCCAACTCTTAAATCCCGTCGTGATAATTTTTATATTCTTAATATGTACAAAATTGTAAACTCTCACATAAACTGCCCAGAATTACTAAATGAAATCATTATCTATGTGCCACCCCGTTCGATGCGCAAGCATCATGTCTTTGAAACAAACTGGCATCCAACTAATTATGGTCTAAATAGTCCCATTGACAGAATGATGCGTATCTCAAATGGGGTCAACATAGACTTGTTCAATACCGATGAAAGACCCCTGAGAAAACATCTGTTTTCCTATTCATTAGACAATCTGTATGAATTTAGTTGATTGTAATAGTAGGGTATCGTACTTCGTATTACTCTTAATGTCTTTTATGCTGTATAAAAGAAAATGGTGGAAGCCGTCAATAAATATGTATGTATGTATGTAAGTATGTATGTACATTTAGACATTTGAGGAGAAAGTCGTTCCCTTAGGCGTTGTATGTCATGTGCTATGTTTAAAATGAATGTTATACACCCAGAATTGCAACCTTTTTCAGTTCGGAATGTTAATTATGCTTAATGACATAATTTTAATGAGATTAGCTTAAATCAACATATTACATTTGTCATGAAAAAAACATAACGAAAAATATGTCATAAACATCGGGGTCCTAGTAATGATATTCAACAAGTATAATTCATACATATCATGTACCGTATACTGTATACAAAATACAGAGTTCATTATCACTCATTCACTAGCCAGGAAGGATCGCGCAATATTACATGTGGACAAGAGTATAGAATGCTGCATACTCCTGTAGATGGTCGGCGGAAGATCCAATTCCTTCAGACTCTTGTGGATTGTGTGAGGTATGAGGCCGTTGACTGACAAAATTACAGGCACTATCCGGACCTAGTTTATCTTCCATATTCTCTTGATTTCCTCTGCAAGCTGTCTATATTTGGTATTTTTTTTCATTGTGTTTCCGTTCGACATTGGTGTTGTTAGGAACTGCTATGTCTATTATAAATGTAGTGCCATCAACCTTATTTACTACTGGTCGATTGTGAACTATTGTTTTGTCTGTCACAATACCAGTGTCCCAATATATTTTACACAATTCATTTTCGAGGAGGGATGGTGGAAGATACTTTTAGTAAGGGATATTGTTGGGGCCCATAGGGACCCCACACCCCCCTTTGGGACCCTACGCAACCCCCGAGAGGGAGATAGCCCCACGACACTGTATCTACACTCAGACTTCTATAATTACTCCAACTACAGCTTATTTATTTATTTATCCGAGTCCAAAACACATACATATATACATATAAATTACACTAAATTTCATTACTCCAGTGTTCAACTGTTAGAATGGCACAGTCATTGGCTTCTATCAAGTCCTGCATAGTACATGGTCTTGATAACATGCTGCAATGCAGAAGGTGCTCAGGGTCTTGTCTTTTACCACATCTACAAAGTTCTTCAGCACTGTATCCCCACTTCATTAAATTGCTTTTGCACCGACTCACACCAGTTCTCAGTCGGTTTAGCGTCTTCCAGGATTCGTATTGTAGGTGGTAGCCAGCTGCCGGCTTCTCCTTCATTTCCCACGATCCTCCTGGTGATTTTGGTTTCCAAAGTTCAATTCGGTGAGCTTCAGCTGAGGAATGAATTGATATTGTTGTTTGGAGGAAGCTCTTTCTTGATTTTAGCCTAGGTGAATGGACATCAAGTCCATACATTGGATGTCTTGGATCTGATTCTTGCTTTTTCTTCTCTACTTCTGCCGCTACTTGTCTCCTAACTTCTGGAGGTGCTACTCCCATAAGCGGAAAGATCTTATCGACAGAAGCTGGACGTAGACAGCCTGTCACAATGCGGCCTGTCTCATGGAGGGCAACATCTACTTGGTTGGCATGAGCAGAGTTCCTCCAGACTGGGGCAGCATATTCTGCAGCAGAGAAACTCAGAGCAAGGGCAGTTGTACGCAGGACACTAGGCTGAGCTCCCCATCTGGTGTTTGTGAGCTTCCGAACGATGTTGTTCCTGGTGCATACCTTCCGTTTGGTGTCCATGCAATGTTGTTTATAGGTCAGCGCGCGATCCAGCTTTACTCCTAAGTATTTAGGATGAACACAGTGTTTCAGATTGTGACCTTCCCAGGTGACGATGAGCTGCCTTCTCGCCTCCCTATCGCGCAGGTGAAACGTGCATATTTGGGTTTTCTCTGGGTTGGGTTTCAAGTAGTTATCATTGTAGTAGATGGCTAAGGGCCGGTTTCACCAGCTCCGCTTAACGAACTAAGGGTGGTTTAAACTATCCTCAAGGATGTGGCCCGTTTCACCAGACCACAAGCAATGGCTTAAACTAGGCTTAGATTGAGCGGCCGTGCTCGGTGGTTTAAGACTTAAGGATGGTTTAATCCGTACATGGGTTTCACCACAAGATCTGTTCAAGGAAGGTGTTCCATAATCCAGATGGAAATTGCATTTGTGAACTATGTGGGGATGTATGTGAAATGTACCATATCGTTTCTTGCCCAAAACGAACCATGTCGATAGTGGCATACAGCACAGACTAGTGTACGAAATGTATACTGTACGTCAACAACATGGCCACAGGCTGCAATAAAGATTATTATTAATTCGTTCACTCATACGCCAAAATGGCGGCCGGCCCCATTGTGTCTGATCCATATCTCAGTAGGTTGGAGGTGTTGTTATATAATGTAGTGAACGAAATAATAAAAAAAATATTATTAAATGATTTATAATGGCACAATACACTGAAGAGATATTTTCTTCCGTGTGCTCATTTGCTAAGCATTAGTATCTATACCTATTGATAAAGGCTTAACGTATATCGTCTTCTGTGGTTGAGTGGTACCATTCCAGACTCCCGCCCGGAGTGCCGGGGTTCGATTACCAGCGGGGAGGAATATCTTTGCTTGACTTTTATTGTTTTTATCTTCTTCTTCTTCTATATATATAAAAATCAATGTAACGTGATAGTTTGTCTGTGGGTATGTATGTCTCCTATGCGTTCATATACCATTCGTCCGATTGCGATGAAACTTGGGTGAGATGTTGAGTACACTCCAAGGAAGGTTTCTGACTTAGTAAATCCATTTTACAATAGGTAGCGCACGCGTAGATTCAACAAATGAGCGACGATGCGCGAAGCATTTCAACAAAGTCCCGTATGTGTTCATATACCATTCGTCCGATAGCGATGAAACTTGGGTGAGATGTTGTGTACACTTACGTGAAGGTTTCAAAATTAGTGAATACATTTCACAGTAGATAGCGCACAAGTAGATTCAACAAATGAGCGATGACACGCGAAGCGTTTCAACAAAGTCCCGTATAAAGTCATATACCAGTCGTCTGATAGTGATAAATGTTTGGTGAATTGTTGTGTACACTCCAGGAAAGGTTTCTGGCTAAGTGAATCCATTTTACAATACGAAGCGCACGTTTATATTCAACAAATGAGTGACTACGCGCGAAGCGTTTCGACAACGTCCCGTATACGTTCACATACCATTCATCCGATTGCGATGAAACTTGGGTGATATGTTGTGTACACTCCAGGGAAGGTTTCTGGCTGAGTACATCCATATTACAATATGTAGCGCAAGTGTAGAATCAACAAATAAGCGACGACACGCGAAGCGTTTCAACCAAGTCCCGTATGGATTCATGTACCATTCGTCCGTAGCTATGAAACTTGGGTGAGATGTTGTGTACACGTCATGGAAAAATTCTGGCTTAGTAAATCCACTATACAATATGCAGCGCACAAGTTGATTCAACAAATGAGGGACGACGCGCGAAGCGTTTCAACAAAGTCCCGTATAAGGACATATACCATTCTGCCGTTAGCGGTGAAACTTGGGTGAAATATGGTGGACACTCCAAGGAAGGTTTCTGGCTTAGTAAATACATTTCACAGAAGGTAGCACACGAGTAGATTCGACAAATGAACGACGACACGCGGAGCGTTTCAATACAGTCCCCTATGTCTTCATATCCCATTAGTCCGATAGCGATGAAACTTGGGTGAGATGTTGTGGACACTTACGGGACGGTTTCTAACTTAGTAAATACATTTTACAGTAGGTAGCGCACGAGTAGATTCAACAAATGAGTGACGGAGCGCGAATCGTTTAAACAAAATCAGGTATGCGTTCATATACTATTCATCCGATTGCGATGAAACATTGATCAGTTATTGTGTACCCGCCAGGGAAGGGGACTTAGTAAATCCATTTCACAATAAGTAGCGCAAGAGTAGATGCAACAAATGGGTGACGACGCGCGAAGCGTTTCAACAAAATCCCCTATTGCGTTCATATAACATTCTTCGATTGCGATGAAACCTTGATGAGTTATTGTGTACACGCCAGGGAAGGGCTTCGACTTCGTAATACATTTCTCAATAGGTAGCGCACGAGTAGATTCAACAAATGAGTGACAGCGCACGAATCGTTTAAACAAAAACCCCTATACGTGCATATACCATTCATCCGATTGCGATGAATCATTGATGAGTTATTCTGTACACGCCAGGGAAGGGTTTTGACTTAGTAAATCCATTTCACAATAGGTAGCGTACGAGTAGATTCAACAAATGAGTGACAGCGATGAAACTTTTGAAAGTTGTTGTGCACGCTCCCACGAATGGTTCTAAATTAGGAAATCCATTTTACGATAGCTTAGAGGCAGTTAACATGTTGTGTATCCAAAAGCACTTCAAGAAACAGAATTTCAACGCCAACACTTTCTTTGATTGGCATTGCAACGCATGCCGGGTACAGCTTGTTGTTTTATAATTACTCAGTCGTTATAATATAAAGCATACATAGTGTGTATTTTGCGATGCAAATTAAATATATACGTATAACATTCTTTCAACGCGTTGCCACAGGGATTTCCTTCACGTTCCTAATAAAATCGCGGTAGCTTGTACTACAGATATCATAGCTTTTGACAACGTAAAATGAAATACTCTTCTTTATATTGGCAGTAACGCAATGTACATTTTTGGTTGTTAAACTAAATATTAGCCCAGGGACGGATGTAGAGATCCTTAGCCAATGACGAACTAGCCTATTGTGGATGCTCGCAATACAACATGCTGTGTCATTCGTATATATATATATATCATTAGAAAATACGTACTATATGTGCTTAATGCTATAATATATGCGATATAATGAAAACCAAGTAAGAAAACATAACCTTCGCAAGATGCGACCACCTCAATGTGGGGTGTAGTCAATAACATGTTCAGGAAGTAGGCTACCGTAATGATAATGAAAATACACTGCATTATATTTCAACAACGGTTTTCCCAGCGTCTACTACAGCTGATGCTCACGTCTCGCAAACACAGTAGGCAATTATTTCTACTACTAGTAATGTATTTTTTGGTCGCCAACCCCAAAAGTAGAACAGCTGTAGTCGTGGAAAATTATTGCGACGGCTAGAAACAAATGAAAACCGTGACCAACATAACAAACAAAATCAATCTCGGAGGATCAATACTGCCGAAATTATTTCATATTATATGTATGATGCGAATACAATAATAGCGTTCAAATAGCTCCCTAGATACTTAAGTTGTCATTCTTTCCTTATATTGCATATGATCGTTACGCAAGTAATTCAGCACGGCTGGGATTATGTTGGCATAACGGTAAGACTACGTATTCTTTGCTGCAGGGAGCATTACTCACGCAACGAAGATCTTTGACTCCCACCGTAAACTCAGTTCACCTAAGCGAAGTACGAGACGAGTTGGTGCAACACCCAGCCTTAAGCCGTCGTATTTAAGATCGCTTAACCGTAAACCACCCTTAGCAAAGCAGGGTTTAAGCGGCCTCGTGGTGCAACCGGCCCTAAGTCTTCAAGAGCAGATGTCAGCTTTAACTCTACTTCTTCAAACGTTGATCCTTGAGCAGCAACAGCAGTGTCATCTGCGTAGATGAATGCTCTGGTCCTAGTGTTAAGTGGCTGGTCGTTAGTGTAGATATTATATAATAATGGAGCTAGCACGCTTCCCTGTGGGAGGCCATTCTTTTGGTTCCTCCATCGGCTTTTCTTATCCTTGAGGGTGACAAAAAATCGTCGATTCTGCAACAATCACTGAATAAACTGTGTTAGTCGAAAGTCTCTAGTTGTTGAGTACAGCTTCTTTGTCAATCGCTTGTGGTTTACAGTATCATAAGCAGCTGTGAGGTCCACAAAAGCAACTCCAGTAATCTGTTTCCTTTCATATCCATCCTCAATATACTGGGTTAAGTTCAATATTTGACCAGTACACGATTTCCCTGGTCTGAAACCTGATTGCTCCTTAATGATCTCTCTGTCAACAAAGTTGGAAATTCGGTTCAAAATCATTCTCTCCAGGGTCTTACAGAGATGACAGAGAAGCGATACAGGTCTGAAATTCTTGGGTTCATTTGGTTCTTTACCTGGTTTGAGCAAGGCCACAACTTTTGCTTTACGCCATAACTTCGGGATTATCATTTTAGTCACACAGGTGTTCATCAGTTGTAGGATCCATTCGATAGTTAAGGGGCCAAAATGTTTTATTTGCTCAGGTCTTATATCATCCAAACCTGCAGCTTTGTTGTGTTTCATCTGTTGAATAACAGTTCTTAATTCTTCCGTTGTGAATCGTGTACCAAGATGGTTGTTCCCCTGTTCATATCGTTGAATTTTTATTTCTTTGGACCTTCTTGAGGCTTTACCGTTCAGCAGTAGTTGATTGGCTATTTGGTCAGCGGTAACTTTATCCGATTCCTGGGTTGGAACTGTAGGATCACCATTGAGATTCTTCAATAATTTCCAAGCTTGACGACTTGTGCGCTTCATGTCCAAACTTTCGAGAAGATTACACCATTTGTCTGTTCGTGATTTTGATATGGCTTGGAGAAGGTGTTCTCCAGTTAGTACTGTTTCCTCTGCGAATGGGTCCTTTTCATATAGTTGTTCATATTTGTTAAGGAGTGATTTTGAGTCCTTATCGAGTCCAGGAATATACATTGTTCTGCAGCCCCTTGGGATGTGTTTACGGGAGATAGACTTTACTAATACAACAAAATCCATGTATTTCTCTGGGTCAGGCTTGATCTTTCTCACCTCATCATCTAGGTTTTGAGAAAAGCTATCCCACTGAGCTTTCACGAAAGAAGCCTCCCAGAATAATGCACTAATTACATGCACTCGGGCGTCCCCTGGGCAACGGTAAAAAATATTGTAAAATTTACCGGCTGATTCTTTCAACACCAAAACTGGGTCTTAAATTGATACATGACCCAAAGCTACCCCAGTCCTTTAATAGTGGTCGGTGGAAGAGAGGCTACAATCCGGACAACATTTTTGTCACCGATCATATAGCTTATCAAACCAAGAAGCACATTGCAGAACTACGGCTACCCAACTAATACATCTACAGTCTGGCCAACATCATACACCCTTTCGTCCCATAAAACATCCCCCAGGCTAAATCTAGAGCCCCAACAGTACATTTCCACAGACACCAAGCCGGAACAGTAACCACAGCTGTTGACCAACGCTTGCACAACATTCATAATAATTACACAAAGTACTGGATTCAACACAGCAACATTGAGTAATGCTGACACAGCGACCGGGGAAGACTTATTAGGATCGACTCCGGAGGGCCAACTGTCTGTCTTTGGCCGGAGGCTCTATTCGTCTGTGCAGCGACATCTCACCTGTAGGTAAGTGTGGTCTCAGAATCCTAAACATCTACAATTGTACTCCTTCCACATTACACCCCAATTGTCTAAATTATAACAAATTACATTGTGTTACACTGTCCCAAAGTAAAGGGACACCATCCATTACATTTCTGGTCTAATAAAACATTGACCAGTACTACTACACATTTGTTGTCACTGTCATTATTACACTTGTCTATACGTCCTGACTCCCTACCCGACACCTTAATCTGCCAGAGTCATTAGTCATAGAACCGCTGTGTAAGCGACACAGTCCTTTTTCATTGCCACAGCTGTGAAGTACTTGATCGCGTGCCTGACGAGTGCCGCATTGCGCGCTCAGCAAATAGTTGACTTGCACTTCCATAGCACTTGCACAGCAGGCTAGGAGATCACTGCCAATAGTGCATCCCCTAAATCTGCGACCCCCAATTACCTAGAGCTCCCCCCAATCGCACCAACGCCCCCTCATACACACATTCGGCACTTCAGCACTTTCGGTGAAGCTCACGATAATTAGACACATCCCCTAAACTCACCCCCCCCCCCCCACCGTATTCTTTGTTTTAACTACCCTCCCGTTCAGGATACTGATCAATATACTCCTCAGTTAGTTTATATTTTTTTGCGAGTGCTTGATGAAGGATGCCTGCAACTTGATTGTGCCGTCTTGTATATTCAACTGATGCTGGGCAACCTGAAGTGGCATGGTCAATGGTCTATTATTATTATTATTATTATTATTATTATCATTATTATTATTATTATTATTATTATTATTATTATTATTATTATTATTATATTAATTACATTCAAAATCCTGTGCACGGTAGATCTTCATTTATCGTCGCAAAGTGTTGCGTGCTTCTCTCAGTATGCTGTCTTTCAAAACACGGAGTAGGCGCATGTGCAGTGCACTCTTCAAAATACACTGCAGTGCGCTAATTACGAGTTCAGATAGTTATTGTTGTTGTAAGGGACGGAACAGTTTCCTTAATCCATGCTGTAGTGATATTTTCCTTCAGAAGTAACCAAATATCTGTTAGGTTAGTCTTTTGTCGTTCATTCAGTACGTTTGTCCCAGAAATGCCAGTCTCCTCTTCTTCGTGGTCTCCGAGATTCATTCCACCTTCTGGTACACTTCTTTGTTACTCTGAATTTCCATCCTCTTTCAGTGTGAACAGCTTCTATAATTTTCTGAGGATTCTTTTTTCCATGTCCTCAAGCTTCCCCAGCGTATCATTCATGGACAGGCATGGTTTCAATACGGTGTAGTAGTGTTTTATTTTGGCATTCTAGGATAAGCACTTCATATTGTAGATGTTTTTTGCCAAGACATATGCTCTCTCCATTTTTGAGATCCGATCTCCCACTGCGACTTTTGCTAGTCCATTCACCTCTATGGTCTCACCAAGGTACTGGAACTTAATGACCTTTTCGATCCGTCCTATCTCTGTATCCGGACGTTTGGTCCATCTTGGATGTTCGTCAGGAATTCGCTTTCTTCTACTGAGATCCTCAGCTCTGCTTGCTATTCGTTCCAAGAGGTTAATCTGAATTGTTGCAACCTCGGGAATTTCAATAGTATAGCAAAGTCGAAAGCCAGGCAATTGACTTTAATCCCTCCTGATTTTCTCCTAAGGCAGGTCGGGGTTTTCCTTTGGCGTTCAATTTCTGAATATCTTATTCGCCCAATCGTTTCAAGGACACAGTTGAATAGGAGTGGGGATAGGCCATAGCCTTGCCTTATGCCTGTCGGTTGCGACAAATGCCCCAAGAATTTCACCTTCGATGTTATGCCATTTAAGGTCTCTTTGATTATATTAGCCAATTTTGTTTTAACTCCAAATTCCCTAATGATTTTATCCAAGGTCTCTCTATCAACCGAATCAAAGACTTTTTGAAGTCTATAAATTATACTACAATTTTCTTACCACTCAACATTCTGTGGCGTAATATTGACTTAAGTTGAATATTTGTTCGATACAGTAGCGGCCTTTCCTAAACCCTGCTTGGTATTATCCTAGTTATTCATCCAGAATCACCTCTATTCTGTGCAAAAGCACCTTTGAGAGGATTTTGTAGGCGATCGGGAGAAGGGACACGTTGTTGACATAATGTTTGTCCCCCTTCTTATGTAGCGGATGGATGAATGCTGTTTTCCATTCTATGGGAAATTTCTATATCTCCCAGAAGATTTGGTGAATATCATCAAAGATTTCAACATTTCTGTCGTTATCAGGTCTTCTCCACTTGCCTTGTTATTTTTAGGTTTTCAATGGATTCTTTCATTTCTTCTTGTGTTGGTGGTTCGTCGTCTTCTTGGTTCTCTGGTGTGTCTGGAAAATCTAGATTGGATGTTGGGGATGGACAGTTCAGAAGGTTGTGGAAGTATCCGGCTAATATATCGCAGTCTTCTTGGTTATACAGTCCGATTTTACCTCGTTCGTTTTTGAAGTTCAACCTCGGTGTTTGATATCCTTTGATTGGCTTCTGTAGGTCTGAGAGAAGTCTCCTGAATTGTTCTTGACGAAGTTGGTATGGAGATTGTGTAGTTAGTCTTTTCAAATGGCCGATTAGTCCTTCTGAATATCCTGGATGTTTCATCCCTCAGTTGTCTGGATTGTTCCATGTTTTCCATTTTTCTGGAGCATTCCATTTCTTTCCATTTCTAGGGTCACTGCCTGAGAGCTTCCTCGCATTCTTCATTCCACCACATTTCTATCTTCATTTTAGCTTGTCCGAGTGTTTTCTTTGCGGTTTCATTGATCCCTGTGCACAGCTCTTGCCGAACCCTTTCTGGTGGTAGGTATTTCGTCCCTGAAGTTCTTAATGGTGTTTTGAGTTATGATCAATTGGTTTGTGTTGTATCTCATGATTTTAGGAGGGTCTCACGTTTGGTTTAATGGAGAAAAGCGGAATTCATTGTTTCTAATCACTTTGACGTTCATCGCCTCCCATGAGTTTTTCCTTATTGTCGCGACATGATCCAATCGGAATTCCCTAGTTTGGAATTCGAATATACCCATATCTTTGCTTTCCTCGGGAGTTTCTTGAAGTGTGTTGACATTAGTTTCAACTGGAACGCTTTGCAGAGTCCAATGAGCCTTTGCCCATTCCTACTTGTCCTCCTATGAATCGGATATTCTCCGACGATATCTCTGTACTTTCTTTCGTTTGCAATCTGTGCGTTGAAGTCTCCCAGGAGAAATTTTTCATTGTTCTCCGGTATCCGGATGATTTCGGTTTCCAGAAGATCGCATCCACTCTCCGTGGGTTCTTCGTGTTGTCTTCGTTGATCGGGGCGTGGTAGTTAATGAGAGTGTACATCTAATTACTCTTGCATTTAACAGTTAGTAAAGACAATCTTTCAGATTTTGATGAGAGGTCTGTGACATTGTTTGCTATCTTCTGGTTTATGTAGAAGCAGGTTCCGAGCAGAGGCATGTTGGTTGCTGTTCTAATCGCCGGCTTTCCTTTTTGAACATTCGGTAGTGATTGGTGTCCATGATGTTACCGTCCGGTGCAGCTAGGATCTGGATTTGGTTTTTGTCCAAAAGCTTGTCTAGTTCTTATTGTTTTCTGACTCTGGTAAATGGGTTGACATTTATCATTCCACTGAAATAGATCTTCTTGAATTTGAGTTTGGAAAGTGTTTCAAGACGCCATAATTCGTCTTTCTCGCAGAGGTTGGGACTCCTCAGATCCCTATGTATTGGCTAGTGCAATGGTGGATTTTTCTTCCGAGCTGCTATCTGGGGTAGCCTACTGCTTTCTTTCAGCGGCATTTCCATCTGGCGAATTAAGTTGTGAGTTGTGAGGGTCGGAATTAGCTCTCAAATTAAAGATTGTTAGTCCGAAATGATTACTTTTCGTGGTTTACTTCACTAGGTCCTTCCGTTCTCTCTGCTGTTGGGAGTTAAGATTCCTCTTCCACCTTTGAAACCGTTAACCAAGCATTTTATACCTACTGCCAGGATAAAATAGGCCGCCCCTAACATGGAGTACAGACGCCTTCAATATCCGCCCCTAACATGGTCCGCGAGAGGTGTTTTATTTTGCTCAAGTCAGCCGGCAAGCCGGTTAGGACCCCCTATCTGCCACATTGGACGCACCACGTAAGCGTATCGCCTCTCCCCCTGCTACGACACCGTAGTAGTGTAATGGTCTCCGCTTAGGCTGGGATGACAAGTGAAACGGTATTTACTTTGCTCCACGTTGAGCGTACAAATGTAACAGTTTCGCTAGCCCACACTGTTGGGAGAAAATGTAATTGTTTACCTTTGCCTAAGCTATGTTGTTTTAATGGGCGCCAAGACTTCAACGCAATGCTGAAATCTAAATTTGTATTTAACAACGTCTAGCTCTGGTAGAACACCGTCAAGAATCTATTCACTCAGATCGTGGTATGATTTGATCATTAACCCAACAAACAATTGTATCAGGAGAAGGAATTGGTCTATATCTAATGCTACCTACTGAAAGCAAAGATTGCATTGTAAAAGAAATGAATTTATTATATAAAACAAGTATAGCAAAATTAATAATAATAATAATAAGTACAAAATTTAAATTGGAGCGTTGTGATTTGAATATTACCGATAGAAAATTACGTGAAAACGGAGTCTGATAAATTGATTTTACTCTTATTTCCAAGCTATGAAGTTACTGAATTATGGAATATAAAACAAAGAAAAATGAGAGATTGCGTATTTCTGCGTCATTTGCGCTTACCATTGGAAATTGCCAAGGCATTTCCCTCGTACTTGCTGATGCTGTGTGCTTCCCACAGTCTCCTGGACGTCGTCATCTCCGTCGGAATTTGATGATATTCTGGTAGATTAGATAATTCTATGGTCCGTACCTCGGACCCAAACACTCGTACAACCAAGTTTTACAAAAGTTCGTCGCTAACTCCACTGAACATCGGAGCGACACGCACTTGCGACCGTACTCTGCAAGTTCTACACAGATAGTCCTCGTTTCACGGCGCGTCGAACGATATATGCACCTGTTGGCTCCCCCACCACGGTACCGTCTTCCAGCTTACGTTGTCTCCACTGATTGGCTGAGCACGCCGCTAGTTTCCCTCCTCTGCCTCATTACACTCGGCGCGCGAGAGGGAGAAGTCGATTTCCGTCCCAACAATTCGCCTTTTCTAGACCTTGCGACCCAGCCTTGCGTAATACTTCTCGACAGGAATCAGCTTGTACTCGAATTCCCAGTGAGTCATGTCTCTCAAATACCCTAACTGACAAAACTCCGTAAAATTCCGTAGGCTAATCACATAATTTTCTATGATATTGTCGTTCGTAATAATTTGTTTGATAGCGTTTTCTAAGACATAGAAAACCTATCTGAATGCTAATAATTTTTATAAAATGCTCCGAAAATACCTTAATAATAATTATAATAAATTAATAATAATAATAATAAATTAACATGAAAAATTCTCTTGGCTGAACAATTTGCCGCGTAAATAAATATGGAATGGCTTCCTACTGACTTATGCCAGTTGCATAAAACCCCTCGAAAAACACGTTACATATTCGCTTCGGATCATCGGATGATTTACCGTGACGACGGTCCATTATCCGATTATCCCAGACACGTTAATAAACCCCATCCAAAATACATATTACATAAATGAAATCACCCTAAATTACAGATATATACACTCATATTTTTTCTTCACGCACTTTGCGTCAAAGTTTGTTGTCACTATGGATTGCACTTTGCAACCAGTCCAATGTTTTACATATGGAATAGTGTTCCACGGATATTTCCGCCTCTCAAATTTCTCTATGTTGGAGAAATAGACATAATTAATGTGTGAGCACTATGTATTTATGATGTCATATCACACGCATTGAAGGTGTTCTGATATATTTATATCACCATAGAACTTCCTAATTTCACTGGAGGTCCCCTCCTTATGGTGACATTTAATTCCACATATCACTGAGCACACGATCACACTATTGTGGCAGCGCCTCGTGACCATAATACTTAATCTCTCTTTAAAGTAGATTAAATTAATATTGACTTCTGAAAATAAAAACAGTAAATGCGCATTACATATAACACCAAATATTTCTGTGCCGTAATCGCCCTGTCTTGTTAAGTTCCCGTTAACCATATTCTACTTAATACTAGTTCTCAACACAGACCATTTCTCCTCACTCAAATAATACCTTTGTACAAATTATCTTAAATTGCACACTTACAAATCTTACATGGCGAGGCCGTAAACAGAAATCACGTGTGCTGATATGTATGAGTTTCATGAAGGACTGTCTCGCATTCTTATGGCCCATCTTTTATCTCGTGGACGCCTTAAGCTAACAAGCCCTATACAAGCGCTCCCCCATCTCTTGGAGATAAATGGGAACCCATCAGCGCTGCCAAAATGGCCTTGGTGCATCGAGACAATTTAGTGCTCAACAGCATCCGACAATCCCGTCATATTTCCCTGTACCTTAAAAACTCTCATTTACTTACATACTACCCCCCTGTGTGACTTCTGATACGCCTGCCTTAAGACCAGATCCTCCCACGCACCAAATACCACACTTACTCATTTGATAGGCTGGCTCGCCAGCTAAACACACTCACTTTATGACACATATTTTCGTAGACTATGTATATTATACGTCCCGTATAATCTGTTTCCCTCACTATTCTCCAGCACATATGCTGTTTTGCCAATACGTTTGGAAACTATAAATGTTTCTGCGTCACCTGCTTCCAACCTTGCAAGTGGCTCCCTTTAAATGAACGTCCTCACGTTGCTCCACTAGCATATTTCTCAGTGTCTGTAACGATGCCCTGTTGCTACTGTCCACACATGCACATATTAAAATACCGTCCTCTGCTTTAACCACAGGATAATCCCTACATAAATTAGTGTCCCTCGATAGCATGTCTGCAAGAATGTTATCTTTACCTTTAATATATTTTACTGTGAATTCGTATTCCTCAGAGCAAGAATCCACCTACTAACTCTGTTAGAACTGAGTTTACAAGTCCTCATATACAGTAATGCATGGTGATCTGTGTGGATCTCAAATTTCCCACCTACTAAATACATTCTAAATTTCCCTAAACTGAAAACAATACCTAAAAGCTCTAACTCAGTAATCGTGTATCTTTTCTCCGCTGCTGTCAGTCCTCGCGAGGCTAAAGATACAATGCACAGATTACCCTCATCATCTTTCTGACATAATACTCCAGCAATGCCTATATGTGAAGCATCTGTCATAACCACATATTCCTTATCTTTTAACGGATATTTCAGCACTACAGCTTTCTCAAAACCTTCCTTCAGCGCTCTAAAAGCCTGATCATGCTTGGACTCCCATCTCCACCGAGTCCCACTTTTAAGCAATTCCCTGAATGGTTCTACCAACCCTGAGTATTTAAGAACGAACCTCCTGAAAAAGTTGCAAATTCCCAGGTAAGTTTTTAACTGTTTAACATACTGTGGCACCTCTGCGTTAAGTATCTTATTAACCCTACTTTCTTCTGGTGTTACACCTCTACTCGACACTCTATGACCTAAAAATGTCACTTCTGACTGACAGAATGACGACTTAGACAGCTTCAAAGTGAACCCTGCCTGATCTAACTTCTGAAAAACTATATTTAAATGACGTAGATGCTCCTCAAAACTGCGTGAACTAATTACCATATCATCTATGTAAATGGTTACAAACTCTCCTGTGTCATCCCCTAATGCGATGTTTAAAGCCCTAATTAAAGCTGCTGAACTACTCTTTAACCCATAAGGTGTTCTACAAAATTGATAAAGGTTATATTTATGACTAAAAGCTGTAAATGGTCTATCTTCGTACATAAGTGGCACTTGCCAAAAACTGGAACTCAAATCTACACAAGTGAAATACTTCTTCCCCTCAAATGTTTGCATTAATTCTTCTATTGACATAGATTTCAGCTGATCTGAACTAATTCTACTGTTAACCAAACGAGCGTCTAAACAAATACGAACAGTGCCGTCGGTCTTGGGTACCGTGATCAAAGAATTAACATATGGACTGTTCGAGTGCTCAATAATCCCATCTTCAAGCATCTGGTTAATTTGTGCCTCAACTGCACTCTGATAAGCGAAAGGTACAGGATATCTATGTCCTGTGAATACTGACCTATCAATAACGTTCAATGAATGTGTATAGCAATTGGCCATACCAATGCGATCCTCAAAAACTCTCCTATTACACCATAACACATCATAGAGCCGAACACACTGTTCATCCTCTATATTTCCCTGAAATGCAGCCTCACGTAACGAGTCCTCTAGACTTCCGTTCGTAATCACACTGCTCACAAAACATGGAGAACCCCGCTCTACGGCTGGCGATATCTCATTTAAAGTACAAATCACACCTACAATACTACTTCTCTGAATATGGTCATTGAACGCTACTTCTACTTCAGAATCTCCCCATTTAAATTTCAAACTCCCTACATCATAACATAAGTTACCAGACACTCTACTTAGCCACTCTGAACCCAAGATAACACTGAATACTAAATTTGGAATTACAAGGCAAATCTGCTTCTCTACATGATTATTAATTTTAATGTCTACTAAAACTTGCTTAGAAATTACTTTAGACCTCTTCCCAACAGCTGCGATAACAAAAGTGCTTTTAATTGGCATCTCCTCAAAATTTACTCCAGTTCCTTTCATTTTATCATAAAATGCACTACTTATGCAACTCTTCATACAACCACTATCAATTAAAACATCTGTGTACGCCTCGGACACGTTAAATTTAACTATGGGGCTCTTACTAACCACTTCCTGAATAATACCTTCATCATTTAGTTCATGTAATAATTCATTTCTTACATATAGGTCATAGGGTTCCTGTATAATTGTATGGACAGGGCATGCTACAGACTGAGATTCTGACCTCACTTCGCAGCCTGGTTCGCGTTTAAAGAACCGCTACAGCTGGTCGTAGTACTACTAACTACTGAATTGGTCTGGTTGTTCTGGGCTGTGTTGTCATTGTTTGGCTGTATATTACTACCACTAGGCTGTCCTCTTCCTTGACCCCTATTCTGGTTGTAATTATTGTCATTATAATTTCTCCTTTGATTTCCCCTGAAATCATTGTTTCTCCCTTGATTTCCCCTGTAATCATTGTTCCTCCCTTGATTTCCCCTGAAATCATTGTTCCTCCCTTGATACTGATTACCATAGCCATTTCCTCTGTTCTGATTTAGCTGATTATTATTTCTATTTTGAGCGTTGGCCCCTTCGCCACCGTTCCCTTGAACTTCTTGATGCCTGGCTTCATTAGGTCTATTATTATTATTACCCTGGTTCCGATTGAAATTGTCCTCATAACCCCCTCTCCCTAGTGCATCAAATGTGCTTAACAAATTTTCTACTTGTGATATAGTCTTTACATTCTGGATACAAGCAGCCTCCTTGATCCTATAGGGAAAGTGCCTAAGTAGCAACCTTACCACATCACTTTCCTCCTTCAAGCCATCCAGATATTTACACACTAATACCTGCCCTAAAAAGTATTCGGTCATGGTGGAGCTTCCTTTAGGGTTATATTTACCACACACTACTCCCTCACGATGCTGCGACTGAATAACCTCATTCCAGAACTTTTCACAGAATTTAATTTTAAAATCATTGATATCAGTAAACTTGTCTCTGTAGACAGCAAACCAATTCCTCGTTTCCCCCACAAACACTTGTTCTAAAATTTCAACTACCTGGCACCACTCAATACTACCATTTTCCAACCTCTCCCCGAATTTATTTTCTATAGTGTTCATGAACTCCATTGGGCACCCCTGTCGATTGCTGAACTTACCCAGTTCTACCTCCCTGTGTGTGCTATTCACCAAAACTGGCCTATTCTGACTATTTTCTTGCCTGATCCTAGCTTTTAATTTTAATTCTAATTCTGCGATTTTCTCCTCAGCCTTCCTCTCAATACTGTTTACTGTTAATTTAATGTTTCCTTCTGATTCTTCTACTTTATCATATAGCTTTGCTTGTTTCTCCTCAATCTTGCTAATGCTCTCTCTATTACTCTCTCTTAAATCATTTACTTCTGCAACTATTTGTGAGTGGACTTTCTCAATTCTACCCCCCAGCTGTTCCTTAACCTCTTTAGTAGCTACCTGAATTTTGTCAATTTCTCCCCCCAATTGCTTTTTGACCTGCTGTGTTTCCAGTTGCACTAGTTCTTTTAAATTTTCAGCCTGTGTACTGATTCTAATTTCCAACTCCTCCTGTACTTTTCCTAATTTTCTGTCTACATCTGCAATAATCTCTTTAGCCTTTTCTTCCATCACCCCCCTGATCTCGCCTCTAATCAGTTCGAATTTGTCACTCATTTCCCTACTGTTTTGTTCTAATTTAGCATTTAAAGTTTCAGTACTCTCTCTATTTTCCTTACTGTTTTGTTCTAATCTGGCGTTTAAAGTTTCATTACTCTCTCTATATTCCCTACTGTTTTGTTCTAATTTAGCATTTAAGGCATCTGTACTTTCTTTATTTTCCCTACTGTTTTGTTCTAATTTAGCATTGTTTTGTTCCAGTTTTGCATTGTTTTGTTCTAATTTTGCATTTAAGGCATCACTACTAACTTTGTTCTGATACATAAACTCGAGAAGTAAAGTTTTTAATTCTGGTTGGCCGCCTACACTCCCTGTTTCAGTATCGGGATTTACCTCCGCTACCCCGGTACTACCATCACTCGACATACTGCTCGTATCATCACTCTCCCGTTGATGACCACTACGTAACCTCATCTGTCTTTCTTTCTCATCCCCCATAATGATATACACTGATAAAGACAAATAACCCCCAAAATACAGGCACAGAAATATATACCCTTCTCCTTCCACAAATGTTATTAGGTTTTCAGCCCCAAGTTGTCGGCGACAAATGTAATGGTCTTCGCTTAGGCTGGGATGACAAGTGAAACGGTATTTACTTTGCTCCACGTTGAGCGTACAAATGTAACAGTTTCGCTAGCCCACACTGTTGGGAGAAAATGTAATTGTTTACCTTTGCCTAAGCTATGTTGTTTTAATGGGCGCCAAGACTTCAACGCAATGCTGAAATCTAAATTTGTATTTAACAACGTCTAGCTCTGGTAGAACACCGTCAAGAATCTATTCACTCAGATCGTGGTATGATTTGATCATTAACCCAACAAACAATTGTATCAGGAGAAGGAATTGGTCTATATCTAATGCTACCTACTGAAAGCAAAGATTGCATTGTAAAAGAAATGAATTTATTATATAAAACAAGTATAGCAAAATTAATAATAATAATAAGTACAAAATTTAAATTGGAGCGTTGTGATTTGAATATTACCGATAGAAAATTACGTGAAAACGGAGTCTGATAAATTGATTTTACTCTTATTTCCAAGCTATGAAGTTACTGAATTATGGAATATAAAACAAAGAAAAATGAGAGATTGCGTATTTCTGCGTCATTTGCGCTTACCATTGGAAATTGCCAAGGCATTTCCCTCGTACTTGCTGATGCTGTGTGCTTCCCACAGTCTCCTGGACGTCGTCATCTCCGTCGGAATTTGATGATATTCTGGTAGATTAGATAATTCTATGGTCCGTACCTCGGACCCAAACACTCGTACAACCAAGTTTTACAAAAGTTCGTCGCTAACTCCACTGAACATCGGAGCGACACGCACTTGCGACCGTACTCTGCAAGTTCTACACAGATAGTCCTCGTTTCACGGCGCGTCGAACGATATATGCACCTGTTGGCTCCCCCACCACGGTACCGTCTTCCAGCTTACGTTGTCTCCACTGATTGGCTGAGCACGCCGCTAGTTCCCCTCCTCTGCCTCATTACACTCGGCGCGCGAGAGGGAGAAGTCGATTTCCGTCCCAACAATTCGCCTTTTCTAGACCTTGCGACCCAGCCTTGCGTAATACTTCTCGACAGGAATCAGCTTGTACTCGAATTCCCAGTGAGTCATGTCTCTCAAATACCCTAACTGACAAAACTCCGTAAAATTCCGTAATCACATAATTTTCTATGATATTGTCGTTCGTAATAATTTGCTTGATAGCGTTTTCTAAGACATAGAAAACCTATCTGAATGCTAATAATTTTTATAAAATGCTCCGAAAATACCTTAATAATAATTATAATAAATTAATAATAATAATAATAAATTAACATGAAAAATTCTCTTGGCTGAACAATTTGCCGCGTAAATAAATATGGAATGGCTTCCTACTGACTTATGCCAGTTGCATAAAACCCCTCGAAAAACACGTTACAGTAGGTTCGTGGATTATTAATATTCTTATTCTAATTATAAAGTTATTATGAAGCAATATTTTAAGTAATTCATAGTAATGAACAATTTTGTGAATCTTGTCGCCTTGGTAACCATATAGCCTAATTTGCCTAGATCACTCGCCCACTTAAAATAACACAAGCATTTTATGTTGGTAGCACTGATTTCTTATATTTTAAATGACACTCGGAGACGCCAGAAGAAATATTTCGAAATTTTGAAATACTTTCAATAACTTTAGTCATCTATTACGAGTTCGTACTATCTCGCGACCGATAGGCGAACTAACTTTCAGTAATAATAAGTAAGATATTCTTATAGTAACATATAGATGTCTCAACTAAACTAGAATGCAGATGACAAACACTTGTTGCCTTGGTAATCACCGTATATCCGCGTCGGTTTCATTTTATGAAAGAATAGGCTTATGAGATCACCTTTTGTTCGTATGTGTGTATGTCATCGTCGTCGCCCCCTAAAAACTTCTAAACGGCTGGAGCGATTTCAATGAAACTCGTTAAGGTCACAGGACTATTTTGGCCAACCCCGACCATGTCCTTCAAATTTTATTACGTGTCACCAATCCAACATGGCGGCAAGCGAAATATTTCACCAGTAGCCTATTCAATATCTCCGAAACTATTACCGGTTATCACCCTGAAATTTTGTACGGTGATAAAGGGTACTACTAGAAGTTCACCTATGCAACTTTCAAAGACCTGTTAACTACACAAGGAACATGGCGGCCAAGCGAAGTTGAAATATTTAAATAGACTTTTCTCCATTCGAACGCAATCAAACGTGGTACAGCAAATGTGTATACAAATTGTAATGCACTGGCATCTAATTTAGTTCAATTGTTTACATAACCTCAAGATGGCGGCTGTGCGAAATATTTCACCGGTATTCTATATCTCCGAAACTATTACTGGTATCACCCTTAAATTTTGTACGGTGATAAAAGGGTACTACTACAAGTTTATCTATGTAACTTTCAAAAATCTGTAAAGTACAAAACGAACATGACGGCCAAGTAAAGTTGAAACATTTTAACAGAATTTTCTCGCGATTTAACCATCTGTGCGCAGTAAAATATGATACAGTTAATGTTTATACACATTGTAATGCACTGACACCTAAATTAGTTCAATTGTTTACATGACATCAAGATGGCGGCTGTGCGATTTTTTCTTTCTTGTGGCGTAATCGTGCGATCGAAGTGAATGTTTGAATAATGAACCTGCGCAATAATTTTCCTTTAATGGCACATAACTCTATGACCTGTACATATAACAATCCAACATGGCGACCATCCGAAATATTTAGACGGTCCTCAATATCTACGAATCTTTTACAGCAATCAAAATGATTTTTTAAATGTTCATAGAGGCTATGAACATAAGTTCACCTATAGGACTTTCAATAACCTGGTGAGCACAAATCCAACATGGCGGCGACGCGAAGTATAAATATTTACATGGACGTTTCTCGCGATTTAACCATCTGAGTGCAGTGAAACTCGGTACGGTAAATGCTTATACAAATGTTAATCCACTGGTATCTAATTTATGTCAATTGTTTTCATAACCACAAGATGGCAGCTGTGCGAAATTTTAAAATCTCGTTTTTACTTCTTGTGTCCTAATCATGCGATTGAATTTTTAATACTACACCTACACTATAATCTTCATCTAATAGTTCATAACTCTAAGACCTGCATATATAAAAACCCAACATGGCGACCATCTGAAATATTTGACGGTTCTCAATATCTACGAATCTATTACAGCAATCAAAATGAAATGATGTATGTTGATAGAGGCAATTAGCATAAGTAAGATATATGAAAATAGGCTTTAGTTCTTCATGGAACTACTTGTTTGTCCTTGCTAATCACGGCTAAACCCCCAACCCTAAAACATCTTAACATTTCTGGTTACGCTCCTGCCTTTAGGCAACTGTTAGGTTTGTTGTAAGGTCTATCCGCTACATTGCGCCCCTCCAGCTTGTCACCAAGCGACCACATATTGTTAAATCCAGCGGGCGCCCGGTACCAGTATTGTCATTTTTTTTGGTATGGGCGTGCTAAACGTTCAAAACGTTGTCAACAAGTCCCGACATTGTGGTTGCGTAGGGTGATATTTATTCAGTGACATGGATGTCGCCTCTAAGCTCTCAGACACTAGTAAAAGTCAGCTCATGTCGCGTAATTTATTCCCGACCGACGATAAAACTACAGATATAAAACAATGGTCTTCAGCAAAAAAAGACAATGAAACAAGGATTTACAGTAAAACAATTCAAGAGCAGATGACAGGTATAAAAACCCACGTCTAGGCGAATCAACGATGGCTGCTGTCCCGGTAATGTAGCTTTAAGTGGACGCCTGTTTATGCCGTAGGCCTATTGCCAGGTGTCAGCAGGGAGGGGGAGGTAGACCGGGTTCGATTCCCGGTTAATGCATGTGAGATTTTCGAAGTGAAATATCAAGTCCTGTGGTTCGAATTCCACATACAAATGGAGGTGCTGTGGCTTATGATCGCGAGATTAACGTTCATGTAAAACTACAAGCTTCCTTTCCATGTAACCCCGCCCCACTATTTTTGGCTAAAAATTATAACCTATCCTGTGCACCCACAAATTCTCATTAAGACTGGCGTAGTCGTTTAGACGAAGGGTTTGGACATACAGACAGAACAATCTGTCATTTCAGCACTGTTGTGATATGAAACGGATGTATAATTTCTTCCTCTAATTACCTGAAAACTACAGACAAAATTATTATATAGTTTAGGTGTATCTGTTCTGAAACTAAAGAAAACCAAATTCTTATCCAAATTCTATCGTTCATGAGTGCCGGGCGCTCAGGTCTTGTTCGATTTATTTTCCTTTATCACTACTGTACTTGGTTCTCCTGAAGAATGACAATGGCCACCATGCGTCATCAGGACCTAATTCTACCAGAAAAGAATAACGAGGGCAGACACCAAACCTATTGTCAAGCCATTATCAGGTCAAAATAAAAATTGTAAAATGACGATTTCAACGACATAAAACCGGTTTATAATGGCTCATGCAAAAGAACGCTTAGGCTATAGGTTACGTAGCGTTATTTACACTGGACAAGAGAACTTCATTTCGTAACAGTTCGCTTTGTCTTATGTAATAGATGATATGCCGGAAGCTCTTTAGATGGCTTTGAATGTGAAAACGGGTGGAGAGAGATTGATAATCACTTACAATCACGTCTAATGACTGGCTTGTTTTTATTCTTCAAGGAAATCCATTACCGGCGGGATAAAAAGAAGAGCTCTTGAGGACATTTAAGTCAGGGACGTTCCATATATAGGACCACATGAGAACTTAAACATAATATTAATTTTAAACACAGTCTACAGCAAGGGCGGCTGGTGATATTGTTGCAGCGTTGCACAACTCCCAATAATTTTACAACTAATTCGTCGTTTTTTTCCTTTAATGTTTTAGTTTTATAGATCTAATGCACTCAAAAATGTGTTTAAATCATCGATATTTTGTTATTACTTATCGTAATGCTTCACACTGTACCTATAAAAGCTGCCGCCTTCAAATCAAACTCCAGGGGGTTAGCTCTCTTGTTGCGACTCCCAAGTCGACAGCGCGGCCGGCAGGGACGAGGCCAAGCTTGTACATGCTTGCTGGCCAGCATGGGTTGTAGGGAGTTGCAGACGAGCTGCCAGCCCCCTGGCAATACTCAGTTCCAAATGGTCCCGTTAGATTGCACCACTCATTGGAAATGACAACACCCTCGATTTCTCTTATCCCGCGAAGGGTAGTTTAGTTAGTTAGTTAGTTAGTTAGTTACTGTTGTTTTAAGGGGCGGAACTACGAGGTCATCCACCCCTGAAGGGTAGTTTCTTTCCCACACCACTAGGGAATTCTACACCACCCGCAACAGTACAAATATCGGAATTTCATAGGGAGACATTAGTTGGTTCACACCCAATTATTTTTAGATGTTTTCCCACCATAACTTCATTTAATATTTTTGTCAATTGATCTGTGAAGCGAGCATAAGAACGCCACCATTGCTATAAGTACAGTAGATAATTGGCTAAACTATTTTGCGACGTATTGTTGGTGTACTGTAGCGGTTTATGTTTGCTTTTACCACTCTTGTTCTTGCGGGATTTGGGTTGCGATTAGTTCTGTATTTAGTTGATTGAGTATTTTGGTTCCAGGCAGATACATAACCGTGCATTATTATTATTATAATTGTTTGGTTGATTCACTACTATGCATTCACTACGAAATTTCAGGCTAGAAAAATTCAGTGTTTTGTTAGTTTGCCTTTCGCGCCACTTTCCGATATAGCACCCAGATGTATCATCTGTGCATCTTGTAAGTTAGTATTTTATTTAAACAGAATGTTTAGTTTGAAACATTAATTTGTGGAGTGTAAGTGAAAATTAATAGAGCAAGTAATTTACTAGTTAGACAGCTTTCCCAGCTCCCTGATGACGATAAACTCACAGTAAAAACACTCGGTTGACCATTACCAGATAAGTATTGTCCAAAATATAAGTATAGGCTACGAGGGCGTTTAAAGGATATATTTAAGGCAATAATAATTGGTTATGTGAATGCGATATTAAAAAAGCTTTATTCTGTTTTCCATGTTTGTTGGTGGAGAATCCGCGTGGACCAAAATAGGAGTTACGGAAATTAATCCCTAAAATAAAGAAACATGAATCTTCAGCTGAGCTGCTTCGGTGCCGTAGTTGGTAGCATGCTGAGCCTCTATGTCCAAGATCGCGGGTTCAAACCCGGCCAAAGTCGTCGGATTTTTAAGAGCGTTAAAAATCCCTCAGTATGCATTCCTTCGGAGGGGAAGTAAAGCCGGCGGTCCCATGTCATAGATTTATGGCATGTTAAAGAATCTTCCACTAATTACACCTGTGTGAAGCTAAATTATAGGTTAAAATTTGAACAACGCTCTTAGGTTCCAACGTTCGTCGCCAGGAGCCGACTGCGGTGGCGTGTAGTAACCAAGTTCTGAACTAGTAGTCGTTTACGGTGGCCTTTGGCGCCAAAAGTAGGAACTGCTTGAAATTCAATGTCTGCAGTCCTCACTTGAATTAAAAACAGATGACACTCACTAATACAGCCATCACAATTAACACCGGTTATCAGACAGATTCTCCACACACCCAAAGTACAGGATATGACCGCGTTGTCGCAGCTCCTAAACTGAGGAACCAACCAATCTTCAGCTGTTTGAAATTGACACTTTTTGGAACTGTTAACGAAGCTGCACAATTGGGCAGTGTCTATAGAAGGTAAATTGCGGAATATAACGAAGAAGTTAGGCACAATAGGTATGTGTTAAATATTGTAATAAACTGTATTCGTTTCTGTGGCTCTTTCGAACTGGCCTTGCGTGATCATGATGAAAGTGTAACATCAACAAATCCAGGTGTTTTGAGAGAACTAATTAATTTTAGCGTTGAGTTGGATGCTGTGTTAAAGGTCATTTTGGTAAGGGCAACTGTTTTCAAAGGAACGTCCAAAACAATTCAAAATTAAATTTTACAGATTATGTTGGTGGTTTGCCAAGAAGTATCAAAGCAAATAAAGGAATCGGAAATTTTAGCCATTATAGCAGATGAAACTAGTGATATTTCAAACTTATTTCAGATGGCTGTTGTGTACCGATAAGTTACGTAGTAAGAGGCAAACAAAACATGATGCACACACATTAGCAGCGTGTTTACTGGATTAATTAAAGAAGCAGAAATTGAATGAAACTCCGCAAAAATGAATTGCGCAGACGTATGACAGAGCGCACTTCATGGCTGGTTCCTCTGATGGGGTTCAAGCTATAGTAAAAAAAATCCTATCCTTATGCAGAATATGTGCCCGTCTTTGTTAGTAATATCATTTTTCGTAACGTACAAACTTTTCGGTTGCCATGTTTTTATGTTGAGAATGTTTATTATCCTGGAGATAGAGACCCAACCTTAGACAACCTGCTGTGTTTTAAATTCTTCCAATTAACTCAGGCATAGGGCGTAAATACAAACATATGATTTTTTATGAATTCTTATAGGAAGAAGCACAAAAGAGCCATTAAAATTTGTCTATTTGTCGAACGTACAGTTAGTTTGGAAAACCCATGTATTTTAGTTTTATAGAAATGTAGTTTATCTAACGTTAATTGATTTTTGTTACATGTGTAAACTTCCCATATAAAATTGCGACATCAGAAATGTTGGTGCAACACCCAGCTTTACATACCACCGGCCGCCACTGGTCTACAGTTCAGATATTAAAAAATAAAATATTAAGAAAGCGTAGTGCTCAGAGAAAAATTATCTTTTTTTTTCCCTTCTTTAGATACCACTTTGGTTGCAGGAATTAAGTCTTAAAACTAAGTATTTTTACGAAAGGAAACCATTACTTTATTTAGCCTACTTTCATAAAAATAAAATTCCTCTCGGCACACCGGAAGGCGGAGATAGATTTCACCGGGCAAACTAGGGGATAGGCGAAAATAGGCAGAATATGCAGGTTATTGTAGAAGGATCAGACCTCATTTGTTGCGAGAAAGTATTTTACAACTGGAACTTAATTAACTTTGTTTTTCGTCTTTTTATGCATATTATTAACATTTTATTGTCTTATGGGGACGGTAGCCTACTCGTCATTTGGGGTTCATTTTAATACTTGTGGTCACACTGTCCTTATGCAAGGTTTCGACACTGATGTGTAACTGTCTAACGGTCTGTTACTCCACGCAAAATTGTATCTCCCGCAGAGATGTTGGTTGGTTCCTCAGTTTAGGGGCTGCGACAACGCGGTAATGTAGCCCCGTGTACTTTGGGTGTGTGTAGAATCTGTCTGATAAACGGTGTTAATTGTGATGGCTGTATTAGTTAGTAATTCAGGTAAGCACTGCAGACGGTCAACTTCAAGCAGTAGTTCCTAATTTTGCTACCAAATACTACTGTCAACGACACCTAGCTGTGATCTTGGCTACTAGATGCCACCGCAACCAGCAACGAACGTTGGAACTTCCCCTCCGAAGGAAAGTATACTGAGGGATTTTTAGCGCTCTTAGAAAATCCAACGACTTCAGCCGGCTTTGAACCCGCGACCTTGGGCATAGAAGTTCAGCGTGCTACCAGTTACGTCACCGATGCCGCTTCCCACAGAGTCAGATCGAAAACTCAATGTGATCTTGTGCAATGGCGTTGTCATGGCAACCTCTGATGGCTCATCCCTTATCAATTTAGTAGCGTAGCCATGGCAACCTCTGGTGGCTGGCATTTTCTTTCAATTCCGAAATCATTTTGCTCATCCCTTGGCGTAATGGAGGGCCATATCAAAAATTATTTCAGACAAAAGTTTTAGGTAATTATTAGGGGAATATTGTCCATTTTGTACGGTTTTGATATTGTGCCTATTAAGAGAGATATTGTTATCGTGTCCACAAGAAAGTGATATATACCATATATACAGTATATATATTATATACATGAAATATATATAAACTTTTGAACTAAACGTGGTTTTGGGGTCTGGAGGATTGTGAAACGCGAAGATCCGGAAGTCGAAACATGGTACCCATTGCAATAGTTAGCTTCCTAATGAAATCTACCTAACATACGCTTATCAGATTTCTCGGGGTCAATGTGTGTTGTACGTCCGTCCGTCAGATGAATGTCGTCGTCATCGTCGTCCGCTTCCACCATATCAGTTTTTAACTCCGGAACCCAATCGAATTTGACTTACTTCAGATGTATCCCTCTTCTTTATTTCTATATTGGCACTATATTCATGAAAACAAAATGGCGGTCATTGCCTAATTAAAATTTGGAACTTGGCACAGAGAGAATGTTGTATAGGAAATGGTACACGACTGAAGGCACACATTTTTGAATTACATACATTCAATAAATCGATAAATCATAACGCATTCGAGCAAAATATTACAGAACTTGAAGAAGGAAGTATGTTGCATGAGAAACCTCAGTTGCATAAATCAGAATGATTTTATAATAAATAATACGCTGAACCGCCATTTTGAATGTTATCAAAATCAACATATCTAGTGAACTTACATGGACAAACCTTGCAGTGAGTTCGAGACGAATGAGACATTATGTTAAGATATCGAAATCATTGATCCAAGTAAGTAAGTAAAAACAAAAAAATTAACGGAACTTGACGAGTGGGGAGTCACTAGCAAGGCAAATCATTTATCTTAATCGCAAAACTGTTAGACTGGATGGAAGACGATGGTACAAACCAAATTGTGAACTCTACAAACACCAGGAATACCTCACAGATGCCATCAGGAGACGCCTGGCTTTCTACGGCCACCTGTACAGAATGGACCACCACAGGCTGTCTTATAAGATCTTAAAGGTAGCCAAGAAGGGTCTCTGGGTCTCTGTGGATCAAACAAGTTGAGAAGGATCTTTCTGAACTTAATATTCAACAAGACGCAATAAAGTGTCGCTACCGTCTGACAATTGAAACCACACATTTCCTCACATCTATTACAGAAGCTCACTACTATGTGTCCAGGAAATGGTTCGAGGAACGTAAGATAGAGTTCAACAAGAAAATGAATACTGGTCCAATAGAAATGCTCAAGATTTCTGCACGAAAGCAGCCACCAAACAATCCACCAAGAAAACCAGAAGTGGCAGACAACAGCTAAAACACTAGCTCCATGGTTCATAGGTGGCCCAAACGACCTAAGAAGAATAAGTAAATAAATAAATCAATATAATAGAGTAAATACCACTAAACAAGGTGTTTGAGGAGTCTTGCAAAAGAGACTTCAATTGCATAAGTCACAATGCTTTTGCATTGAATTTCATGCAATCTATCAATGCATAATTATTTAATAAACCTAGGATTTCACCATCTTGAACATATAAAATTCGATTGTTCATCATCTATTCAACTTGCGATTTAAAACGTGAAAATATGGCAGCATCGAATAAGAATTCTACTCTGCTGAGGGCAGAAATACTTAGACTTCACATATTCAAGACGGCGGTCATGCATGAAAGTAAACATTAACATCGACAAATTAAATGTAAGTAAGCAAGTACCACGAAATGTCCTGAAAGAGGAGTCTTGTAGGAGACACCTCAGTTGCATATTATGAGCAACCACTATCTGGAATATATAAAATTCATCACTTGTTAATCAATTTGCAATTTCAACATTTTGGAAGCCTATTGAATAATTATTTTTATGATACACGGTTCATCTAAACATGCAGATCAGGTGTGTCAAACTCAACTAACACTGTCAATTACCATGAAACTTGCTAAAAGAGTAGTAGGCGACTTCACTAGTATTAGCTTCAAAACTATGATGCTCAATATTACACGCAGCCACCATGTCGAAAATGAAAATCCACAGCCTGTTTCCAGTCATCGACCGGGTCAGGAATGGAATGAATGAAGCCCCCATCTAGCGGCGAGGATATGAACTGTGCCGGCTGCCGAGGCCTGACGCACTCCTCTGGGGCAGTGATTAAATGAATGACAGATGAAATGAAATGATAGTGGAGAGTGTTGCTGAATGAATTGTTGACAGGGAAAACCGGAGTACCCGGAGAAAAACCTGTCTGCCTCCGTTTTGTCCAGCACAGATCTCACATGGAGTGACCGGGATTTGAACCACGGACCCAGCGGTGAGAGGCCGGCGTGCTGCCGCCTAAGCCACGGAGGCTTCACCATGTCGAAAATAAAAATGATAAATATTGATGCTTCGAAGCATGAATGTTTGTTTATGCTTCGATGAACCAAAGCTTCGAAGATTGGTATTGCATGGTGTACCAAATACAGTAAAATACCCAAAACCCTGAGTAAAAAACGTTTTAAAAACTGCTTATATCTTGAAAACTAAAACTGTAAATGATTCATGAAAAAAAATCATCATATAAAATTCTTATGAGATCAATTTTCGTGTAGGCCTATGTGTTCGGTTGGTTTATCCTTTTTCAAGTCCGTAAGTCCGGGTGGCTCAGGCAGTGGTGGTTGGAGGAAGTTTGGCAAATTTTCAAGTCTTATATGGGAGAGACGCTGTTGCAGTGGCTTCCAGAATGACGTGGAAATATGTTTAAATTCTTGGACGACACAAACCTGTGCGCCAAAGTTTGCGCTTGACTTAGATTTTTGTAACATACAAGTGGCTTTAGGACATTGCTCTTCTTAGTCATGAGTAGGGCGTAAAATGTGGCTACTGTCGGGAATTGATCCCTAATCTCCTGTTGTCTGGGCAGATGCGTTTAGCTACTTACACCAATGCAGTCATGCTCCCTTGCGGTACCACTCCCACCTCTACCAATGGAGGTACCCGCTAGAGATATTCGCTCTCAGTTACGCTGACAAGTAGGCTTCATTTTGGGAAAGTCAGTGGCTAGCTGACCCAATGCCCAATAAACTGAGAGCGATCAAGGGAACTACTCGCGTGTGGTGGAGCTTGGTCCGGTCACGGAGGGAGTCCGTCATTTTGTGTAGGCTAAGGATAGGGCATGCAAGATCCATCCACTCGTACCTAATGAGAAGAGAAGACCCCCTCCCCACACTTTGTACCTGTGGAGCCGTATTTACCGTGGACCACAATATATGTGGATCGTGCTAATCTACGAAGAAATCTTGGTTAGCAGATGACAATTAAACTTAGCCTACATTAGACGATGACGGGATGGCTGCTGATCTCTTCATCCGCTTTATAAGTGAGGGTGAGTTAGGGCCAGCAATCTAAATTTACAATGACATATTTACTCAAATACATTCTTTTTTGAAAATTGAATTTTTGTTTTCCGTATATTTTTGTTTATTATTATAATTATTAGTTTTATTTAATTTTTAGTTTTATTATTTTAGGTCTGTTTTAATATTTAGGCTTCCAACCCAAAATTTAATAATATATTCCAAATTTGTATAATTTAACTTATCTTTATTCAGAGGGGCAGATATGCTCGTAGTTCCGCCCCTTAAAGCATCAATAACTAACTAACATGCTCCCTGGACCCTTTTCATATGTACGAGGGGCGTTCCGAGTATAGGTTTGGTCATTTTATTTCACAGGGAAGCTGTATTACAAAGGCATAAAATACATCGACATGACAAAGGACTATCTATCCTGAACTGTCGACGGGCAGAACGAGAACAGAGGAGCACTGACGCATGCGAGGAGTGTCAAAGCAGAGAGAAGCAGATCGGTGTGATCAAGTTCATTCGGGTACAAACAGTATAGCAGAAAGATGTGTGCTGGTAACGTGGTCACGAATGGACGTGTGTGCTGTCATGCGCTATGTCATGGGACTAGTGTTTCAGATATTCATTCGTTCTACAGACCGTCTAAGGAAACGACGTCATGTCTCATCAAATGCTTGGGCATTGGTGTTCAATGTTTAGTGAAGGAAGGCCCCTCCACATCCATACAGCAACAAATGTCTACAGAGTATCGGAAATTGTGTTAACCGATAGGCACGAAACAATGTGATGTTGCATCCACATTGGGTGTTGGGATATGCTCAAGCCCACCATAAAGCATGATTCATGAAAGTTTTGGGATATCAGAAGGTGTCGGAAGATGGGTGCCGAGACAGCTCACTCCTGATTACAAAACTACAAGAATGTCAACAAACCTCGAACACTTGTGGCGGTAAGAGCACGAGGGTACTAATTCCCTTTTCAGGATATAAGAAACATTGGTGCTGTACTTTATCTCGGAGACCAATGTCACTTTAATTCCAGCTCACCCATCCAGAAAGAAAAAAAAAAGTGGGCTGGGCACTGAATTTTATCAGGAGGATTTCTTTAAATTGATTACATCTTCTTCTATATATAAAAATTAATGTTTCTTTGGTAGTTTGTTTATCCTGTATGTGTTCATATACCAATCATCCAATTGCGATGAAACTTTCGTGAGTTGTTGTGCACACTCCAACGAAGGTTTCTGAATTAGTAAATCCATTTAACAATAGATGGGCGTGAGTCATTTCAACAAATGAGTTTAATCCATACAGTTCGGCGGCAGTTTCTGTGGTTTCACTGTGTGATTGTCGCGTATGCGTACCTATACCATTCATCCGATAAAAATGAAACTTTGGCAAGTTATTGTGAGCACTCCTGCGAAGGTTTCTGAATTAGTAAATCCATTTTACAATAAGTGGCACACGAGTCGTTTCAACAAATGAGTGTTGGCACGCGAATCGTTTCAAAAAATGAATTATGGTTAGTTGTGCGCACGACCGCGAATGTTTCAGAATTCTAAATACCATTTTACAATAGGTGGCACACGAGTCGTTTCAGCAAATTAACTTTGGTCAGCGGTAGTGCGCATGCTCATGAAGGTCTCTGAATTAGTAAATCCACTTTACAATAGGTGACTTATGAGTCGTTTCAACAAATAAGTTAGTGTATTTTCATACAGTTTATGTGTTTTCATTGTATGAATACGTACGCTTGAAAGAATTGAATTGAAACAAATACAATTACCTGTTTGAATGGAGTGTGGACCAACGTTGGAAAACCCATGCTTCTCACATGGACTGAATGTGGCCTGATCACGCGTCGAAAAACCAAAAGCACTTCAATATACAAAATTAAAACACTTTATTTCTTGGATTGGCATTGCAACGCATGCCGGGCACTGATAGTGGTATTATAAATGTATCAGCGTCGGTGGATACTATGTGAAAAATAGCACCTTTTATTAAAATCGATTTTACACTCCAGGTTGGTGTTTCCCACGGACTAAGCGAGGGAACAACCTGATCCAGATATTAACTCAGATAGGTTGGTTGGTTGGTTCCTTAGTTTAGGGGCTGCGACAACGCGGTCATGTAGCCCCGTGTACTTTGGGTGTGTGTAGAATCTGTCTGATAGCCGGTGTTAATTGTGATGACTGTATTAGTGTGTGTATCTGTTTTTTAATTCAAGTAGAGACTGCAACTTTGAATTTTCAAATAGTTCCTACTTTTGCCGCCAAACGCCACCGTCAACGACTACTAGGCCTAGTTCAGAACTAGCTACTAGACGCCACCGCAGTCGGCTCTTGGCAACGAACGTAGCAACCTAAGAGCGTTGTTTACATCCTTAACCTATCCAATTTAGTTTCACACAGGTGTAATTAGTGGAAAGATCTTTAACATGCCATAAATCTATGACATGGGACCGCCGGCTTTACTTCCCCTCCGAAGGAAGGCATACTGAGGGATTTTTAACGCTCTTAAAAAATCTGACGGCTTCGGCCGGGTTTGAACCCGCTAACTCAGATAAATCGAATTCCTTAATAACAATGATGTTATTATATCATTTTGTAACGTTGTGGACAAAATAATGTTGTCATGACTATGCAATAATGCTGACTTTTGAAGTAAGATCAGTATGGAGGGACATGAATGTATTATTATTAAATACTAGCTGTTACCCGCGGCTTCGCCCGCAATAACATTTGGAATCCCGTTATAACATTAGTTAAAAAAACTTTTCCTGTAGTGAAAGATAATGACGGCAACATGGAGCGTTGAAATTGGAAATCGGGTGCAATATACGACGGGGAGCTTTGATTTAAGGCAGGTCCCCTAGCCTACTGCCATGTCTATCGAGAGTGTTTTTAACGCCTAAGCACTTCTCGGTAAACTACATTTCTGGTCTTTCTCTCAGGATGCAGAATGACTAAGCCACCAGAAGAATTGACTCTGGAGCATGCCACGTATAGTTGACCATGTGCGAAACAGTCATTTCTCAGATCCACGCCAGCTACTTTTAAACTCTGCCCCTGAGCCTTGTTAATTGTCGTGGGGTAGCATACTTTCAAAGGAAACTACAGCGATGTTACAAAGGGCAGATGCAGCGTGACTGAGGTTAAGAGGGAGCTTGAAGGCAGAATGCACTGTTCTTCACCATCCAGTAGGGTTGCTGCAATACCCGAGGAGGCGACTGCGATGGCTATGTTCTGTCCACTTCTAAATGTACTGAGCAGGAGATTAATCAGGAAGGTTTTGCGAGTTCCGCCTGGTGCATCCAGAAAAAAAAAAGAGCTGACCACATTCTGAAACAACACTTCGAACTACTCCGTCATAGGCCAATCTCTGCTCGTTGTTCAATTTTGGAACATTATCAGCAACTACTTGGGACAACTTAATTGTGTCGTAAGATAGTTCACTGACATATTCTCAGTGAACAACGACGGAGTCTTGTTCTCGAGAAGGCGACGAAAGTCCAAAGCGTTCCAGTTGTTGACCAGACATTTTTAGTACTAAATCCTCAAGAAGCACCAGACACCTGTTGTAGATAACACCCATGACCAGGTTGACATCAGCACACTGCCTCTGAACCTCTCTCACCACATCTTCCGCGAGGCTGTCTTTGTGTCTTTTCCAGAGCATGATGGGATCACTCACTTGACAAAACACCAGTAAGATGGCAAACGGCTTGCGTATCTTGTGGGGAGAGTCGGTGGAGGACGCTTCCTCTAGTGTACGGTTCCAGTGCGCATCATCCTCTAGCAAGCCAAGTGCTTTACATGCCACTTGAAATGTTGGTTGAACTACTCCTGCCACGGGTTTGAGGTCAGTAAAAGACTGTGGGCCAGGGATTTTATGTAAAGGAGGCGGAGGTAGTAGCACTCGGCATTACCAGGGTGAACGGTGTAAACTCTGCCGAGGATCTGATCTTTTTTCAAACCAGGATGGCCTGGGACTGGCTTTCCTTGTTTCCTTCTACAGAACTTCTTACCTTTCCAAACGAAATAGGATGGAACTTCACAATATAAAAGTGTTGAAGCAAATCCATCGGATCGGCATAGTTCGAAGAAAGCAAGAAGAGTTGTGTTTGGAGGGCTGTTAAACTGGTCACGAACGTCGTCTTCATTAAAGTAAACCCGCTGGCCGTTCTCGAGGTGGACGGCAAGTTTCATGACCGAAGGATAGCGTTCATGTAAGAGAAAGCAGAATATGCGCCAAGCCGCCTCTGAGCTGCTGATTTAACGTCCTGATTCATATCTCGCAACTTCGTCAAACCCTCAGACGCTAAAAGTAGCTTGGTCGGAACCTTTGTTAACATACTTGCAAATGTATTTTATTGACTTTACAGAGTTGCAGTATTCAACATTGATAGTGTAGGTATTACTACTAGTGGAGTGACACTGTGTGGTGCAATGGCTCCTAGTGTAGAGTTGTACAGTGTTGGTATTGCTACTAGTGGAGTGACACAGTGTGGTGCAATAGCACATAGTGTAGTGTTATACAGTGTAGGTATTACTACCAGGTGAGTGACACAGTGTGGTGCAATAGCACCTAGTGTAGTTATACAGTGTTGGTATTACTACTAGTGGAGTGACACAGTGTGGTGCAAGAGCACCTAGTGTAGTGTTATACAGTGTAGGTATTACTACTAGTGGAGTGACACAGTGTGGTGCAATAGCACCTAGTGTAGTGTTATACAGTGTTGGTATTGCTACTAGTGGAGTGACACAGTGTGGTGCAATAGCTACTAGTGTAGTGTTATACAATGTAGGTATTACTACTAGTGGAGTGACACAGTGTGGTGCAATAGCACCTAGTGTAGTGTTATACAGTGTAGGTATTACTACTAGTGGAGTGACACAGTGTGGTGCAGTAGCACCTAGTGTAGTGTTATACAGTGTAGGTATTGCTACTAGTGGAGTGACACAGTGTGGTGCAATAGCACCTAGTGTAGTGTTATACAGTGTAGGTATTGCTACTAGTGGAGTGACACTGTGTGGTGCAATAGCACCTAGTGTAATGTTGCACAGTGTTGGTATTGCTACTAGTGGAGTGACACAGTGTGGTGCAATAGCTCCTAGTGTAGTGTTATACAGTGTTGGTATTACTACTAGTGGAGTGACACAGTGTGGTGCAATAGCTCCTAGTGTAGTGTTATACAGTGTAGGTATTACTACTAGTGGAGTGACACAGTGTGGTGCAATAGCACATAGTGTAGTGTTATACAGTGTAGGTATTACTACTAGTGGAGTGGGGCAGTGTGGTGCAATAGCACCTAGTGTAGTGTTATACAGTGTTGGTATTACTACTAGTGGAGTGACACAGTGTGGTGCAATAGCACCTAGTGTAATGTTATACAGTGTAGGTATTGCTACTAGTGGAGTGGGGAAGTGTGGTGCAATAGCACCTAGTGTAGTCATACAGTGTTGGTATTACTACTAGTGGAGTGACACTGTGTGGTGCAATAGCACCTAGTGTAATGTTATACAGTGTTGGTATTGCTACTAGTGGAGTGACAGAGTGTGGTGCAATAGCACCTAGAGTAATGTTATACAGTTGGTATTGCTACTAGTGGGGTGGGACAGTGTGGTGCAATAGCACCTAGTGTAGTGTTATACAGTGTAGGTATTGCTACTAGTGGAGTGGGGCAGTGTGGTGCAATAGCACCTAGTGTAGTGTTATACAGTGTTGGTATTACTACCAGTGGAGTGACACAGTGTGGTGCAATAGCACCTAGTGTAGTGTTATACAGTATAGGTATTACTACTAGTGGAGTGACACAGTGTGGTGCAATAGCACCTAGTGTAGTGTTATACAGTGTAGGCATTGCTACTAGTGGAGTGACACTGTGTGGTGCAATAGCACCTAGTATAATGTTATACAGTGTTGGTATTACAACCTGGTGAGTGACACAGTGTGGTGCAATAGCTCCTAGTGTAGTGTTATACAGTGTTGGTATTACTACTAGTGGAGTGACACAGTGTGGTGCAATAGCACATAGTGTAGTGTTATACAGTGTTGGTATTACTACCAGGTGAGTAACACAGTGTGGTGCAATAGCACCTAGTGTAGTGTTATACAGTGTAGGTATTACTACTAGGTGAGTGTAACAGTGTGGTGCAATAGCACCTAGTGTAGTGTTATACAGTGTAGGTATTACTACTAGTGGAGTGACACAGTGTGGTGCAATAGCACCTAGTGTAGTGTTATACAGTGTAGGTATTGCTACTAGTGGAGTGACAGTGTGTGGTGCAATAGCACCTAGTGTAATGTTATACAGTGTTGGTATTGCTACTAGTGGAGTGACACAGTGTGGTGCAATAGCTCCTAGTGTAGTGTTATACAGTGTAGGTATTACTACTAGTGGAGTGACACAGTGTGGTGCAATAGCACCTAGTGTAGTGTTAGACAGTGTTGGTATTACTACTAGTGGAGTGACACAGTGTGGTGCAATAGCACCTAGTGTAGTGTTATACAGTGTAGGTATTACTACTAGTGGAGTGACACAGTGTGGTGCAATAGCACCTAGTGTAGTGTTATACAGTGTAGGTATTGTTACTAGTGGAGTGACACTGTGTGGTGCAATAGCACCTAGTGTAATGTTATACAGTGTTGGTATTGTTACGTGCCACCCCTAGTGGCACTTTTGTTAACTGGATTACGGTGGGTAGGAAGCACAACACCAATTACTGCTTAAAGAAATAATTAACTTTATTGTGGCCAGAAATATACACTACTCAACAGCAAATAGCAATTATTTGCTTACTCCAGTTTCCTCAAGTCGAGAATACTTCCCCTTTCACTAGTCAACAGACCACAGTTAATCCCTCGTAATGAGGTGGCCCCGTACGCTAGCTCGAAATAGCTGCACTAGCTCTGTCACTCACTGTTTCACAAGCACCACAATCACTTCCTCGGTGTCAAGAGAATCAGCTTCACTCGCTCAAAACACAGTTCCTCTGTAGGAGTCTCACTTCCCCGCTCCACTAGGGGTTTCGCAAGTCACCACACTTCTGTCGCTCACGCTAGCTCGTAAAACACAATAACAACCACTGCTTGACGGGTCACTCTTATATAGCCGGCCGGTGACTCAATAAATGCTTCTAGATCCATCCAGAGTCCACGGCTTCTCGAGGTTTCCAGCGCTGGTCCAGTCACGAATGTTCTGGACTATCCCTTTGTCCTAGTAGCCCTGTTGCATAAGGCGCGCGCAATACAGGAGGCAGGGCACAGCCCAGCCCTGGGGCAGTTGTGACTCATGCGGCGACTGATGACACAAACTCACAGCCGTAACACCACCCCCTTCCTAAAAAGGCTGATCGTCCCGATCAATCATTGGTCCGTCTGTGTCCCTCCGTAGGCTGCCAGGCGATCTCGATGCACGATCTTCATCTTCGCCCTCGGGCTCCGCTGGATCCTGTAGACGACATCGTTGATTCGTTTCACGACTCGGTACGGGCCCTCCCAGGACTTCTGCAGTTTGGGTGACAGGCCTTTCTTCCGTAATGGGTTGAAGAGCCAGACCAGGTCGTTCTCGTGGAATCCTCCGGCATCCGTCTGCTGGTCGTATCGGGTCTTCATTCGGTCGGTCTCGATCCGTAGTTTCCTCCTCGTGAACGCGTGTACGTCCTCCAGTTGGTCGACCAGTTCTTGACAATACTGGCTTACCGGGATCGGTTCATTCCCAGGTCGGCCGAAGGCAAGATCGACAGGTAGACGGAGCTCCCTCCCAAACATGGCCCGGGCTGGTGTGCACCCGGTGGCTTCATGCACGGCGGCGCGGTAGGCCAGGAGAAATAGTGGAAGATGCTTGTCCCAATCCCTCTGGTGCTCGCTGACGACTATTCGGAGATGGTTCTCGATGGTGCGATTGAATCGCTCTACCATCCCGTCGGACTGAGGGTGTAGCGGCGTTGTCCTTGTCTTCCGGATTCCCAGCAGCTGGCATAGGTTCTGGAACACCTGCGACTCGAAGTTCCTCCCTTGGTCGGAGTGCAGCTCCAGGGGTACTCCGTACCGGCTGACGAATTCCTTCACCAGGGTCTCTGCAATCGTCGCGGCTTCTTGGTTAGGGAGCGCATACGCCTCCGGCCATTTGGTAAAGTAGTCGCTGACGACTAATATGTAGCGGTTCCCTGCCTCGCTTAACGGGAATGGCCCAGCAACATCGATGGCCACTCTCTCCATGGGGCCGCCCACGTTGTAGGTCTTCAGTGGACCCCGTCGTCTTCGTCCAGGGCCCTTGCTGGCTGCGCAATCGTGGCACCTCGCGCAGTGGTTCTCCACGTCTGTTCGGCATCCGATCCAGTAGAACCGCTCTCTCAGCTTCTCCAGTGTCTTCTTTATCCCTAGGTGTCCACCAGATGATCCTCCATGGACTTCCTTCAGGACTTCCTCCGTCATAGCCTTTGGAACGACGACTTGTTCCCGAGATGTCTTCCCGTCGGTGCTCTCCCAGGCGCGGCAGATGAGGCCATCCCTTACAATCAGCGAGTCCCACTGCGCCCAGTAGGACTTAAACTTTGGGCTGCAGTCACTCACAATGTTCCACCCGGGTCTGGGGACACAGGCCCGCTTCCATTCAGCTATCAGTCCCAGGTCATCATCTTCTGCTTATGCCCGCGTGAAAGATTCGCGGCTCCAGTTCCCTTGAAGTTCCACAGTAGTCCTCCGGCACTGTATCCTGGTGTTCTCCTCCCTCCTAGTACAGAAGGTGCAGTCTTCCGGGCACGGTCTTCGTGACAGGGCGTCGGCGTTAGAATGCAGTTGGCCTTTCCTGTGCTGAATCTCAAAGTTGTACTGTTGAAGCCTCTCTAACCACCGCGCGAGTTGACCCTCGGGCTGCTTGAAGTTCAGTAGCCACCGCAGGGATGCATGGTCGGTCCTGATGAGAAATTCTTGCCCGTACAGGTACTTGTGGAAGTGTTCAATGGTCTTCACGATGGCGAGCAGCTCCTTCCTGGTGACGCAGTAGTTCCTTTCTGGCTTTGACAAGGCCTTGCTGAAGTAGGCCACTACTCTCTCCTCACCGTCCACTACCTGCGACAGGATTCCCCCTATGCCAAAGTCGCTGGCATCGGTATCGACGATAAACCTTGTTCCAGGTCTGGGGTAGGCCAGAATAGGCGCCGGGCACAGAGCCTGCTTGAGTTGTTCGAAGGCACTGTGGCATTCTGCTGTCCACGTGAAGAGTTGGTCCTTCTCAGTCAGTCGATGTAAAGGTTTGGCGATGTCGGCGAATCCCCTCACGAAGCGACGGTAATAAGTGCAGAGTCCCAGGAAGCTTCGTAGTTGGGACTTGTCCTTCGGAACTGGCCACTCCCTCACAGTTACGGTCTTCTCTGGGTCGGTGCGCACCCCTTCCTCGGAGACGATATGCCCAAGGTACTGGACCCGCTTCTGGAAGAGCTGACACTTCTTGGGGCTCAACTTCAGCTGGGCAGCCCGTAGCTTCAACAAGATCTCCTTCAGGTTGCTGTAGTGCTCCTCGAAGCTTCTCCCCAGAACGATGACGTCGTCTAGGTAGACCAGGCAGGTCTTCCAGTGTAGTCCCCACAGAATGGACTCCATTAGCCTTTCGAAGGTCGCAGGGGCGTTGCACAGACCGAATGGCATGACGGTGAACTGCCAGAGCCCGCTTCCCACAGAGAACGCCGTTTTCTCGCGGTCCTTAGGGTGGACCTCCACCTGCCAGTAGCCACTCTTCAAATCCAAGGTGGAGAACCACCTTGACCCTGATATGGTATCCAGCGTATCGTCGATCCGGGGTAGAGGGTAGCTGTCCTTCTTCGTGACGTCGTTCACCCGCCTGTAGTCCACGCAGAACCTGGTGGAACCGTCCTTCTTCCTCACAAGCACGACCGGAGAACTCCAAGGACTATGTGATGGCTCGATCACCCCTTGCTCCTTCATCTCTTCTACCATCCGGTCGACTTCGGCTTGCTTGGCGAGCGGGACACGTCGGAATGGGGCCCTAATCGGTGCACTGTCCCCAACGTCGATTCTGTGCTGGACCAAGCTTGTCCAGCCGAAGTCTTTGCTCCCCACGGAGAAGACATCCTGGAATTCGCGTAGCAGGTCCTGAAGTTGGCGTGATTGTTCCTCGTCTAAATGGTCCTGGGATCCTTGGTACAGCTTCTGTAGTTCTTCTGGCAGTGTGCGTCTTCTTCGGTTGTCCGTCTGCAGGTGTCTGTCTGTCGTGTCTGTGATGCGGGCAATCCAGGTAACGGGCTCGCAGACTCCTAGGTTGGTGTCCCGGTGAACCGTAATGTCGTAGTCGTTCAGGTTGGACAGGCGGACGTACGGCCGAGACGTCGTGTTGATGAGAGTCTTGGCAACTAGCAATCCTTTTGTCTGGATGTCCTCATATTTTGGTTCGATGACAGCCGCCACTCCCTCGGCAGTTCCGTCGACAATTACGGCAGCGCTGACCTCCGTCTTGGCGGGAACGATGACGTCTTCTCTCAGCCTTACTCGTCGTGCGCTGATGGACTCGTGCGCAGGTTGCAAAGCAAGTTCCTCACCTCCGAAGTGCAGAGTGTTGGTACTCAGATCCAAGATGATGTTGTTCTGGTTCAGGAAGTCAGCCACAAGCACTGGATGCTTTATCGCCCGTCGACCACTGACGAACTCCAGTGATGCGTCGCCATGTACCGGTGCGGTCTCTCCGGTCGCGGTTATTAGCTGGAGGTTCCTTTGTGTGGGTTGAACTCTCCACTTCGGGATCACGGTGGGACTGACGATGGTCCTCGACGCTCCCATGTCGATCAGCATGGGCCAGCTCACTCCGTTGACGACTCCGTCGACCATCAGGCTGCTATTGTCCCTCTGTAACTTCGTCACACGCACTTGAACTGCTGGGGCTTGACGACTGTCACAAGCCAACCTTTGCCCCCCAAGGCTGGCTAATACTCGTTTCCCTGGGTCGCGCGGTTTTCAGACGACTGATTTCCCGTCGAATACCCTCGGCGGCGGCGATCACCGCAGTCCTTGCTCAGGTGGCCTTTCTTACCGCAGGTCCAGCAGGTCGGTAGTCCTCTTCCGGGTCGCCTCTCCGGTTGCCTTCCGGCTGTGTCGTTGCTGGTGGTGCCGCGACTATCGAAGAAACGGCTTAGCGCCTCCATTAATTCGTCGGGCAGGGGCTTGGTCTCGTTGGCTTTTACTGGTTCGTCGACGTCCACTTGACGCACCCGCGCGTGCATTCTGGATGCCTGTTTTGCCGTCTCGAACTCAAGTGCGTGGCTCAGCGCATCTGCCAGGGTCTTATTGCGCGCGAGACGCAGCGCCTGTTGAGTGTCCGAGTCCCGTAGCCCGTCGGTGAAAGTCTGCGTCGCTATCTGCTCCAGAAAGTCGGCCGGCGCTGTTGGGTAGGCGAGCCTTACGAGGCGTGCGATGTCCATCTCGAACTCCTGCAGGGTTTCCGCGTTCTTCTGTACCCGGGTCCGGAGCTGCATCTGATAGGCCTGCTGAAGATGGCTATCTCCATATCGGGACTCCATATGGGCGATCAGGGAAGCGTAGTCCTGGGATCCAGTCGGGATGGCCTGAAGGACGTTAAGGGCGTCACCTCTCAGCGCTACAATGAGAGCTGTAGCCTTTTCTGTGTTGTTCCAGTTATTTATGGAACAGGCCGCCTCGAACTGACGTAAGTAGGTGCTCCACGGGACCTTTCCGTCGAAGGTTGGGGGCGTCACTCTGCTCTGTCCCGTTCCTGATGTCCCCGGTGTACCTGTGGGCGGGCGTCGGCGCAGCTCGGCAACTTCCTCTTGAAGAGCGTTGAATTTCTCTTCCACCCCCGTGAGTGGGCGTTGGCGCAGTTCGGCAACTTCCTCTTGTAGGGCTTTGACTCTCTCATCCACCCCGGTCGGCGGGCGTCGGCGCAGCTTGGCGACTTCCTCTTGTAGGGCTTTGAATCTATCTTCCATCCCTGTCGGCGGGTGTCGGCGCAGCTCAGCAAATTCCTTTTGTAGAGCGTTGAATCTCTCTTCCACCCCCGTCAGCGGGCGTCGGCGTAGCTCGGCAACTTCCTTTTGTAAGGCGTCGAACTTCTTTTCCACTGCCGTGACTTCCTCATGCAGACCCAGTTCTAATTTCTTCAGGTCCTGTGTCAACTTATTCTGACCGTCTTCCATCTTCTTCTGGCCGTCCTCTATCCGCTTCAGGTCCTCCGCTAGCTTATTTTGACCGTCTTCCATCTTCTTCTGGCCGTCTTCTAGTTTGGCCGTTAGGTCCTCGGCTAACTTCTTCTGGCCGTCTTCTAGTTTGGCAGTTAGGTACTCGGCTAACTTCTTCTGGCCGTCCTCCATCTTCTTCTGGCCGTCCTCCATCTTCTTCTGGCCGTCCTCCATCTTCTTCTGGCCGTCTTCCATCTTCTTCAGGTCATCCTTCAGGTCCTTGGCTAATTTCTTCTGGCCGTCTTCCATCTTGGTTTCCATGCCATTTAACTTTTCTAGCAATGCTGCGAATTGCTCTTCCATTTTAGATGTTTGTCTTGTAAGGGGCATGCACTCACAGGAAAATTAGAGAAAATGACCTGCTCGGGTTTTGAAACCAGGACCGTCAGGTGTTGTGCTTGAGTTCGTAATCCGGCTTCTGACACCAGTTGTTACGTGCCACCCCTAGTGGCACTTTTGTTAACTGGATTACGGTGGGTAGGAAGCACAACACCAATTACTGCTTAAAGAAATAATTAACTTTATTGTGGCCAGAAATATACACTACTCAACAGCAAATAGCAATTATTTGCTTACTCCAGTTTCCTCAAGTCGAGAATACTTCCCCTTTCACTAGTCAACAGACCACAGTTAATCCCTCGTAATGAGGTGGCCCCGTACGCTAGCTCGAAATAGCTGCACTAGCTCTGTCACTCACTGTTTCACAAGCACCACAATCACTTCCTCGGTGTCAAGAGAATCAGCTTCACTCGCTCAAAACACAGTTCCTCTGTAGGAGTCTCACTTCCCCGCTCCACTAGGGGTTTCGCAAGTCACCACACTTCTGTCGCTCACGCTAGCTCGTAAAACACAACAACAACCACTGCTTGACGGGTCACTCTTATATAGCCGGCCGGTGACTCAATAAATGCTTCTAGATCCATCCAGAGTCCACGGCTTCTCGAGGTTTCCAGCGCTGGTCCAGTCACGAATGTTCTGGACTATCCCTTTGTCCTAGTAGCCCTGTTGCATAAGGCGCGCGCAATACAGGAGGCAGGGCACAGCCCAGCCCTGGGGCAGTTGTGACTCACTCGGCGACTGATGACACAAACTCACAGCCGTAACAGTATTGCTACTAGTGGAGTGACACAGTGTGGTGCAATAGCTCCTAGTGTAGTGTTATATAGTGTAGGTAATACTACTAGTGGAGTGACACAGTGTGGTGCAATAGCACCTAGTGTAGTGTTATACAGTGTTGGTATTACTACTAGTGGAGTGTTACAGTGTGGTGCAATAGCTCCTAGTGTAGTGTTATTCAGTGTAGGTATTACTACCAGGTGAGTGTTACAGGGTGGTGCAATAGCACATAGTGTAGTGTTATACAGTGCAGGTATTACTACTAGTGGAGTGACACAGTGTGGTGCAATAGCACCTAGTGTTATACAGTGTAGGTATTACTACTAGTGGAGTGACACAGTGTGGTGCAATAGCACCTAGTGTAGTGTTATACAGTGTAGGTATTACTACTAGTGGAGTGACACAGTGTGGTGCAATAGCACCTAGTGTAGTGTTATACAGTGTATGTATTGCTACTAGTGGAGTGGGGCAGTGTGGTGCAATAGCACCTAGTGTAGTGTTATACAGTGTTGGTATTACTACTAGGTGAGTGTTACAGTGTGGTGCAATAGCACCTAATGTAGTGTTATACAGTGTAGGTATTACTACTAGTGGAGTGACACAGTGTGGTGCAATAGCACCTAGTGTAGTGTTATACAGTCTAGGTATTACTACTAGTGGAGTGACAGTGTGGTGCAATAGCACCTAGTGTAGTGTTATACAGTGTAGGTATTACTACTAGTGGAGTGACACAGTGTGGTGCAATAGCACCTAGTGTAGTGTTATACAGTGTAGGTATTGCTACTAGTGGAGTGACACTGTGTGGTGCAATAGCACCTAGTGTAATGTTATACAGTGTTGGTATTGCTACTAGTGGAGTGACACAGTGTGGTGCAATAGCACCTAGTGTAATGTTATACAGTGTTGGTATTGCTACTAGTAGAGTGGGGCAGTATGGTGCAATAGCACCTAGTGTAGTGTTATACAGTGTAGGTATTGCTACTAGTGGAGTGGGGCAGTGTGGTGCAATTGCACCTAGTGTAGTGTTATACAGTGATGGTATTACTACTAGTGGAGTGACACAGTGTGGTGCAATAGCACCTAGTGTAGTGTTATACAGTGTAGGTATTACCACTAGTGGAGTGACACAGTGTGGTGCAATAGCACCTAGAGTAGTGTTATACAGTGTAGGTATTGCTACTAGTGGAGTGACACTGTGTGGTGCAATAGCACCTAGTGTAATGTTATACAGTGTTGGTATTGCTACTAGTGGAGTGACACAGTGTGGTGCAATAGCTCCTAGTGCAGTGTTATACAGTGTAGGTATTACTACTAGTGGGGTGACACAGTGTGGTGCAATAACACATAGTGTAGTGTTATACAGTGTTGGTATTACTACCAGGTGAGTGACACAGCGTGGTGCATTAGCACCTAGTGTAGTGTTATACAGTGTAGGTATTACTACTAGGTGAGTGTTACAGTGTGGTGCAATAGCACCTAGTGTAGTGTTATACAGTGTTGGTATTACTACTAGTGGAGTGACACAGTGTGGTGCAATAGCACCTAGTGTAGTGTTATACAGTGTAGGTATTACTACCAGGTGAGTGACACAGTGTGGTGCAATAGCACATAGTGTAGTGTTATACAGTGTAGGTATTACTACTAGTGGAGTGACACAGTGTGGTGCAATAGCACCTAGTGTAGTGTTATACAGTGTAGGTATTACTACTAGTGGAGTGTTACAGTGTGGTGCAATAGCACATGGTGTAGTGTTATACAGTGTAGGTATTGCTTCTAGTGGAGTGTTACAGTGTGGTGCAATAGCTCCTAGTGTAGTGTTATACAGTGTTACAGTATATATATATATATATATAGTATGATCAAGTAGGGAGTGATAGAGGAGTAACACCTCTTTAAAAAACCTTGGTCCAGCTGGCCCGGCTGGTAGTACCTTGTTAGGGTCCCTTGCCAGGGTTACGGTGAAGTCCTCAACGGTACCTGCAGTGAAAGAGGTGAACTCTGGCACAGTGTGGTTGGCGGAAGGGGCAGCCTATTGCTCAGGTTTAATAGGGCAAACTATTGTCCATAGTTATGATGGGCAGGTTTTGGCCCAACGGCAAAATGAGCGGATGAGGATCCAATCACTCTCATGGCTCCCAACGGTCATAGAGGCGGAAGAGGCCACGCCAGACGGACTGGCTGTAAAGGCGCACCTCAGTAGTACTTGAGTATGCGGCAGTTCGTTGCAGTCTCTGTGTTCAGTCCTGCATGTCTCATTCTTTGTGAGCCGCAGGATAAGGCTCAGAGATCATAGTGTGTGGGTCTCGTCCTGGCAAGCTGAGATCCACCCTAAACAAATTCACGCCAGTGGCACTTCTTCCGAACGTCACTTTTCCAAGTCCAACGGCGATGGGATATGGACGGTGGGGGCAGTCCCTAGTTCGGACCTGCACGTTGGCAGCAGATGTGTGATGGTCGTCTTCCGGAGACTCTGTGAATACTCAGGAATTCGGTCCTGCATCTGTGTTTGGGCAGGCCTATTTAGGATCACCGCTGCCCACCCCACATGGGGAAGGCCCTAGAAAAGGTGGGCTAAACATCGGAAGTCACAATCTTGGTCCGGCTGGGCAACCGCACTCATGCGGTCGAAACTCAAAAACAGTAAAGAATCACAATTTGATTATTGGATCATGGAACATCAGAACCTTGCTTGATTTGGACAATAACATTAGACCTGAGAGAAGGTCAGCTCTCGTAACCCATGAGTTATTAAGACTCAACGTTGACATTGCTGCTCTCAGTGAAACTAGGCTGTCTGCTGAAGGCAAGATTACTGAATCTGGAACAGGATATACCATCTTCTGGAAAGGAAAGTAGGAGGGTGAATGTCGTATTCATGGTGTGGGCTTCGCTGTGAAGACCAAACTGGTAAATTATCACCAACTTACGCCCATTGCAATCAGCGAAAGGCTCATGACTCTCCGCATACCACTCTCAGGAGATTCCTTTATGACACTCATCTCTGCCTATGCTCCTACCTTAGATTCTGATGATGAAGTATAGGCTCAGTTCTATAATCAGCTAAGTGAAATCATCTCCAAGGTACCATCTGCAGATAAACTCTTGCTCCTCGGTGACTTCAATGCCAGAGTTGGGAAAGATCACAGGCTATGGAATAATGTGCTGGACAAACAGGGACTTGGAAAATGTAATCCCAATGGACTGTTGCTTCTTGGTCTTTGTGCAGAACACGAACTTTTCATTACCAACACGCAGTTCCGGCTACCTGACCGCTTCAAAACCACGTGGATGCATCCTCGTTCCAAACATTGGCACATTCTTGATTATATCATTACCCGGCAATGTGATAAGAAGGACACTCTTATTACCAGAACAGCAAGGAATATAGACGATTGTTGGACAGATCATAAACTTCTTATATGTAAGCTCAGGATATCCATCAGATCTAAACCACCTAGGAACATCAAAAATTTGCCAAGAAAGAAGTTTAATACATCCAAACTTCAGGATGAATCCATGTACAAACATTTTGGAAACAGGATCGTCACCCAGTTATCAGAAAACCCAGTAACAAATGATATTCAGCAAGAATGGGCCACATTACAGAGGATTATCACACAGTCAGCTGAGGAAACCATTGGTTTTATAGTGCGGAAAAGACAAGACTGGTTTGATGACAACAATGAGGAAATTCTGTCTCTCATCAATGCCAAAAGGAATGCCTATCTTGCCCATCTTCAAGACCCAACTTCCAACACAAAGAGAGATAAACTACTGGAACTCAAGGGTAAATGCCAGACGCAGATAAGGCAGATTAAATATACTTGGTGGCAACAGAAGGCTCAGGAACTGCAGAGACTATCGGATGCTCGACACTTGGGGAACTTCTATGCCGTACTCAAGGAAATATATGGACCATCTCGCTCATCATCAGGTACACTGAAAAGCGCTGATAATTCTACTACCTTTACTGATAGTCAAGAAATCTTGGAACGCTGGAAGGAGCACTTCTCCAATCTCCTAAATCGTCCATCAGAAGCTGCTGAAGACTTCCTCTGTGATGTGCCGCAACAACCTGAACAACTGTGGTTGGCAGTACCTCCTACTTATCATGAATTCAGTGCAGCTCTCACCCAATTGAAACCCAGAAAAGCACCTGGCCCAGATAACATCCCTCTGGAACTAATTCAAGCCGGAGGTCATTCCCTCAAAACAAGAATTTTCATCCTTATCCTCAGAATATGGGAATCAAGAAAGGTACCTGGAGACCAAAAGAATACCACTATCGTCACTATCTTTAAAAAGGGTGATCGCAGTGTTTGTGGCAACTACCGTGGTATATCACTGCTATCAATTGTGGGGAAGATTCTTGCAAGAATTCTACTTAACCGCCTCAAGGTTATCTCTGAGAGGATCCTCCCAGAGTCACAATGTGGATTTAGAACTTCCAGAAGCACAATTGACTTGATTTTCTGTGTGAGACAGCTACAAGAAAAATGTAGAGAACAACAGAATCCACTCTTCTTAGTCTTTTATGACTTGGAAAAGGCATTTGATTCGGTTCCAAGACCAGCCATGTGGGCAGTGCTGAAGCGGTTTGGTTGCCCTCAGCGTTTTGTAGATCTAATCAAAGCTCTCCATGATGGCATGACAGGTCAGGTTTGCCATCAGAATAAGATGTCCGATGAATTTCCCAATACCCATGGACTGAAATAAGGATGTGTACTGGCTCCAACGCTTTTTGCGCTGTACTTGGCTGCAATGCTTTATGGTTCACCCACAAACATCCCAGGTGTGGAGATCAAGTATCGTTTTGATGGAGGGCTTTTCAACCTAACTCGCCTCCGCTCCTTGAGGAAAACTCAGGTTACTAAGGTTACTAACATGTTGTATGCAGATGATGCTGCGTCACCAACTCTCACACCAGAAGAGCTGCAAGAGTCAGTTAACTGTTACAAAAGTGCATGTGATCGCTTTGGTCTTACCATAAATGTCAATAAGACTAAAGTCTTGGCACAACCTTCACCAGGCACACCTCTTCCTCAGTTCAATATCTCCATTTCAAATTTGCCATTAGAACAGGTTGACCACTTCTCGTACCTGGGCAGTACCATTTCTGTGAGCTGTACCTGTGAGCAGGATGTGGATAAGAGAATTGGCGCAGCCCATGTAGCATATGGACGATTAGCGCACCGGGTCTTCATGAATAAAGATCTGTCCATGAGTACAAAGCTTATGGTGTACAAAGCAGTAGTCATTTCTACATTGTTGTATGGCTGTGAAACGTGGACCCTTTACCGACGTGATCTTAGGAAGCTTGAGCGTTTCCACCTACAAAAACTTCGATCAATCCTGAGGATTAAATGGGAAGACCGCATTACCAATATTGCTGTTCTGGAAAAGGCTCAAATCAACAGCATCCATAATAGGTCACCAATTTAGATGGATTGGTCACGTCCATCGGATGGATGATGTGAGATTACCTCGTCAAATGCTGTATGGTGAGTTATGCTATGGCACCAGGCACTACAAGGACCAATTTAAGCAGACCCTGAAATTGACAGGTCTTGATTCACAAACCTGGGGCATGCTGGCTGAAGACCGCTCAACTTGGCGCCGTACCATCTCGGATACTGTAAAGACGTTTGAAAGGGATCGACGCATACATGGGGCATGCTGGTGAAGACCGCTCAACTTGGCGCCGTACCATCTCGGATACTGTAAAGACGTTTGAAAGGGATCGACGCATACATGAAGAGGCCAAGCGTCAAGCTAGGAAACTTCGAGCAGCCCAACCACGTCCTCCTCCAGCAATACTATGCGACTTGTGTGGTCGCTTGTTCCATGCCAGGATTGGACTCTTTAGTCACCGTAAACACATCCACAAACTGGACTGAAGGAAGAAGATTTATACTTGGATTCGAGTTAAAGCCGATGATGATGATTCAACATTGATAATGAGCTGAGAAGGGTACCACCCAGCTATTGTCAATTTCCACTCCTTTTTAATAATAGAAACCACAACCTCCGAAGTGGGCAGCCTGCGATATTTGGGATACCCATCTTCCCCGGTTTGGGTCTACTTGATGAGTGGTCTGGGGTACTTCTTGTTGCATACTCCTTCCACCATGCAAGACGAACTCCTGCTGAGAACTCCACATGGACCGTGGATCACGGTTGTCTTGACAATCTCATGGAGAGCAGGGTCAAGATTTGGGTCAGGAATCTCAGCCCTGATCACCTTGTCGATGTCTTCAGGCCTTAGCTTTTCTTCCAGCCACAGAAGTATGTGAACGTGAGGTAATCCTCGCTTTTGCCATTCAATGGAATACATGTGACACCTTGAAGGACCAAAGATACAACACTTATTAAGAAGTGTTATCATGTGCCTGACTTTCAAATGGAATACCCGCGCTACCAAATCATGCCTATCTTGAGGTTGTTGGCCTTGTTTCAGGTGCTCGACTACTTCGGACCATTTTGGATTGCAGGTCAATGTTATAAAAAATCAGGACGTCCAAAATGGCGCATGCGTTCATGCATATAGCGCGGGCCTACAGTGAAAGTCGACGGCAAGACGACCATTTTACCAATATCTGACAAACGGCTGACAGCTTTACGCATTGCATCCTTCAGGTGCACATATTCCTCACTTCTCAACTTTTTCTGATTGATGCGAATCCAAAGTAGTCTCTCTGTCTCAATCTTTGCATACATATCAACCCGAAACTGATTGAGAAGATTGCGAAATAACTAAAGATAAGAATTATCAATCTCAAGCTCAAATATTCTGAAGCTGTAAAAGTTAGCGACAGACACGGTCTTCTTCAAAGGTGCTTGAGTGCTGTTGTGACGTTGATGGATATTCTCCTAACGTAATAAAACAAATCTCTACTTTAAAAAACCTGATAAATGGAATGAAACTAGCCTAATTTAACAAAATTAACGTTGGTAGTTGTTTTTTTTTACCAAAGTCTACTTTTCATTATAACCATGTCTTCTTCTTCTTCTTCTTCTTCTTCTTCTTCTTCATCATCATCATTTCTCCTTATCCAGCTGACACTGGGTGGGGGCAAATATGGTTCCTCTCCACTTTGTTCTGCCGTTCCACCATTCCTCTTCCGACACGGTGTTCCAATCCAGGTTCCGTTTTCTAATGCTATTCTCCACCGAGTCCATCCAATGCATTCTTGGTCTTCCTCGTCCTCTCTTTCCTGTCATCCGTCGTTCCAGTGCTCGTCTTGGTAGCCTTACTTCATTCATCCGTTTGACATGTCCAAACCATCTCAATCTGTTTTGCTCCAGTTTGTAATTTAGTTTCTGTACTCCCAGTTCTTTCCGTATATCTTCATTTATCACTCTGTCTCTCCTCGTTTTCTGGACCATACGTCTCAGGAATCTCATCTCAGCTGCCTGTACTCTGCTCTCTAACTATGTACTACCAAGAAATGATGAAAAACGTCGTACCTAATCCAACAAACAAAGGAACTCTACAGTTACTGCAACTAAAGGCTAATATATAATGCAATATGATGATTATAAAGTGATAGTGAAAGTATAAAGTACAAACAGAAATTACATAGAAGTACTGTTTGAACAGAAAGAGTGGGTAAAAGTCGGGAGCGCAGAAAACAATGACGTGCACGTTATGACAGTAAGCTCACTGCTTGCAAAGACTCGTAGGGGCGACGTGCTGCAGCCCGCATTGCTTCATATAATCGCGGTTTTCGCGGTCTGACCATGATCCTGAGTGGATTTTTTGAAAACCTTTCTTAGCGAGCACCTACGGCCCTTGAGGAAGCTGTATACCAAATTTCATTCCAATCCGTTCGGTGGTTTGTGAGATTTCGTGATGAATGAGTGAGTGGTATTTGACAAATATATAGTAGATTGGAAACAATTGTTTATACCATAGTAACTTTATGAAGTAAACTTGCGTGAGGTCAATCATTATACACATTTCAATGATCAATATTCTACTGGAGTACATTGTAAACAAAAAGTAAGGTTGTGGTATCAAAGAATAATGCAAATAATATGGTAATAATTTAAGAAAGCAATAATAATGAAGCTATGTGAATTTACTATAAGATATACGAGGGATTGTAATGCTGTATAAATAAATATATATATTGAGGAGAATGTCTGCGAGGAAACATTGAATTAAATTACGAAGGGTTATTCCGTATTGTGAAAGTATTGCATTAATATATTGTTGGTGAAGTAACAGTGGCGGATCCAGAGGTTCACTTCGCAGGGGGCACTCTAGGATTTCAGAGTAGCTAGAGAAAATATGTAATAAAATTACTTCGCCCGGTATCTTTAGCGGTTTACCCAGCTTAAGCTTGGAAGGCTTACGGACGGCAGGTCCTAGACAGAATTCAGAAAAACCGAGGTGAACAACGAAACTCCAAATATATATACTCTCCTCTGAAGTCTTAACTCGACACGACTCGAAAGTTGATGCTGGCCGAAGCTGGGGTGATAGACTCCCTCACTACGTCGTAAACTCGTTCCAAAGCTAGTAATTTATATTTCAACTTAATGGAGATTGTTGGAAGAAATGAAAACGTAAAATCATTTATAGTGGGCGATGTATTAAAGATAGAGATATGCTGTCGCGGGCCTTTTTGTAGAACTTTTCACGTTGGCCAATTCTTACACTTATAGTAGGCCTAGAGTCTATAGATATTTTTAATGGTTTATCCAGCGTAAGCTTAAATGGCGCTTGGACGGCAGGTTTTTTTCGACTCGATGTACTGAAATCGTCACTGCTCGGCTTCTTCTGGTCACAAATGAATGATTTTCTACAGAAACCTTCCTCGAGAAATCCTTAACAGAATGGTGAAAACCGCATCAAAATCCATCCAGTGGTTCTCGAGATCACCCGTTACATCCAAGAATCGGGGACTCGGCTTTAAACTACAGTATGTCGAGATGCCCGCGACTATCATTGAAACAAATACATGAATTTATAACTAGTATGGGCTATTAAATCTACGTAAGACTAATTAAATACGTCATACAACTGTTCCTAGGGATACTTGTAGAGGACTGAACTAATAAAAACAGAGCATTCTTTTAATGTTCCTATGAATTAAAAGTGTACAGTATAATCAACATTGTGATTTAACATGACTTATGTTTACAAAGGAAATAATCGCTCAGGTGAGTTAAAATTCATAAAACTCCTACAAAAGTGAAATCATAAGTACCGCGAATAACGCGCTCAAGGCAGTTGCCAGCTTGCTGGCCGCCGCGAGTGCTAGTGTCGCTTCATCTACCAAGGATGCAATTTCGTAACGCAGCGAGCTTCGTGACTGCGTATACAACTGGTAATACAACTCCGTCCTCCCAGGTTTGCCAATCTAACTCCTCCCCCGCGAAATATAAGTTAGCTTATTTCAAACTGAGGCTAGCACCAAATAATTTTGAATCCCACCTAGCTGGACAATGTTCCCTTTTCTTCTTTTCTTAGTGGGAGAGAACTTATATGTAAATTAATCTACTTTTAATTCAAAATAACGCGTTTTAACAAGGACTTCGAAAATTCCATGGGTACATTAACACTATTCGTGGGATCGCTATTAACTTCTTGCGCATTAGATCGCCGTCAGCCGGGTTGCTATAGTATGTCCAACAATTCCCCGAATTACGATTATCTCCCAGTTACGAATGAGTGAAATTTGTCGCATGTGTAGTGTAAGCAAATAAACCTTTATCCGGCTGCATGTAGCATTTGTAAGGCAAAAGGACTTAGTAGGTGACAAAAATCTTCGAAAATGATATTTTAGGCAATATAAAGCATAGGATCTTGATGAAAAAATGGTATAAATATAAAACTGAGTAGCCTATTGTATAACTCATAAATCAACATGATACATAGTGAGAGGACATGCCCACTTTTGCTGAGACTTCTGTAAATGTCTTCTCTTGTTGAGAGATGCGCAATCTTCATGTTGGTAGCACATATGGATTCGAGTTTATTTTGTTCCTGTCAGGGGAACAGGAATGTTATAGATTTGCCAATTCAGTAAAAAATCACCTTAATTTTTACAGAACTGTATTTTTTTTTGTTGTCTTTCGTGCATATTGTACTATTCGAAAACGTCTGGACCAAAAACACGAAATTTTTCTTGTGTAATAATTGAGAAATGGAAATACTTGCAGAGTTGTTGCTAATAATTCATTTGAGGGGCTTGAGACATCTTGGTCATCAGCCCCTTATAGTTGGGTGTGTGTTGCAGTTGTCTGTCAACCTATATTGCTGTGATGACTGTAGTAATGTGTGTAAATATATCAGGGACAGGGATGGGATAGACGCTCCGGGACTTGTAGTAAGACACACTTCCGGCAATTTCCTGCAGGGAGTATGGAAAAAGTCGGGGGAATAACCACACTCAGGATAACCGCTGTCAGCATCGGGATTCAAACCTACGATATTCGTACTTACTGCAGGTGCCCTCGTGGCCATGGTGTACGTTTGACGAGCGCGGCTATGCCGCGGGACGAAATGCTTGTAGAATTTGGATTCGAGTAACTATTGGCTACGCTACTGCTTCCACCTGTCCTAAACATAAAAAATTGTATGTCGGTGTAGCGATTATATTAACAGTGTTGCCATTACATACTATATGATAACAAACATTGACCACATTCATGAATGCAGGCAATACAGCAAAGATTTTACTTGCAGTGCAGTTTGCAGAAACAATCATTTTTATCGGCAATATCAATGTAGCAGACAACTGGTTTTTCGGGTGGGGGGGGGGGGGGGGCACTTGCCCCTGGTTCCCCCCTGGATCCGCCACTGTGAAGTAAAAACATGCTGTTTTGAAGAAGAATTGTCAGAGTGATATGCTTGCGGAAAAGTGAGGTGAGGTGGTCGATAACCTTTGTTTCCTAATTTTTATTAACTCATTATCAGGATTGTGGATTAATAATCTTGTGAACTGTACTTAATTGAATGGTCATATTAGGCAGGAATTGACATATAAACCTACCTAGACTTAACTAGAAAAGTGAATTAGTTGAGTGATCTTGTTGAAGAAAACATTTAATATAAACATTTAAAGTGAATTTTAAAGTGAGCATATTTAAATACACACATAAACAGTGTTTAATAATTTGTTTAAACTATAATAATTAATAATAATGGAATTATTATTGAAGAAAGATATACATGGACAGTTTTAAAATGTAAACTTGTAGAAGTAATCCGTTGTAAATATTTTAAATAATTATTTGAATTTATTTAATTTATTATTCGACTTCTAAAATGTCGTGGATAATAATAAATTATTATCGGGTCGATGAATAAGCGCAGGATCTTAATATACGTGTTTTGAAATATGAGGGGAAGTGTTAAGTTGGAACTGGAAGGTAATTGAAAGTTTGTTCTGGATGAACAACTCGTTGCGAAATTTATGTGAATGAACATGAATTGGATGAGTAAAATTCTCCGATAATATTTAATGTCAAGGTAAGGGTGTTTAAAACATGGATGTGAGAGTATTAGTGGATTGTATAAATGTATGACTGAGGGGTAAAACAACTGATCACTTCTAGTTGAAATGGCGGCGTGCTCGGAACAGCTGATAGACTGTGACATTAGTCCAGCTGGTTTCTGCTTTGTTTATTTAGTAGGGAGTTCTATGTTGTATAAATTAACAACTAGTAATGTTAACAATAATTTTTATTTGCGTTTGGGAAGTCATTAGTGGTTTTCAATTACATTTTAAATTTTATTTTATTTAATGAACTCCAGTTTATTTACTCGTGTCAGGAACAAAAATATTACAGAAGAAATTATGTACAAAATGGGCAACAAAAATTACAAAACTTGAACATTTAAGGCTCTAAATAATTAATGACCAATATTTTGCCATGTCACGTCCATTTGGTGTAGCCTTCACCAGGTCTTCCATGGTGCACAGTATAGGACACAGACTGCACTGAAGCAGATGACCCAAAGTCTGTTCTTCACCGCATTCACAAAGGACCGAGTAGCAGCAAAAACCCCATTTATGAATGTTGGACTTGGATCTGCCAACCCCAGATCGCAATCTGTTGAGAGACTTCCAAGTTGTCCAAGCCTCTGTATGTCCTGCTGGAAGCCTGTGTGGAGGCTTCTGGTCAACCAAGATGTAATCCTCAAAACCTGAGGTTTGTCAGTTAGACACTCAGTTGTGTGAAGGAAGCTTCTTCTGGACTTCAGTCGAGAGTGGGCTGGTTGAAAGCTATACAATGGATGTGCTTGACACACATCAAACCTAGATCTCTCACATTTAGCTGCAACTTCTCTTATGATATCTGGGGGTGCAATGCCTGCTAAATAATACAGTTTATCACATGGCGTGGGTCTCAGGCAGCCAGTGATGAGTCTACACGTTTCATTTAACGCAGTATCAACCTGCCTGATGTGACACGACCTATACCACACAGGACATGCACCTATTCTGCTGCTGAGTAACAGAGTGCTAAAGCAGTGGTTCTTATTGATTGAGCTTGAGTCCCCCAGCTGGTACCAGATAATTTTCGAAGGAGGCAGTTTCTTGCGGGTACCTTATTTTTGGTGTTTAGACAATGTCTTTCATACGTGAGTGCACGATCCAATGTTATCCCTAAATATTTGGGATTCGCACAGTGATTCAACTCCAGTTGAAGGAGGTGTTTACATTTGTTGATCATGTGTGATTTCAACACATATGTTTTTCTTTGAAGGCGTTCGAGCCTCACTTAATGTTATTGGAGGTTGTTTTTATTTTATTTATTGTTCTTTTGACAATAAATTTAATTTCGTTATTTTTTAAACGACGGAGTTGCGTTATTTATTTTAATTATATTGAAGATTGTGTTATGAAACGGATCATGGTAGGCTATATGGCACTTTTAACACATTCCGACCCGAGATTTTGGTAAGGATCTCACTCTCCGAAAGTAGTTAGCATCCTTGTCCACAGTAGTTAGTCCATAATACTTTCGAATGACTGCTGTGTTTATCATAGAAGTGCTTGTCGGAGGGATTTTCAGGTTTTCTAGCCGGGACCTACAAGATTCTTCGATCCATTCTTGATCTTCGGATTTCGACAAGTCAGCTTCTTGATAAATACGGGTACAGTACAATCCCGGCATTTGCCCGAAGACGAAGTGGGAAATCACGGAAAACCACTACGAGGATGGCTGAGGTGGGAATCGAACACCCTCTACTCATTTGGGCCACCCGAGGCTGAGTGGACCCCGTTCCAGTCCTCATCCCACTTTTCAAATTTCGTGGCAGAGCCGGGAATCGAACCCAGATCCTCTGGGGCGGCATCTAATCATGCTGACCGCTACGCTACGGAGGCGACTTAATAAAACTTCCCTGTGAAATTAAATGACAAACTTTCATTCAAAACGCTCCTAATTTATCTACACCTTATTATTCCAGTACAACAAGGTTGGGGACAAGATGCAATGAATTTCTATTTGGAAGGTGGATTTTACGTCTGGATGTCGTTCCCGATGCTAACCAACACAACACATAAGGTACTACAGATATGAAAAACTGAATAACATTTTCAGGAACTATCCGTAAGGGCAGATGATGTTCGATCCCCTAAAGGCAAGGGCGGCCAGGCTTTGCACCCTCGGCGTGCCAGCTATGCAGCGCCGAACGCTTTTGCCTCTCTTGGCTGGGCTGCCTGCCCTGACTGCCAGCGCTTCAGACTGTGTCAAGTTGGGATCGCCTTCGCACCGGACGTATTGTAAACAAACGAACTGTTCGTCCAATGCGTTGGTTGTCCGACAAATGTATATTGTGTGTCGCGCGTTTCTCCACGTACCGGAGTTATGTTTTAGCTGCGTATCCTGACTTTGCAGATGTATACGCTAAGGGCACGGTTTCTTTACCACGTGCTGTCGATTACGAAGAAACGAATAGACTTGTTGCAGATTAATAACTGGCTTTTAATAAGATCCGAAGAATGAGTATAAACAGTTTGAACTCAAGCAGATGTTGTTGCAGAGTTCGATTCCAGTTAGGCGAGCCTCAGACAGGCAGCGTGACGTGAGTGAAATCAATTGGTGAATGAAACCTCGAGCCATGTTCTTAGGCTGCTTATATAGTACTAGCAGTAGTGCCCGGCTTTGCCCGGTGGATTTATTTGTTTTATGGATGATAATGAATACTACTACTGTATCCAATGGTACGTGGGCTGACTGGCATCAAACCTGGGTCTGTGAAGAGGAAGAATCAGGTCCATGATTTTCCCAAGAACCAAACCATTGATCTCTGAGGGGGAACAACCACAGTGAACCCAAGGAACAATGATATAAAAATGGAATGTGATAATAAAAGCTTAATTCCACATTCTAACGGGAATTTTAAGCAATAATATGTTGGAATATTGTATGAACTGCAATCCAGTATACTAACATTCGAGCAAAGCTACAGAAAACCGAGCCAACTTGACAGGTGACAAATTGGATTTGAAAGTAGGAGGCGCAGACAGTCTCCAGTGGACTATTTCTTGGCGTCACTGGGGTGGGAAGACCAGTGGCGGCCGGCAATAAGGTTGCAGTGTTGCACAACGACCAGATTTAATTCATGAAAAACAATTAATTCCGTAATAATATTTTTAGTACTAGAAGTTGTATGTTTCCTTTTATATGTATAGGAATTCATAATTCTATTCTTTAATAATTCAGGAAATCTTATAGTGTAGTAATTTACTGTGAACTGACAGAAGCGCGCCAGCCGTCTAGAGGCACTCGTCCGTTTGGTCGTTGCCTGGCCCAAGCACCGACCAGATCTCAATAGTGAAAGGTATGGCAGAGATGCCAGACCGGGTAAGCCCTATCCCAACAGTTAACACGGCTGGGCGTTGCCCACTGACTGCAACCAGGAGCTGAGGCGCAGGCGCGGCCGGAGACATCCGAGATGCTTTGTCAACTGCCATAGCCATCCATGTCTTGCAATGTTGCGCGTGAACTTGTGACACTCGCAATTCTCGCCCTCATAATTATATAGCCTAACTTACGTTGTTTTGTTTTTGTGAAGGTTTTTATGTAGACTAGCCTAACTTATGTTCCATTTAATCCGATGAAATTGTGTTGTCTCTGAACTGCGGCATTCGTTATTAATGAGGTAGATCCGTTTTACCGCGCAATTGAATACAATTTTCTCTGATATCAAGCAGTCTTTGAACCTATCACCTCATGGGCGCCCGTAGGAGGTGTGGGGCAAGGAGGGGCCATGTCCCACCCCCTGAAATTCCGAGAATATTTCGATTGTTCATTGTCACACCAATTTATTTCATAAAGTGAAGTTACTGATTGCTAACAGATTTAGATGTAGGGATAATTCCAGAGTTTTAATTAACTTAGTAATTTGTGATTATTTGAGAATATCTTCAGTTATTTAAAAAAATCGGCGAACTGGATTAACATTACTATATTAATGAACTGCTTGATTTTTAGCCTATTTTCAATTTTGAAAAAATAGGCTTATGAGATCACCTTTTGTCCGTGTGTGTGTGCGTGTGTGATTCGTGTGTGTGTCCCCCCCTAATAAAATCTGAACGGCAGGAGCGATTTCAATGAAACTCGGAAAGTTCATAGCACTATTCCCGGCGACCTCGACCGTGCCCTTCAAATTTTGTTACGACTCACCAATCCAACATGGCGGCTGTGCGAAATATTTCACCAGCATTCAATATCTCCGAAACTATTACCGATATTACCCTGACATTTTCTATGGTGATAGAGGGAACTACTATAAATTCACTTATGTGACTTTTGAAAACCTGGTAACTACAAAACCAACATGGCGGCCAAGCGAATTTGCGACTTTTAAATAGACGTTTCTCGCGATTTTTTCAACCAAACGCAATGAAACTTGGTACAGTATATGTTTATATACATTGTAATGCACCGACATCTAACTTCTTTCAATTGTTTACATAATCACAAGATGGCGGATGTGCGAAATATTTCACCGGCATTCTATATCTCTGAAACTATTAGCGGTATCTCCCTAAAATTTTGTACGGAGATAAAGGGCACTACTGGAATTCCATCTATAAGATTTTCAAAAACCGGTTAACTACAAAACGAACATGGCGGCCAAGCGAATTTGAACATTTTAAATAGACCTTTCTCGCGATTTAATGTTCCAAGCGCACTGAAACCTGGTACAGGAAATATTTATACACATTGTAATCCACTGGTATCTAATTTACTTCAATTGTTTACATAACCTCAAGATGGCGGCAGTGCGAATTTTAAAATTAAGTTTTTATTTCTTGTGATGTAGTCATGCGATCGAAGTGAAAGTTTGAATAATGAACCTACGCAATAATTTTCCTTTAATGGTACATGACTCTATGGCCTATACATTTAACAATCCAACAAGGCGACCATCCGAAATATTTAGACGATACTGAATATCTACGAATCTATTTTAGCAATCAAACTGCATTTTTAATGTTCATAGGGGCTATGAACTTAAGTTCACCTATAGGACTTTAAATAACCTGGTGATCACAAATCCAACATGGCGGTGACGCGAATTATAAATATTCACATGGACGTTTCTCGCAATGTAACCATCCGCATGCAGTGAAACTTGGTACAGTAAATCTTTATCCGAATGTTAATCCACTGGCATCTAATTTATTTCAATTGTTTCCATAACCTCAAGATGGTTGCTGTGAAAAATTTTTAAATCTCCTTGTTTTTTCTTGTGTCTTAATTATGCGATTGAAGTTTGAATACTACACGTTCACAATAATCTGCATGTTACAGTAAACTCTAGGACCTACATATATAAAATCCAACATGGCGACCATCCGAAATATTTAGTCGGTTCTCAATATCTACGAATCTATTACAGCAATCAAACTGAAATTGTGTATGTTGATAGTGGCAATTAGCATAAGTAGGATATATGAAAATAGGCTGTATAGTTCTTCACGGAACTACTTGTTATATTTGTCGATAGGCCTACATGGTGATACCACTACATTTTGCCTGTTTTTAAAGAACGAACATTATGACGATGATTCACAAAGAAAAGCGAACTCCTATGAGCAAAAACTCTGAACAAAAAAAAATAAAATGCCATAAAGACTATGTACTCAACGGTTTAAGAGCAGCCAAATAATGAGTGTCACAAAGCAAGTAAGAAATTAAACGAAAATTGCGAGGGGGGGGGGGATGTAAGTCTCAATATGACATGTTAGGTAACGAAATAAAAAAAATACACCCCTCGCCCCTAGAAAAAATCCTGCGGGTGCCCATGTACCACCTTAATAAAAATAATGCAACACCCAGAAAAATTATCCGCCAGCCGCTACTGGGGAAGACTGTGAATAATGACCAAGAAAACCCCCGTCGGACAAGGCAGAGAAGCAGAGAGGGGATGGTCATCGAGAGAAATTAATTAATTACTGGCAAATGAAGCATTCTAACGGGATGAGACTTACACCCAGATGCTTATATTCAAAGAAAGGTAATTAAGGTATGTCAAGGCACCTAATTTAAAGCTTGTATTAGATTATAGGATAATTCCCAGGCAAACCGCGGAGGGGCATTGGTCAGTCTCGTAGCAGGAGGGGATTCACCGAAGATAGCGTCACCAAGCCATGGAGGAAAGCAATTAACATTAATTAATTGAGCGAAGGAATCACTGGCACGCAAGTGGATCTGAAACCTCGGTGGAAAGACGATCAAGAATCATGCGTTACCTTGTCGGAAAACGCGATATATCAGAAAAGAGCCGCTCCCGAGATGAACGAGAACTATATTTTGTCAGAATCCCTTATATGGAAGATGGAGCGGGGGAGAGTCAATTATTCTTTGACTCAGCTCGTGGGACGACATGCTGTCCATCGACAGGAAATAAGTGCGCGCAGCACGCAAACTCATTATAATCAGAATCTTTGTGATAGATAATGAAAGATGCATTATGCAGTCCATTTAAAGTATTTCTGCATTAATATTATGAACAGTCTACGGCAGACATATAATCAGGCATTATACGCGAATATTATTCAGTACAGCGTAGGAAAATTGCATTATGATTATGATGGACAATGAACTTATCTACAGGGATAGTTATGATTTTTAAAGTGTCAGATAATATAGTAACGGATACTACAGATCAAGGGGACCAGGAAAGTATCACAAGTATTTGTGATAAATACGTAAGCAGCACACTAGAAGCTAGAAGATAGGAACAGTAGGAGACGGGAGATGAACACACCTACTCGAAATAGACTTTCGGAGGAGACAGGTGGATGTCAAAATTTTGCAGTATCGCAGATCTGAAATCACGTAGTAGTGGAAAGCCCAATAAGGCTTCTTGTGTACAAATCGAAAGTAAAGTTAGTGATAAAAAGTGATAACATAAAGTGTTTAAAATTGTGTGATAAAGAAAATGTATTATATTTTAAAGTGTGAAATTCATTTATTACAAGATGTGATCAACACGTTCAAACCATATTCGATGTTCTTTGTGAAAAGTGTTATAATGGGTTAGAAGACATCAGAATGGTGGGCGGAGTGTTGTACTGTTGGGTAAATCCAGCCAGAATGAAAAAAGTGAGTACCATCCAAATAATGTCACTATGATTCTAGGGCTCGCCATACAACATATCATTCCATCAAATACTAAGAATTTGCAGTAATTTGTATACGAGTTCACATTCCTCATATCTTAGTGAATATATTGCTTTGAGAATGATAAACTTACGACAATTAATGCGTAAGATTTTGGTAAAAGTAACTGTAATGTTAATTGATAATAATAGTAATAATCAGAGGTCAATGTCAATAATAAATGTAAAATCGGCATATTGATGCCTCAGAAACGTGCAAAGTGTGTCATGTCCGTTAAAAGAATACAGTGTTATTGTGAAGAATGGAAGAGAGAGAGAGATATATCAGGGAGATAAAGAGATTTTTCAGTGTAATTGAGATATTAAATAATGTTAATTGCTACATTGTTGTGTTTGAGAGCCATTAAGGCAGATCATATAATTGCCAGTAAAATGATACCTTCTTTTTTTTAGAGCTAATGTAAAGCCTTAGTATAATAATTAAATTAAGGGAGGATATGAGTGCATTATGAATTGCGTCATCTAACAGGAATGATATTTTAGCCGCAATAAGCGTGCATGTCTAACGCAGAATCCAGAGATTTGCGTAAATAATTGCAGGGATTATCCAGGTAGTTCGCGCGTTGGTGAATTTAGTAGGCCAATCTTCGAATCAACGATGTGGTTGTATAGCCTGAGAGCATACATATTATAGCAACAGAGTTGGGCCAGATGGCATCTGTAACCCACTGTTAGCATATTCTTCGCTACCAGGGATAACTGTGACCCCTGTGTGAGCCATTATAATAATTGATCTACCCGTGGAGGTAAGACAATTTCTTCGAGGAGGAAACATGGTGATTTCCTTAATATATTCGTACCCGTACAGCGAGATAACAGTTTGAAACTCGACTGGTACGCGTTCAGAGCCACTGATTGCATCCTTAAAACGGCGACGCTACTGGAAACCCATCCCTTGCTAAGAATATTAATTGAGAGCCGAATTGAGCCAATTAAATACCCTAAGTGTGGGTGTTAAATACTTAATAATAATGTTATTGGTTTTACGTCCCTTTTAACTACGCTGGCTTTTAGAGACGCCGGGGTGCCGGAATTTTGCCCCGAAGGGGGTCTTTAACGTGCCAGTAAATGTACTGACACGGCTCCCTCGCATTTGCGCACCCTCAAACGCCAGCTGACTGCGCCAGGTTTCGAACCTGTTAAATACTTAGATCGACTCCGTTCATAATAACACATCCAAATCATTACCCCTCGAAATAGCTGCACAGAGAGAGAAAGCATATGGCAAGTTTTGTTTACAAGTTGAATATCGGTCAGGGAGACCAGAGCTAGGATGAAGGCCGCAGTAGCCATGTTGGAGGGGGCGGACCTTAGCGACCCTATTGGCATTTCAAACTAACACTTGGGGCGCTGCGGTCGGTCTGGATTAGTAGGGTAAAAAATACTCAATAACATGCGTTTGATATGGAACACTTTTTATTTTTCGGTTATAATCAGTAAATGTTGTCCCTAAAATAATGACAGTGTTATTTTCAATTGTATATACGGTATGTATAAATGTGCGATACACGTGATCTAATTTGTGTGTTCCACTGGATTTTATGTGTCAATTGCATATTATCAAGTATCGGTTGTCTGCTGGTATTTGCTTTTGTGCAGTTCGAGTCATGGCGCTGTTACGTTCAAAAGCTATATTTGAGTTTGCTCACTGTACCATAGACTCTAGAAATTATTTGTTGCTTGGTAGGGCGAAGGGATGAGTTTAACTTGTATTAAAATTCGGGGTAGACAGGAATTGCTTGATTTGGATGGTAGGTATTAACCCTGCGAAGTCAAAATTAGGCCTATATGACTCGTAGTGGAATGGCTCGGATATCGCAGAGCGCGGTGATGGCGGTTGGTAGGGTTATTGGAAATGAACTAGGGAGCGGAGGATACCTGACTGATGAAGCTTGGCTGTCTTCCCTCGGCTGGTGTAGGCTTGGCTGTCTAGGTGCGGCTTGGCTAGGCGTAAGTGAACAACCCGTCCTGTCGTCAGTGAGTGTAGTGGTGAGTGGTCCAACCCGCTCTTGTTGCTCGTATTTATTTGGTATAGTCACCTTTCGGCTATTGCTATTTGCATCTTTTGGAATGTGATGAAAACGTATATCCGCAGCCCTCTTATACATCGACTTACAGCCGTAAACTGAGCAATATACTTTCCTTTTACTCATTTTGCACTCTTATCAACGAGTAAAACTTATAACTTATGTATAAACACGAAGAATTTACCACGATCTGCTCACCAATACAAGAAACCATATACAAACAGTCACCACGTGTCAAATGTACCCTACTTGGTAAGTTTCTAATTTTTACCGCTAGATGTCATATCAGATAGCTGGAGTTGCCAATTGTGTACACTGCGAGGGGAGCTAATTGACCGAGGCCCTTTTCCTTTTTAAGTTTGTACTGGAACACTGAAAAATCTAGTCATCTCTGGAAATAATTGAAAAGTGCTTGATATTATTGTATTAAAGGAATTATATGCATCATATCCATGGGGATAGGATGTTGAATCATAGAAATGGGATAATATTTGGCCAAGTTGATGTCTGATGACATTTTAACTGCACCAAATAATAAGATGCAATTGTAAAGAGTAATTACCCAGTTTATGATAATTTACTCAGACGGGTAGCATTATTGCACGATATGACACACTTGTAACGATTGTAACGACATGACAAGACCCAAAGATTGTTATATGGTGAAGCTAAATCAGTAATTATGTATATTTTGGAGGGGAAGGTCACTCATAACAGCGTTTAAAATCTATGGGAAAGGAAACGATGGTGCACGAAGACATCAACATAACGTTAAACAAAAACAAATGTAATGAGATCAATATTGTTGAAGGTAAAAGGTTCCGATTCAGAACGGACAAATATTTGGATCTGTAATGATTACATATAATGATTATTCATTATAATTTGTGTTTTATTGTTGTGTTGTGATATGTTATATTAAGATTAATTTAGTGATGTGAAAGACACAATGAACATTCGTCAATGTCAAAAAGTATAAGTGTTAGGAAGTATACCCGGCGTTGCCCGGGAGGTGTATTTACTTGTTATAGAAAGATACATGCCAATATATTTCGCAAAGTATATACACTTTGCCCCTAAGTGAGTTTAAAACATAGTTATCCAGGGCTCTGAAGTTAATCAAGTGCAATATTAACTCACTGTAAATCTAGGCGAAAAGTACTGTGGAGTACAATAACGTAGTAGAGAATGCATCAGTAACAAAAAAAAAGGGCTGTATATGCACATTTCGCAAGGATCTAGTCTGACAATTACAGTACTTTCCTGATAGCCTTTATTTTTGTTGTAATGGGTGTAATTTAGACGTTTTGTACACATAGAGCTCTTTAATTTTTAAATTATTGCATCCACTTTTTTTGAAAGGAAACAATATTTAAATTATTCAATGTTTGGAATATAAAGTCATCATTCTGGAGTCAAATATACTTACGATTTTTAACCCCGCACAAATGGTGTGATTAATAGAAATGGCTTATTCATGTACATGAGTCAGTGTGTAGGCTACTATATCTGCATATTAGGGAACAGTATTGCTGTATTTCCATGCCTATTATCTCAGATTGGGCGGCTTTGGTGGCGTATTTGGTAGCATGCTGAGTTTCTATACCTAAGGTCGCGGGTTCAAACCCGGCCAAAGTCATCGGATTTTTGAAGAGCGTTAAAAATCCCTCAGTATGCCTTCCTTCGGAGGGGAAGTAAAGCCAGTGGGCCCATGTCATAGATTTATGTGGTGTAAAAGAACCTTCCATTAACTACACTCGTGTGAAGGTAAAATTTGTAGTTTAAATTTGATTAACGCCATTAAGTTCCAACGTTCACCGTCAGGTTGTGGTAGCGGTGGTACCTTTTAACCAAGTTTGCAGCTAGGTGTCGTTGACGGTAGCATTTGGTAGCAAAAGTAGGAACTACTTAAAACTGACTATCTGTAGTCCTTACCTGAATTACATATAACACACAATAATACAGCCATCACAATTAACGCTGGTTATCAGGCAGATTCTACACACATCCAAAGTACCGCGTTGTCTCAGCCCCTAAACAAACAGAGGAGCCATCCAACCTATCTCACCTAGTTAAAGAAAATGCAACAACGTATAATCCCAGTTTGATGTTACATACGATGCATTGATTGAGAACACATTGGGCTTCTTTAGCCCCTAAAATATTTCGTAAGATAAGAAATATATTCTCTAAATCCATACCGTTAAGGTACGTCCACACCAAGATGTTTTCGTTAACTTTGTTAATGAACACTGTCCATGAACATTTTTGACTGTTCATAAACAAAATAGCGTGTTCGTTAACTTTTCGAGCATGTTCATGAACAAAATCTCTTTAACTTTTGTGAATGAAACTTTTCATTAACTTTTCGTGTTCGTTAACATTTTCGTTCGCGCATGCGCAAAGACGCAATTAAGGTTGTAAATTCGTAGCGCGGAATACGATGCTCTTTTACTTCTCTAAAAATCGACTATCGAATCGCAAGCGACTCGTATATTGCGCGGAATTATGAAATACCAGGAAGCCCATGAGAATATTAATTCACTTAATTCTAAACGCCTTTCCAATATTTTTCTTTTCCATACCTTGCGTCTGCGCTTTTCTCTAATTTTGTACTCACTAAAATAATGAAAGATGCAGCTGTAAGTACTTTCTTCTTCCTGACCCTATCCATTATAACCTCACAAACAGTTTATTTAATGTTGAAGACGTTTGTTAACAAAAGTTTATTTGGTGTGGACATAATGTTGAAGAAGTTTGTTAACAAATGTTTAGTAAACATGTTGAGAAATGTTTTCATTAACATTGTTCATTAACATTGTTCATGAACATTGTTCATTAACTTTGGTGTGGACTAGCCTTAATGATCACTAAAATGCTATAGCGGAGTTCAGGGAATTCGTGATAACTACACCATTACACAATATCATTCGTCAGTAAGCACTAAAATGGCTAAGACATAGGAAATCAGCAAAATGTGGGATGAACACCCATTTTATTTGAAGAAATAATAGATCAGATATATGTACAAAGAACAGCACTCGTTTGTCAATAACCCAAGTGTTGTCATGGCTACCGCTAGCCTTAGTCAACACTTTATTTATATCCTCTTTGGTCAACACTAATATCTTTGGATTATCTCTGTCCATTGCGGTACCTGGTGTCATTCTGTGTTACCACCGCCACATCGGTCCTGGTGGCAAATTGTGTTACTACCGCCGTAGCTACTGTTTGGTCCTTATCATCCAAAATCTAATCACATAGAAAATAATGCTACTTTAAGAATAATCTGCAATAGTATGTCGAATGCAGGGTTTGCCAATGTATTTCTCTTTTAATTTCATTTCCCTATTACGACCCCTGTTAATAAAAGAGATACGGTTTCAGATTTTTATTGCGTTCAGATTTCTAATGTTTTTTTTATCGTACTTTAGATAATAAATGGTGTGGCCACTGCCTGCTGGATTGCATCCCTCCTGGCTGCTTTAAACTGACTGCCCATTAAAAAATATTACAGTATAGGTTTATTCGTACAACCTCGTTTCCAAATATAGGCGCTGTGTTCGCAGCTTTTTCAAGTCACTGTTACAGGTATTTGTTTTGTATTGATGTTAATGGTGAAATTGTGTTTTGTATTTTTTGATGGTATATTGATGTGTGTTTTTTGTAATTCAGAACAGGTCATGTTTGAATGCTGAGGAATCTCATTTCACGAGGTACCATCGGACAATTCACTGGACTTATAAATACACACTAATACAGCCATCACAATAAGACGGGTTATCAGACAAATTCAACACACCGCCAAGTACATGGGGCTACCTGAGCACGATGTTCCAAAGCCCCTAAGTAAATCAACATCCCTTTCTTCGTCGGCCAGAGGCATTTCTTTTCCCTGTCTTTTATTTCCCTATTCTTTTCTTTTCATATCGTCTAGTATGTAAGTTAAATTTAAATTATTTGGAAGTAGTAGTATTTTTTTAATCATCCCTACCGTATAATTACGGGAAAATGAGCTAGACATTTCGCCCCTTGAAAACCATCACCTCCACCACCATGTATGTTTCGCTTTCCTTTAAATTGAAAATTTGCCCGTAAGTATGTGTCTAAATTAATATCATGTTTGCAACCGCATTGCCCACCAACAGCTGAAAGTGACCTTCTGCCAGCAAAGAGTTAAGCACAATTTCAGCCCTAGTATCTGGCATCACCTTGGACCGTTCCTTAACCTTCAAGAAACACTTGGAATACACAGGCCAAAAACTCAAATCGCGGAACAATATCATGAAGAAATTGGCTGGCACATCATGGGATGCTGATGCAACTTCACTACGCACGACTGCCCTCTCCATGGTTTATCCTGTAGCAGAGTATTGTGCCCCAGTGTGGCATGGTAGTGCTCATACTAAAAAGATCGATGTTCATCTAAATGAAAGTATGAGGGTCATAACAGGTACACTGAGATCCACCCCCAACTCCCTGGTTAAACACTATCAGTATCATTTCACCTCCAGACCTAAGACGACAGGAAGCAACAGTACGTGAGTGGAGAAAGGTACATCAACAAAATCACCTACAGGATCTCCCAATTCATGAAGTGCTTAATGATCTTTCCTCCAGTCGTCTTAGATCAAGGAACCCAATATGGCATAACATACCTGATATTAATTGCATGGAACGATGGCGCCAAAACTGGAAGTCTACTCCTGTGAGACATCAAGGTATTCTAGATCCTACTATAAGACTTACGGGATTTAACCTGAAGAGAAACCAGTGGGTAAAGTTAAATCGCCTAAGAAGAGGTCACGCCAGATGTAACGCCATGCTACATAAATGGGGACTTCATGATTCTCCTGCCTGTGACTGCGGAGCTCCTCTTCAAACCGTAGAGCATATTATTCAATAATGTCCGATGAGGAAGTATGCTGGATCACCTCAAGATGTTATTTCTGCTGCATCTCCCTTTCTGGACTGGCGTCAACAACTGGACATCTCGTTGTGAATGCGAACGCAACTTATGTTCTTGTGATTCATATATTGCACATATGATTTACTTATTTATAGCCTATATACATATATTATATTGTAATTCATCTAGTTGCTAGCCATACTTTAAATAATAAATAAATATCATATTATCCATAATGTACAATTTTGAGCTTAAGCCGTGTTTTATTTAATCAAACTCGACGCGTTTCGAAAGAAACCATGTCTTTCTTCGTCGGGAATAAACGGATATACGACCAAATTGTTGCTAAGGGAAAGCAACAAAGAAACTAAAAAAGGTGCCCTAAGATGGACGCCATTATAGCCCCATGTTAGGGACAACGAAAAGCTTGTGAATGCGAACGCAACCTACGTTCTTGTGTTTTATATATTGTACATATGATTTACTTATTTATAGCCTATATACAATTGTTATATTGTAATTCATCTAGTTGCTAGCCACACGATAAATAATAAATAAATATCATATTGTCCATAATGTAGAATTTTGAGCTTATGCCATGTTTTATTTAATCAAACTCGACTCGTTTCGAAAGAAACCGCGTCTTTTTTCATCAGGAATAAACGGAAATACGACTAAATTGTTGCTAAGAGAAAGCAACAAAGAAACTAATAAAGGTGCCCTAAGATGGACGCCATTTTAGCCCCATGTTAGGGACAACGAAACGCAGCAGTGTATTACTTTCTGAGGGTTCTGATAATAGGTAGCCAGGACACACTGAGAATGTAGCCGGTGTCGCGGTTGAAATTATCTGGGTGTTACGTATTTCAACCGCCTCCCTGATGATTCTGGGACGATATTGCTTTATACGGGCAAGAACATCCACTCCATGGAACATGACATCATGGCCAGGTGATAACGCATGATCAGCAACAGCTGATTTATCAGGTTGAATGAGCCTGATACATCTATTATGTTCCTTAATGCGAGTACATATCGTCCTCGAAGTCTGCCCGATATAAGCCTCGCCACAAGTACAGGGACCTCTGTAGATACCCACTGCTGCTTTTCGTTGTCCCTAACATGGGGCTATAATGGCGTCCATCTTAAGGCACCTTTTTTAGTTTCTTTGTTGCTTTCTCTTAGCAACAATTCAGTCGTACTTCTATTTATTCCTGATAAAGACAAACATGGTTTCTTTCGAAACTCGTCGAGTTTGATTAAATAAAACACGGCATAAGCCCAAAATTCTACATTATCGATAGTGTCACGGGCCGTGAACGTCTAAATGATAAATATCATATTCTTTATGCTGATTGAATAACAAAAGAACTAACTTAGTGCCATGTTTTCACGTTTTTTCAATCTCCATATTAAGCCTCAAAACTTAAAAACCCTTCGTTTTATATTTTTTTTATTTCCTTTATACTGAAAATTTGCTTGTAAGTATGTGTCTGAATTAATAGCATATACTTTATGCTGATTGAATAACAAAAGAACTAACTAAGTGCCATGTTTTCGCGTTTTTTCGATCTCGATATTAGCCTCCAAAGTTAAAAACCCTTCGTTTCAGGTATCGTCCCCTTAAAAAGCCACGGAAGGTTGGCTCTGCAACCTAGTGGTGAATTAATATGCAGTATACCCAGTACGCGTCTGAGTGTTGAATGGGCAGGCAGTTTAAAGCAGCCAGGAGGGATGCGATCCAGCTGGCAGTGAAAATGCCGCGGCGATCACAGTGGGTTGATGCTGCAACCTATCTTGTGCTAAATGGACAGGCAGTGTAAAGCAGCTTGGAGGGATGCGATCTAGCTGGCAGTGGGTGTAGCATGGCCTCTCACCAAAATAGATAGAAACTTGGTGGCCCCGTCTTGAGCTAGTGTTGCCATGGAGATGGCCAACCTTGCCATTATTTTATCAGTATATTTTCTGACTTGATTTGCCTTTGCCCGAGTGCAAAAAGGCCGAAATCAGAAGAATGATAAAGACTATAGAAAATGCATGTAGCCAGCGGTTCCTTCTGGGTCCTAAACTATGTGTATGCAAAATATGGTTGAGATTGGTGGAACGGTGTAGATTTGTATACGGAACCAACCCACATACATACATACAGACTTTCACTTTTATATATTAGATATTTTGCAGCATGCCTGGAGAGACCAGTGCATTTGAGTGGATATAATCCCTGTATTATTGAAACAGAGCTATGGAGTGCAGATGAAACATACTAGGGTTTGTCTTATTGTTTTGAATTGTCATCTGCGCACTCCAGATATTTGATCTGTGTTGTGGGAGTGTAAATGTAACTGTAGTTTTTGTGTTTGCCATGATTTAATATCATTAAATTCTATATTTAGGAGTTTGTTGTTTCTTTCAAGTAGAGTAGTTACCTGACAGACTCAAATCCTGAACATGTGATCATATAGTGGGATGAACGCCCCATACCTCGAAAGACCGTGAGCCAGCTGGGATACGAACACATGTTCCATATAATGACGCAAGGTTACACTACAGAACTGGCACATGGTACTAAAACTACCTGGGAAAAAAAATTCGTGGTGGTGGTTGTTGTAGTAAGGGTGATAAGCAGTACAGTATAATGAACGTAACATTTAGGTCATTTTCCCCTAATGATAATGATAATAATGAATAGGGAAACGGCTATTTACTAACTACAGCACTGACACATGTAATTTACAAACAAATTTCTAAAAATGATTAGAAAGAGGAGTAAGTGAAATAAAAGACACTGCCTAGGGCCTATATCTCATTTGTTAGAAATGTAGAGACCAATAGTGTCGTCTTTTGTCGCATAGCGCCGTAGGAAAGTTATCAGAACACTTTGAAAAACATTGGCTGTCCCGAGCTCCTGAGGTAGCAATAGTATCATTTATGGCCACATAGCGCTCATCGATAAGTTTCGGAATAAATGAAGGTAAATTTGAAAGCACCAACGCTTATTGCAACTGATAAACTCAATGTATTGCACCAACACCATTGCACTTATACATATGCATAATATGTTCATGATGATAACTGTTTTAAGGGGCAAAAGAAATCTTTTAGCACTAATTACTACCCGTGACTGCAATTTATAAGCAGCGCAAGATTTAACTATTTTCGCAATTCTGCACCAGAACACTGGCAGGGCGACGTGATGCAGCCCGAATTGCCAGTCAACAATAGACTTATTAAAATACTCTTACAGTTACACTACTACGGACATGAATGATTTTAGGGCCTTAATACATGGTTTTCAAGTTCAGTTTGTTTGTTATTCTAAATGTAGGGAATGGAGTGCGTTGTCCAAAATATCAAGTGGACATTGTTACCAGCAGGGTTCCAAAGGGTAAGTATACAAATTTTGGTCCAGATTGGTGAAACGGTGTAGATTTGTGCCAAAGGGCCTAAATGCAGGGAATGGAGTGGTCTGTCCGAAATTTAAAGTGGACAGTGTCACCCGCAGGGTTCCAAAGGGCAAGTGTACAAAATGTGGTTCAGATCAGTGAAACGGTGTAGATTTGTGTCAAAGGGCCTAAATGCAGGTAATGGAGTGGTCTGTCCGAATTTTCATCCTGACAGTGTTGCTCGCAGGGTTCCAAAGGGTAAGTATACAAATTTTGGTCCAGATCGGTGAAACGGTGTAGATTTGTGCCAAAGGGCCTAAATACAGGGAATGGAGTGGTCTGTACGAAATTTCATGCAGACAGTGTTCCTCGTAGGGTTCCAAAGGGTAAGCATAAAATTTTGGTTCAGATCGGTGTAGATTTGTGCCGAAGGGCATACACGCAGGAAAAGGAGTGGTATGTCCGAAATTTCATGTAAACAGGGTTACTCGCAGGGTTCCAAAGGGTACGTATACAAATTTTGGTTCAGATTGGTGAAACGGTGTAGATTTGTGCCAAAGGGCCTAAATGCAGGCAATTGAGTGGTCTGTCCGGAATTTAACATAGCCTAAACTATTCCTCTTGAATCTGGCTATCATATAAAAAAAGAATTTTTCGAATCCGACTGGTACGGTAGTTCCAGAGATTAGCGCGTTTAAACACAAACTCTTCAGCTTTATTATATTAGTATTGATTATGAATGAAGCAAAGTTCAGAGTGTGATCAATGGTTAGAGACCACTCGACTTGTTATTCAAATGGCATAACTCACTGCCTCGTGACTCGGAATCTTCCCTCGTTACATCACAGGTCCACACTTAGATAACTTACATGGGACGCATATCCTGTGTAGGGTTGCCAGACGTTCCGTTTTAACCGGAACAATTCAGTTTTTTCTGGTTTTGTTCCACGCTCCGTTTTAATCTTTAACGGAACGCCAAATATTCCGTTTTTTTGGGCTAATTTGATAATATATTCAATTTCGCAACGATTTTCATATGTCCCGCTTCAGAATTGATTGTAATATCTAGCTTGTTTTCTGGTGATACAGGTGCAAGTCTGAAAGGGAAAATGATTTCTATGTGTGTCAGATAGATGGGTACACGTTATGGATTTATTAGGGGCAACAAAATTAAGGAATATCTTAGTCCTTGTGAAGCTAATACTCAGAATTTTCCCCTCCAATGCTTTTACGGAGAGAGTTTTTTTCTGTCATGAATATCAAATGGAGAGATGATAGAAACAGAAGCTCCATTAGTTGGATAAAACAAGAATTGTTCACATATTACAATTATGACGAAAATTGCAGTGAATTTTATCAGAAGGTACTAACAAATAAAAATTCCTTGTAAAGGACCGTTCAAATGAAAAGTAGTTGTAAGTTGCTGGTGACATAGGCCTATATGATGTGTCAGCAATATCGGGGTTTAATCTTGTGTGTTTGATTATGTTATATTTATTTAATGCATATGTGCAACAACATTTAACAACCTTAATTTAAGAAAAGCATGTTTTGGGACGTGTGGTCCTTTTCTCCATTCTTGAAATCTGGCAACCCTAATCCTGTGCGTCAATGATTTAGAAAAAATACAGTGAAATATCCTCCTAAAAGCTCGGTACTTGCAGATTCCATGCTTAGCATTAAAACAGTCAGAAATATTGATAAGGTATCATGGGAGTCATTTAAGACATTGCAATTTCGGTAACATTTTTATTTTCCTTGTTTGCATATTTACAATATGCTCATTGTTCGGTACGATTGTTTGAAAAACTATCAACCAGAGGCTGTTTCGCAGGTTGTCAGACATCAGAGCGCGATGCCGTGATTTTGTAAGTTTCAATGCAGATAAAAACGTCTCACAGACATACGTTGCTCCAAACATTGCTAAACACTTGTGCGGCTTGCCTGTGCAATTTCGGATATTTTTGCTGTAGTAATTTTGAATAGATGTTGTTGATTCATATAGAGTCTTTGCGACACCGTAGTCGTGTAGTCCCGTGTACTTGAGTGTGTGTGAAATTTGTATGGTTAACCTGTGTAATTGTAATTCAAATGAGGATTGGGAAGGAGGCGGCCGTGGCCTTAAGTTAGGAACCATCTCGGCATTCACTGGAGTAGAAGTGGAAAACCATTTCCAAGATGGCCGAGATGGGATCGAACCCAGCCCTTCTCACTTTTGCCACTCGAGGTTGAGTATACCCCGTTTCATCCCTCAGACTAGTATTAAATTTCTTGGCAGATCCGGCGATCGAACCCGGACCTCCGCAGTGACAGCCAAGAATGCTAGCCACTACGCAACGAGGCGGACGATCTGAATAGAAAACAGACAGATTTTTCACAGAGTTAAAAATATCCTTAAGTAGAGTGCTACATTGCAAATGGCTTGACGAACAAATAAAAATCAGATCAAAGTTTTGTAAATTCTTGAACTCTGCTAGAAAAAGAAACACAGCCATAGTCAAATGCTACGCTACATATCGCCGCGACAAATAATGTTAATTAAGTGACAACAGCTATAACAAGATAAGGGACACCGGTGCGCGACAGTTCGACGTTCGACACAGTGAAGGGCTGAAGGCAGCACGAGAGGGAATGAGACGCGAAAGCGAGCGAGAGAGACCCACACACAGTATGGTCTTTCTCCACTATCGCTGCAAGGCCGTACGCGCCAGAAACACGCCTGCGTGAAGACAGCGTGCCGTTTGGCCACCTCTGCTCTAAGGCAACAATCACCACTATCTTTGTACTTTTAGAATTAATGGCTTCAAATATTTGAAAACTACAATTTAACAGCATATTAACGAGACTGAAGTCCCGGAAACCTGCTTGGAGGACAGCCAAGGAATTAACTGCCATGCCTTTCAGACCTAATGAGGCATGGAAACAAGAATGGTCTCAATCATACTCGTCTGGCAATTCTATCAGGGATCCAACAATAAAACTGGCTGGGTTCAATCACCCTCGCTCCACCAGGATTCGCTGTGGTGTTGGAAGAAGTGCTTCTGTTCTCCATCAGTGGGGTTGGCTGAAGTCTACTGCTCGTGACTGTGGTTCTGAAGTACAAACCATCATGCACATTGTGAAGGACTGCCCTTTGCGAGCATTCACTGGATCATTCGAAGACCTCCATCGTTTAACCCGACGCAATCACTTGGTTGGAGACTGGACATACGTCTGTGAGAGGCTACCACATTGCCGAAGCCTTTTTCACATTTCTTTGTTTTCCTATATATATTTATATATTTCGTGACCCGATTGTCAATTGTAACATCATACACTAATAATAATAATAATACGGCAAGTTCAGTGAAAAAATGTGTGATCTATAGTATGGTAGTGGCAAGATTATTTTAAATAACCCAATACTTAATAATGAGTAGCTACAAGCAAGCAACTGTATGAGTAGATACAGATTTTATGAATCTGTAGCCAATCAGGATGTAAATTGGAAGGTTTTATAGGATGGCAAGAATTGGTAAACAAATGCTAGTGACCAAACAAATTTAATTCATAAATATAAGTAACATGTTTACATTCCTTTTCGAAATAAAAGTTAATTATTATGCTGTGCATTTTGTCTGAACAAATCCCAAGTGAGATGAAAATAAGGCAGCTAATGGAACAAGTTTATGTACAAGGTCCTACAAGGCAGCATACATACACATGTAGATAACACAGTATCTGGATTTGTACAGTCAATTTTAAACTTTAATATCATTAATATTAGTCGATTCCTAGTGTATGATTCTCTGAATTTCACAGGTAACAAAACACTAATAGAACATTTAATAGGCATGTGTTTAAAGCAGTGAGGTCCAATATCACAAGCAGAGTCCCAAGAGGTAGTAGTCTTGCTATTCCATAACTCACCATGGTTACATATCATAAACTGTCACCAAACAGAATGGAATATTATTAGAAGCACCCCGTTATTTCACTTAGAAAGGCAATATACGAGTACATTATAAAATGCATTGTACCAAAATTAGAGAGCTAAAAAATAGTCTGCCAAAATTCATTAAGATCCTACCTATGCAGACAAAATATTAGATAGCAGTTACACAACCATAGAAATCAACATCATAGATGTTGGTCACCTTTCCCCTGATTTTTGACTAGTGTTGTCATCAGTAAGATTGATATTTCTCTGCTTGCATCCTGTATGGTACTGATTGAACTGCAAGCATATCCCGCAAACAATACTGAACTATTATTTTTTCCTCCTATTAGTCTGTAGTCATGAGGGAAAATTAATAGGCTTCAGTATCATTTGCAGGATATGCTTGCAGTGCATAAGTTACCTTATGGTATGCAAGCAAAGAAATATGGACCCACTTGATAGCAATGCTAGTTGGGCTGCATAAAACAATATTATTAGCGGCAGCTGATTAATCCGGTATATCAGAAGAAAAAGAGGGGTGGGGGGTGAGGAGATTTTCTTCATAAAAGTATTATTTTCTACCTAAACAAAATTGTATTAACCCCACACATAAACCTAGAATATTCATCAGATCTCAGTGAAAATAAAACAAAATATATGAATCAACAACTACTTTAAAACATTCAAATTTCTCTGAAATTTATATGATCTGTCTATATTAGAAGTTTTTCAGTCGGTCAACACAAGTATGCCTAAATTAAATTGAACGGGGAAATACAATTAATTTCCTAGTGCCTGAGATAAATTACATTTCTCAAAAAAGGGATGACTAATTCTGTAAATAACACGATCACGAGATCCTGCTCACTTAGGCTTAATTTAGGTTCAGTGGATATGTACATACCACTTACAGTATGTGAAAATGAAAATCCACAGCCTGCTTCCAGTCTCCGACCGGGTCAGGAATGGAATGAATGAAGCCCCCATCTAGCGGCGAGGATATGAACTGTGCCGGCTGCCGAGGCCTGACGCACTCCTCTGGGGCAATGATGAAATGAATGACAGATGAAATGAAATGATAGAGGAGAGTGTTGCTGGAATGAAATTATGACAGGGAAAACCGGAGTACCCGGAGAAAAACCTGTCTGCCTCAGTTTTGTCCAGCACAGATCTCACATGGAGTGACCGGGATTTGAACCACGGACCCAGCGTTGAGAGGCCGGCGTGCAGACAGGTTTTTCTCCGGGTACTCCGGTTTTCCCTGTCAAAATTTCATTCCAGCAACACTCTCCACTATCATTTCATCTGTCATTAATTTCATCATTGTCCCAGAGGAGTGCGTCAGGCCTCGGCAGCCTGCACAGTTCATATCCTCGCCGCTAGACGGGGGGCTTCATTCATTCCTGACCCGGTCGGAGACTGGAAGCAGGCTGTGGATTTTCATTCATCTCTCTGATGACAGGTTTTCAAGGCCTGGGATACCAGACAGGACTATTTTTCAGTTTTTTCACCCTCTGTGGGCCTTGGCCTTCTGAAGAAGTTTCTTCCATTCTTCCCTGTTTAGTGCCAAGCTCCTCTAACTGGTAATCTTAAGGATCTTAATATCCTCTCTCACACCTTCTTCCCATCCTTCCAACTTTCCTGGTTCCTTCTGGCATTACATTAAATATCTTCTTTATCATTTTGTTGTCAGTGTGCAGTATATGTCCCACCCACTCCAGCCTTCTGATCTTTATAAATCAATGTCTAGTACGTTGTATAAGTTATATAATCATAATTAAATCAACTTCTCCAGACATCATTTTCTTCCACTTGCCAAGACTACTTCAAGATCCTTCTTTCAAATATGCCCAGGTGTTTCATCTGATTTAGATATAGTGTTCAGGTCTCTGCACCATATGTTATTACTGGCCTCAGTAAGACTTTGTACATCATCATAGTTTTCCTGCTTGCCACGGTGTATGTGGTTATAGTGTGGGACTACCAACCCCAAGCTTGCAGGTTCGCTCCTGGCCATGGTAAGTGATTTTTGAAAGGCGACAAAAATCACGATACTCATGCCATACGTTGTTGGCATGTTAAAGAACCCATTTGAATTCAGTAGGCCGAGTTCATAATAGCAAAATTAATCTCGGGATTTTCCGCCAACACAAAGTTCCTAATTTCTCTACTAGACAGCGGTATAGCGTCAAAGAGCTTAGATATCTAACCACCTTGACATTCATAGTGCTTCAAGGAGCATTAAATTCGACATGCAAGCTGCCCTGGGTGTCAATTAATGAAGCTTGCACCCAGCACCCAAGGCCATACATTATTATTATGAGTTTTCCTGAACAACAACTTGGACTTCACATGTTTTCTGAGACCATGATTTCTCCACTATCGCTGCAAGGCTGTACGCGCCAGAAACACGTCGGCGTGAAGACAGCGTGCCGTTTGGCCACCTCTGCTCTACGACAACAATCACCACTATCTTTGTACTTTAACTGCAATTCATTTATTGTACATTGGTTTACATTTTCATGCCACATACAAGATGAACTATTGTGGTGTGAAGCCTCCTCCCCCCTGTTAAAAGCAAGAATGAACACTCAGCAGACCATCAATAAGAGGAAAGACAATAATTCCCAAGAAATAATCAGAATAAACAGCATTTCACAGTTTGTGACAAATTTACAACAAATCAAGACTGTTCTTACTGGACTAGGGTACAAATATTTTCTCAAAAAAGGAATCTATCTGAAGACAATGCCGAGGCAAATATAACACAGCATTTGCTCACCATATCCATACCGTGAAGGAAAACGCTAAGTTACGTCTCTCTTCAAAACCTCTTTGTATGCTTCTTTGGGTCCAAGTGATAAAAAACAAAAAATAAAATTATATTTAAAACCAACTACTAGAAAAGTGCTCTGAAATTACCATATGAAGAGCATATGAAGAATGCAGCTATCCTACCAGCACTAGGACATATTCGTACTCTTAAAACTATCGTAACTAAGAGATAACCAACCAGCTGCCGTGGTTTCAGATTCCCATTTACTTTAACAGCCAACAAAGCATGCCTGAGGATTCCAAATCCATGGGGTTTGTAACCATGAAGTTAATCACACCAACACACAGGTTTCTCCGATGAATGATTGCCCTAAAATTCTGGAACATGTGACATTCTTTTGTATTTCTATGGTATTTATATCTGGAAATCGATTTATGGGTTCCTTTTCAGTCGGTTAACACACAGATAGGGGAACAATTATCTTGGGCGGTTAATATTAATAAACTTATATGCACCTGGCTTCCTTTACTGCCACATACCAACTCCATCTCTGCGGAAAAGAGTGCTCTGGTGCAGGAGTATAATTAACTACAGGACAATCCTCACCTCCCTGTTCATGCAGGTATCCCAACCATTAGTAAAAGAAGGCTTTGTTCTTGCCATCCACCCCTGGAAACTGCCAAGATGTTGGTTGACAACGGTTTTACCATCCGAGAATTTTGGAGGCATACATGGCAGAGCTATGCTACGATGGAACAACTCCAGATGCTGTGTGTATCGTCCAAACCACCTGGATTTGACTTGCACGTGGGACCTGGTCGGTGCTTAATCGTATAAAAACCAATACTGGCTGATGTGCCAATTCTCTGCACAAGTGGAATAAAGTACCTTCTCTGGGTTGTGATTGTGGCGCCGAAAAACTGACCGTTTGCCATATAGTTCAGGAGAGTACTCCGAGAGCTTTCGCTGGCGATCCAACCGAGTTCCTGGTGATGACGAAGAGATCTCGAAACTACATTCATGGCCTGGATATTAGTTTGTAAGCTAACTGCAATAATTTGTAATTAGTGATGTAGCCATACACTAAATAAATAAATCTTATAAGCAATATCCTGGGTGCTGAAATATTTTCCTTACCAATACCTATTGACAACAGAGGCATACATTTACCTCCAAGTGATCTTGAAAATGATTCACACGTTATGTAATGTGCCAGTAAATCTACTGACAAAGGTCTCTCATTTAAGCAGCCCCAAATCCAAAACCATTCTGCAGGGATTCGAATACACAACCTTTGGGCATGGAGATTTAGCAAACCATAGATATTAAAACACTCAATTGTAAGGTCGCCAGATACAAATGCCACCCAGGTTTTCTCGAAGATCTCCAGGCTGTTCAGGTTTCCTGGCCATCCATTTTTAATCTGTTTAATCTGTATTGTGCTTTTCTTATTACTACGTTGATATATTTGAGACCGATTTGCAGTCTAGTCTGCAAGCCTTAGTTTGCAAACAACTCGCCTCCATGAACCCCTATTAGCATTTAACACTGCAGTATCTTTGCTTCACAATGTCCCTCCTCCTTGAAGTCTCAACACTGAATCTAACCATCATCTCTGCTTCTCGTATCTTCTATAACCTCTTAGGTAATCTCTCCTCCCAGATTCTACTGTACTTGCACGACCCCACCATAAGATTGTGCTCTGATTGTTTTAGTTGGTCTAAGTAAAATATGTTTTTTCCATACTTGGACGTCTCCTCATCATGATGATGTATTTCATTACATGACATTCGATGTTTTCCCTCTAATGCAAGACTATAAGCTCAGAAGCCCCAGCTTGAACAGCAAGTTTCAGTCAACAGCATTGTAAACAACAGGCTATAAATCCCAAGTGAAGTGATTTCCACATGCACAAACATTAGAACAGTGCTATATAAGTGTATTCTCAAGAACCTAGCACTACCAATGGTGTTAATTTTTACTGATGTGCACTCACATTACTTCTCATGAGTAATATGTTCTTTTTCGCAAGCCTCCGTGGCTTAGGCGGCAGCACGCCGGCCTCTCACCACTGGGTCCGTGGTTCATGTCCCGGTCAGTCCATGTGAGATCTGTGCTGGACAAAACAGAGGCAGACAGGTTTTTCTCCGGGTACTCCGGTTTTCCCTGTCAAAATTTCATTCCAGCAACACTCTCCACTATCATTTCATTTCATCTGTCATTCATTTAATCATTGCCCCAGAGGAGTGCGTCAGGCCTCGGCAGCCGGCACAGTTCATATCCTCGCCGCTAGATGGGGGCTTCATTCATTCCATTCCTGACCCGGTCGGAGACTGGAAGCAGGCTGTGGATTTTCATTTATATAGTGAATCTGTCAATACGGAAAATGAACTTCTTTCAGATTGTTTTAGTTGGTCTAAGTAAAATATGTTTTTTCCATACTTGGACGTCTCCTCATCATGATGATGTATTTCATTACATGACATTCGATGTTTTCCCTCTAATGCAAGACTATAAGCTCAGAAGCCCCAGCTTGAACAGCAAGTTTCAGTCAACAGCATTGTAAACAACAGGCTATAAATCCCAAGTGAAGTGATTTCCACATGCACAAACATTAGAACAGTGCTATATAAGTGTATTCTCAAGAACCTAGCACTACCAATGGTGTTAATTTTTACTGATGTGCACTCACATTACTTCTCATGAGAAATATGTTCTTTTTCGCCTCATTTCATCCATTCACTCATCATTTTATGTACTTTTTATTATGATATCTTTAATTATGCTGGATTTTGCAACTTAATTTATGGCTGAAGAAGGGACCAGTACTAGAGGCCCCGGAACATGTACCATATAATAGCAAGTTTATAACTTGTTGTAAATAAATGTATTGACTAGGCGGAACAGTTTCTCCTTTGTTATATATCCACCATAAGAGTCGGCTTGTATGAACAGATTCATCCAATGTGTTCATATGTAATTTAGCCTTTATATCTTTATTATAATTGGCGGCTTTGGTGGCGTAGTTGGTAGCATACTGAGCTTCTATGCCCAAGATCGTGGGTTCAAATTCAGGCGAAGTCGTCGGATTTTTTAAGAGCGTTAAAAATCCCTCAGTATGCCTTCCTTCGGAGAGGAAGTAAAGCCGGCGGTCCCATGTCATATATTTATGGCATGTTAAAGAACTTCCACTAATTAGACCTGTGTGAAGCTAAATTGTATAGGTTAAGAATGTAAACAACTCTCTTAGGTTCCTACTTTCGATGCCAAGAGCCGACTGCGGTGGCGTCTCGTAGCTAAGGTCTGAACTAGTAGTCGTTGACGGTGGCGTTTGGCAGCAAAAGTAGGAACTATTTGAAAAATTCAAAAGTCTGCAGTCCCTACTTGAATTAAAAAACAGATAACACACACTAATACTGTCATCACAATTAACACCGGTTATCAGACAGAGTCTACACAAACTCAAAGTACACGGGGCTACATGACCGCATTGTCGCAGCCACTAAACTGAAGAACCAACCACCAATCTTTATTATGAGCAACCTCCTGCTATTGCTCCCACCTATTTGTCCTGGCAATCATTCGTGCTACCCTCATATAAGTTCCAGCTTAGGTAGGAGAAATCCTGAATCAACCGAGCTCTCACTTCCATACAGCAAGGTAGGTTTAAATACTGACCGATGTACAGTTTTGTAGCTACACTAACTTATCGCAGAATGCAGAACACACTGTATTGGATTTTCTTTTGCTACACTATCATCCTGCGAGAATACACAACCCAAGGAGACTTACCTTCAGCAAATGGTCCATATATAAATTAAACATTACTGTCGACCAAAATATTATGTGCACTCGAGTTTGAAGGTTGTTTGTGAAGTAACCAATAGACGTACATAAAGTCCAATAACAGCACCGAAAATGATGATATTGGTTTTTATGTAGGTCTATTGGTTACTTCACAAACAACCTTCAAACTCGAGTGCACATAATATTTTGGTCGACAGTAGTAAAGAAAGCTTTGCCTTGTTCCTGTAACAACTTTAAACCTAGAACTCATCCTACCATCAACTCTTACTGCAGCCTGGTTATCTTCATAAATACTTTTGATCGCCTGTAGTAGCCTTACTTTGATACCATAATTCCTCAGGAAGAACATATTCTCCCATTGGTATTCTACCATACACCTCTAGATCTGCAAAACAACACAACTGTCTATTCTTCTCATAGCATTTCTTAAATAACTCTGTGCATACTAAAAATTTGATCCTGACATACTCGTGGCCTAAAGCCACACTGATTTTCATCCAACTTACTCTTGGCTAACAATTGAACTCTCATTTCTACAAAGCCTGAGTACACTTTGTCTGGGACATTTATATATCAAAGAAGTATTGTACATCTTATTACTTCATATTTTTTACATTACGAGGCAAAAGCTTTCAAAAATACACCTGTGTAACAGAATGACATAGCAAGGATCACAAACAGTGTTATACAATACAGACTACACTGAAAAAGAGTATTAACATTAACCACACAAAATAATGGGTCTACATGATGACTGAAAAGTACCCTCCCATAGATTCTAATTAGGCTACACTGAAAAATGAAAAGGCATCTACGGTATGTATTTCTTACCTGGTAAGTTACTGTTCTGCATCAGTCTTCTATGTTGGTATTGTAGCACTCCTTGTTACCTTTACTACTTGAGTATTTATGAAATGGCTGAAGGCTGACAAAAGTTGATTATTTTAACAGTACAATAACCTCAGTGCCATATCCAAGTGGCATAGGCCAGGGGTTCTCAAAATTTTTCTGTCCCCCCCCCTTCTGAAGCATCTACTCTTATTCCTTTTCCTTTCTTAGCACTTCTCATAGGCTTACGTCGCAGAAGATCTACAGTATTTGCTTCCGACTAATTACTGTAACTACCAGTTACAATAATAATAATAACACACAATTTACTATTCTTAGAGCACATCAAAGTTGTCTTTGTGTGTAGAATTAATGTTCCTGGTGGGAACAGAATTAGACGTGGAAACACAATGGACTTGGTTTAAATTCGAATCTTGTTCTTTATTAGGACTGAATATTTCCGGAGGGCAAGCAAGCACTATCACTTTCATGGGGTCTCTTTTTACCACTGCTAATAAGCCACTTATCCATGGGTAATGGCATTACTTGTATCAGTTTATTGTAAATCAGACTAACCACTTCCACTGAACATGCACTAGAATTCACCTGTTCACTCACTGTCTTTGAACTGACTGCAAAGGCCTGGCTGATTTTGAGTTGACGATGGCAGAAATGAATCTTTTCTTGTAAGGAAGTGGCGGTCACGTTATCAAGTGGTTTATTGTCATTAATGGTTGTTAACTGTTTGGCAAGGAGATATCATTGCGGGTGGCGGGTGTAAGGGTGCTGTGTGGGAAATATTACTCTACACCTTTCCTCAGAATTCCAGCTGGCAGGATCTACTGGTCAGTTTTTGTGAAATAAGACTCAAAAGTACAAGTTTTTTTTTATAATCTTGCAATACTCTTGGGAGCTTAATACAGAATATGAAATATAAATATTCTAATCGGAGCCCTTTATCACTCTCTGCCCCCCCCCCTCCCCACTTGGAGGACCTCTGACATAGACAACCTAACTAAAAAACTCACCTATGGCAATGGATCACTAAACAGACACCCTGGAGTTTACGTGTGGTGTGGTGGGCGTTTACTTTCAGCTCCTCCTCCAGCCACAGAATCCAGCAGGTTACCATACCAGACAATACAAAGACTTTTCAAAATTTTTAGCCAAGCTTGAAATTGAACTTGGGACCTTAGGGGATGACAGCCAATAACATTAACCACTGGACTTTGAGATGATCCACTGGGCAGGATTTTTCTGAGTTATAATTTTGTTTCAAACTCGGAATAAGCAAAAAGGGCAAATAATAACATGAATGTAACAATTTATTGAGGGTAATTTAAAGTAGAAAAGCACCATGATTAAAATCTCAGCCTTGCAACTCATTTTTGTCAGTTTTAGAAAATATCACTTGCCTGAGCATGGAAACCAAGAACCAAGATTAACATCCAAGGCGATCTAACACACTGACTATACGTCACCCCACAATCTGTAGACAGAATGGCTGGGCAGCGGTCGCTTGGTAGACAAGGGCCCTTGTGGGCTGTGGTGGCATGGGGTTTTATTCTGTAGGAAATTAATGAACTATATCACTAGTTCAAGAAATGAAAAATTTGATCACTGTATGTTAGATTAATATTACTTATTATTTTATTTAACATACTAGTTATACCCAGCATGCGTTGCAATGCCAATCAAAGATAGATAGAGAAAGAAAGGAAGATAATGTTATTGGTCGTACGTCCCTTTTAACATTTGCGGCTTTTAGAGGCGCCGGGGTGACGGAATTTTTGCCCAAAGGGGATCCTTAACGTGCCAGTAGATCTACTTACATCGAGGTCATTTGCCCTTAATGATAATAATAGGCTAATGAAAAAAAAAAGATTCCTTAACGAACATGGTGAAATTTAACTGATATAGGTAATTCAGGTTTATACCGTTTTGTTATCTTCCTAGTCTCAACCTTATTTGCTGGCTTAGGCCGATACTCGTTGCATCTCAAGAATGAGCTGTTGGCGTACTGCTCGGGTCCCAGCTCCGTGAATCTGAGAGGAATGTGGATCGCATTGATGACTATATAGCCTATGATGACAAACGTGTGGGGTCCCCGGTCCTTGCGTAGTAACACCAAATACATTGGGGCGTGCACAAATGTTCACCGAAGTTCATTTGTCGAAACGACTCGAACGCCATTTATTGTAAAATGGATTTTCTAATTCGGAAAACTTCTACTCGTGCGTTACCTATTGTAAATACCTTTCCTGGAGTGTGCACAACAATTCACTGAGGTTTAATTGTAATCGGATGAATGGTATACGAACGCATAAGGGACTTGAAACGATTCGCGCGCTGTCACTCATTTGTTGAATCTACTCGTGCGCTACCTACTGTATTATAAAATGGATTTACTAAGCCAGAAACCTTCCCTGGAGTGCACACAACAACTCACTCAAGTTTTATCGCAATGTCAGGATGACAGCTAGCCATGTGGATCATCAACCTCCGTTCGGAGACGACGTCTTGAGAAGTAGAAGAATTTCAGTTTTTTTTCCAAATTTAGGGGTCAATGATAGAAATGAGAGGTTTCTGTTGAGTTTCGGAAGACTTCGCGAATAACCGTCTCGCGAAAAGTCTGTCCTTAATATTACAGAAAAAATTTTCACATAAAATTAAAATCTCTTCTTGATGCGGAAATATACATTGAACCGATGTCTACCACACTAGGCATACTCAGTATATAATACTCTAACATTTCCTTGAGGTTGGGTACGGGAAAATATAGCTCATCAGCGCCGCTTGCGTGAAACTCGTGCCTTCGCTATCTGTGAACTAGTGGCGCGAGTTGAAATGATTTAACTCGACCTCAGCAAATTTTCGTTACCTCCAACAATCCAGACATAAAAATTAGCAAACATTAGAACAACAGGTCAGCTGCTCAGCTTGAAACACACAAGTGTGTAGACGCCGCACTCGATGCTGCTCATTGAGCGACGTTGCCAAGTTTCCTCGTAATTACAAATGCTCACAGGGACTTAACGGTTGATTTGCGCCCACAGTTATCTTAACTCATATTGCTTTCCATACCCACCCCCATGCGTGGTTTGATTTTCTACCTCTTATTTTCAGACATCCTCTATATAGATAGAAGATAACTACATATGTGGGAATTATTTATTATACCAGTACTTAAAATTTATCCAAACTGATTAGAGGGGGATGGATGACATGCTATAAACCTACGTTACAAGTCAATTGTATGGTCCAGTTAACCCTATGAGGTTGGCAACACTGGGCTAGCACGTGGGAGGCTCAATTCATTTCATCAGTCTAATTGGGTGAAGTTCACACTAACATTTAGTAACACAATACCCAACTAGGATTCTTCTTCTTCTTCCATGTACGTTACTGTCTTATTTCCAGTATGTGCTTTTTATTATAATTTTGTTACAATTTTATTCACATTCATTATTAGTCGTTAGTCCAAAACTTCTTGGAGATTGTCCAGACACCCTGGACCACCCTGAGCTACGTCACCATTTCAAGCAAAATACTGTATTCTTAACACTGTTATCACCACAAATACTATATTCTCATACAAACTGACCTTATGGTCGAGCTTGATAAAAAATTTAGTATCGACGGTGTACACATAAAAGAAAAATGCAGTTTTTCAGAATTTGTCAGAATACCCAAGAAGTGTCCTATTCAACTCGTAATTAGAGCATAGATCTCGAGCGTAAAACACAACCGAACCCTCCCGCTTCTTCTAATGAAAACAATTTCAAAGTCTGTGATTAATAATACTACTATTCTTTTATTCTTCAGAAAGATAGCTAATTTCAGTTACATTTGTACACAGATCATCTGTCCACAATGTTATGATGATTAGTCATAAATATTATTCAGAGGGCTAATGTATGTCTACCCCTTATTTTAGTATTACAAGCGGACCCATCCGAGATATCTCGCATGTTCATAAACCACACTTTCCGCAATAGGTTTTGCAAATCGAACACTTCTTACAAAAATTTATTTAAGAAATTAGAATGCAATTTGTCACCGATAATGTGATTTGTGTGCTGAGTGTGCTGCAACACTCATCGGTTATTCGATATTTATGAAATTATACGATTTGAGTACTCATTCCTTTGATTTACTGTTTCTGAAATCCTTGCAAAATGATTAAGAAAAGACCTCATAATGTTAACATGACATGAAATGGGCGTCACAGTAACCAAAATGTGAAGTGGACAGAAATTATGGAGCGAATTTTAATACACCAACAGTATCTGCAAATCGCATACTTCGTACATTTTTTTAAAGTCATTTTTTAAAGAAATTATTGATATTTATGGAATTAGAGTGCAATTTGTCACTACCATACCTGCCAACTTTCAAAAATAGAAATACAGAAGATCACAAAGGGCAAAAATTTAATGTGTACATGCGTCGCAAGGTCTTAAAAATAGCGAGAAAAAAATACAGGGAAAGAGATTACAAACTCCTGGTGATGTGAGACTAATTCATTGTGCCAGTTTCGTAAAATTCTGAAGAATATGCCTCCCTGAAAGACTGATGATATCGTTTCTTACTTGAATTCGTCACGAAAACACTAAATCGCACAAAAAATTGTCACACAATTGCACGAATACCAGAACTACAGCAAGCACCGCTTAAAACCAAGCTTTCCCGCTTACAAACAGTCAAAGCACAAAGAGTAATATAAATGCAGTGATAATCTGCGAGATGTGATTATAGACAGTTCTATTGACTTTCAGCGTAATGTCCAACGCAAGGAATTAATGAAGGATGAAGTAAAAATTAGTTACTTTTTAGCTACCTTTTAGTTAATTTTAGTTACCTTTTAATTCAAGATACGTCTGCCACCATAGAAGCTCATCGCGCGGTGAAGGAAAACAACAATGAACTGTGTTTAAAGCAGTGAATAAGATTCACTTATGGTGTCATAAAAAAATAGATAAAAATAAATAATGGATATTTAATATCAAATGAGTTGATTCAGCAAATATGCCGTTTTGCGTACAAGAAGTTATAATGACCAAGAAGTTGCTCTGCTCTTGGCTGTTTGGGGAGATTTCCTTTGTCCCCGTGGTAGACCACGAAGAAATACATGCGACGTTACGTGATCGTCACCGAATTATATCTTCGCAGTCAGGTGCGGAGAAATATCGAGACGTTACACGATCGGCGCTTGTCTCAGCCGTTTGACGCGATTCGTAGTTTTTTAGATAGAACACGGATAAAAATTGCGATTACATCATCGGTGTCACTTTTAGTCGTTCGACGAGATCTCTATTGTTCTTGAGGTCGGGTACGGAAAAATATGGTAAGTTATTAATACGCAATCGGCACCGCTTGCTGTCCATTTGACAAGAATCCAGTTGCACTCGTCATCGAATGCGGAGAAATATCGCGCTGTATTGCAATCGATGCCACTCTCGGTCGTTTTACGAGATTCACGTTGTCCTCAAGGTTGCACAACGAGAACGCGATATTAAGGAATCGGCACTGCATCCGGCCGTTCAACGATTGTCTGCCTGTCTATCTGTCTTGGCAGAATGGCGGAGGCGAGCTCGAGGTTGGGCATGGTTAAAATTCACGAGCAGGTATGGACATGTTGTACGATCGGCGCCGTGATTACCGCAGTCCTCGTGGACAAACGTTCGCGGCCGGGCACGGGTTTTATAATTTTACGCAACTGGCGTCGATCGTGGTCCGTTTGACGAGATTCCCGCAGGCAAGTCGTGCTGTCAGCCGGCCGTCTTGAGGATGTGACTTTGGAGGATGAACGTTCGAAGTAGGTATCGGTTATTATGAATTATTCAGGGAGCACATTTTCTTTCGAATTCAAATTATACAAGTTTTCGAGATAACCGGTTAGATTATCTATCCAATGGAACCATAGTTCGAAGGAAAAATAGACATAGGCCTATAACGGAGTTTCGAATTAACCACACTTGATGTCGCAATTCACTAGACGGATAGATTTTTAAAATATAGTCCATGTATTTCGAAGCATTTTTGCGATTTTTTTTTGAAACGGTATCATTTTGCAAGATTGCAACAATAAATTATTTCGAATTATTTCTGGACTTCAATAGAGATACGGTATACAAATTTCGAGGCCAATATCAGAAATGAGAGGTTTCTGTTGAGTTTCGGAAGTTTTCACGAATAAACATCTAGAAAAAAGTCAGGTTTCCGATTAATAGACTACAGAAAAATATTTCACACAAAACTAAAATCTTCTTAATGCCGACAATAAACGTTGAACCAATGTATACAGTACCACTGAAGGTATCCTCACTATGCATTTCCTTGAGGTCGTGAACGGGGAAATATAGCTTATGCAATCTGCGCCGCTTGCGTGAAACTCGCTTCATTGCATCCGCGAGCCTAGCGGTGCGGGTTTAAATGATTTTAACATACCTCGGCGAATTTTCATTACCTCCAACTCTCCAGACATAAGAATTAGCTACTTTTCGTTACTTTTATAAAATTAGCTACTTTTTCGTTACTTTTCGTTACCGGTAGACACCCTGAGTCTTATCAGTCGAATTTAAACACTCGCATCTCAGAATAACAGCTATTATCAAAAATCAAAACTGAAATGCAATTTGGATGCAGAGAACGGAAGAAAGCTAGGGAGTTGAAAATCCGGGAAAAACTATGTTAATCCGGACAACTGGAAAACACCCCAAAAATCCAGAAACCTTCCGAAAAAAAAAAAAAAACACGGAAAACTTGGCAGGTATGCACAACTAATGTCTATTCTCTTTCATTTGAATGCTAATTTTCACGATCGGTCGCTCGTGAGTGCCGCAGGAGGGATCTATACTACTGAAATAATATATATGATGATGATATCTACTGATTCTTCTCTAACTTACTAAAATGACCACTTTTGTTTTCAGCACAATATCACTTCTTGTCAAATTAACTTCCTATCACTCCCATTACGAGCCTCGATACTGGTTGAACTAAAAGCAACATTATTCTATTTCCTCGCTCTCATTTCTTAGATAACAATCACTCTCTTCTTATATTCAAAGTCGAGGAAGGAAGTTTGTAGTTTTACAAGGCAGTCTTGCAACCTTAAGCCAAATAACCTCCTTTTTATGTGGAGTCAGAACCACCGGACGTGACATTTTACCTAGCAAACCTAATTGTGACAGGGACCAGTTGCAACAGAATGGTGTAAAAGAAGGTTTTTGGGTAGACAATCAGGCAAAACTTAGAACAAGAATTCAACCTAGAAACTATAGAAGTGTTAAGTTGGAACAAACACCAGTGCAAATATTTATGTTTATTCTTAACAAATAATTTTTAGTATGTACGATGTACAACATGTGTTTAATTAGTTGGCTAATGACATATGTCGATCAATGGAAATAAAAACGCAAAACACCACCACTTCTCATCAACTCTTTGGATACAATTAAAACCATTCTTTAACACCTCTACCTATATAGTAAGAATGTTCACAGCATTTCTTACTGCCCCAGATAGAAGTAGGAGTCCTGATTAGTAAATGTGTACTGTAAACGTGGAATATCCAAGCCCAAAACCATACCCACAAGATTAAAATAAAACTTACCTGTATTCAGTACCAGTGGTAAGTAAGATATGTCATGGATAAAATCATAACACACTTGCAGGGAAAGAAAATTAGTTTTAAAACAGCACAATATTACACAATAGTTAACAGAAATTAACTGACAATGAATAAAAAAATATATACATCAGTCAGTATCTAACATCTGTAAGGCCTAAGGCAATACTAAGTACCGCAAATAACGGATTACTCTCAATATCACTGGGTTACTTTTGTATTTCTTGAACTTTCAGCCATTTGGAGCTGTAATCACTAGAGATACGTGAGTAGTGGTCTTTAATAATTTAAAATCATTTTCAAAAACAGGGATTTCACTGTCATTGATAAATATAGGGGTGCCATTACAAGCCAATCAATAGCATGCCTAGTTTAAAATTATTTTACCATTTTCAATGGATTTCGAAATATTTTGTACAATGAAAGATTAACATAAGCCAACTAATTAAAATATTATTTGATGATTATAAAAACAGAGTAATATTAAAAACATAAAATAATAATAAACAATCTTACAAAATACATAGTAGTCATTACACTTAATAACAAGATTCAATTGCTGGTTGTTGCAGCATTTAATTGTTGCTCATCTACCCAGAAGTTCTCGCTCAACTAATGATCACTATAAAAATGAGTAACCGAAAGGTTTCGTCCATCAATGCTAATCATACTGCCTTCATCCACCATACTGTTAACTAAAGGAAGTGTGGAGCATTCACTCTGTATTGGATACCAGAAAATTCCTTCGCTACCATGTTCATGGTTGTTGAAAAAATAAAACAGTATTTTTTTTTATTTTTGCATGTTCTTTGCAGTTTTATTTTTCAGAACATGGTTGTCATATGCCAGGATGCCTCTTAGGCCCTTAATATTGGTTATTTAAAGTATCTGCACAAACTTTCTACGTCCCTTTAAAACTCAAACATTTTATAGCAACAGGTCCAAGGGAAATTATGGTGTTCAATATACTAAATACTTTGGGGATAGTGATTCTAGAGGTTTCCTAAGTTTTAGAATACACACCATATGGAGAAAATGCACTAAAAGCCCGAGAATATTCTCCGCAGTGGGTACGTGCAGCTGTGAGTGGTTGAGTCATGAGTTTTAGTTGGCTGCACTGCACTGTGTCCTTCAAAGCAGGACTTCCCCGTGTGAGCTGTTGGTGAGTATCGCGATAAGCGCGTGAGCCTGCATGTCTTCAGCGTGTATTACAGTCAACGAGCGTTCAGATAGATTATTATTGGAAGAGTGCAACAGTATACAGGCGGTATTGTTTACTACTAAAAAGAGAGTTTTTTTGGTGGAATACATTTTTCGCAAAGGCGATCGGTTTAGAAAATGTAAAATTAAGATTTCAGGTGCGGTTTCCTAATTCAAAGTGTCCAAACCGTGATACCGTTCGGGATTTGGTAAGTAAATTTCGTGCGACTGGCTCAGTTCACGATGTACCGGGAACAGGCAGGCCTACGCTTTTAACAGACAAAAACTTGATGAAATCTCCAATATAATGCTGCGTAGTCCAAGTAAATCAATACGAAAATTAGCTCAACAAACAGGAATCTCTAAGTCGACAGCACATAAAGTTGTAAGAGACAAGCTTCAGCTGTTCCCTTATAGTGGGCGATGTATGGAAGATGGACATATGCTCTTGCAGACTTTTTTGTAGAACTTTTCATGCTGAACAATTCTTACACTCATAGTATTTAGATATTTTTAACGGTTTGCCCAGCGTGAGCTTAAAAAGGGCTCGGACGGAAGTTTTTTTTTTATAGACTTTTCCACTTAAATCGTTACTGCTCGGCTTCCTTTGATAATAAAATAATTTTCTACAGAAATCATCCTCGAGATATCCTTTAAAGAATGGTGAAAACCGCATCAAAATACATCCAGTGGTTGTCGAGTTTACCCGTAACATCCAAGAATCGGGGACTTTGTTTTAAACTCATTAGAGATGATGCAAGCAGCAGCCGTGCTACCAAAATAACTGCTGTAGCTAGCTCTCGCAGATGCATGTAGGCGCTGCGAAGAACATTCCCGGACTCACTGTAGAAATGCTGGAATGTGTAAGGCACATCCACGATAGATTGGACAGTCGTCTAAATGAGCTTACGGAAAGATATGAAGGATGTGAAACTATCAGATGGAGAATTTGGCATACAGTTTTAGTGTGCAATTATCTTAAAAGTAGACTACAATCTTGAATGTAACTATTTATGAAAAAATAGATCATAAAAAGATATGAATTTTTATGATAATTTGAATAACAAACTTCTGAACTAAAAAAATAACATAAAAAATAAATGAATAACCAAACCTATTTGACCTAATATGTTTATAGTAAAATTTGTAGCTACATGCTGTGGGTAGTAGCTGTAAAATCCTTCATGTCACTGGAATATATTTAGAGTTTACCCTTCCGACAGCTTGAAGTATATTTGCAGTTTTAAAAAAAGAATCCAAGAAATAAGCTGTCATAAAAAATGAATCATGAAGTGTAACCAATAACTGATAAGTTAAAAACAGTCTAAATATTCATTCATTGTACATAATTTTTGTCCACCTATGACAAATATACTGATTTTCTACTACTTCATTATGGTATTCATAGACAGGTGCCCTAAGTAAATTAATTTTAAAATATCATAAAAATTCAAGTACCATAGGCTAGTCAGATTATATCAGTAAATAAGATTCTATCTGCAAATAATAAGATTTGAATATTGCTTTTCTTGTTGTTTTTTCTTTCTTTAACCAGTTTGAGTATATCTAGAGGATTACGTTCAGAGATATGAAGAGAGAAGAATTTGCATTATTGCACCTCACGGATCTCTAGTAATCACACAAAATTTACAGCTAACACACAAATACAATCTATTATCAACGATTAAACCAGAGAATAATTTTAAAAATCCATAAAATTTCCATAAGAAAGCCAGGAGAATGAGATTCACTTTAACATCTATATTTTGCAAATTAAGCGGAATGTGTGTACAATACATCTTTTCTCATCATGCAGCTGGGAGACTCATGGCTCACTGGATACTCAGTAACTCATTAAATTGAACCTAAACATAAAATAAGACTTCCAAGAAAAACATAAAATAAAAAAAACTAACAAAAGGTACTGGTTATTGCTCTTAATGCCCACTTACATTTAGGGTATCACTGCTTTGGAATGCTAATAATCCCCATCACTTGTCAGTATAGAGCATGTGTAGCTAATAAGCATGATGATTATGAAACAGCTAGGCCAGCTATTTCGTGAGAATTAATATAATCCCAACATCAATAACAAGTGAAACTCACAAAATTACAGCAAAATATGGAGGTACCGAGCAAATGTTTTAAGGCTTTGAGTCTGAGAGCCGAGCCAAGGCTGTCGCACAGTTCAAAAAAATAACATTGTCAGTCACACAGAATTTATATTCTTTTTTTCTCTTTTAACAATGCAGCAATATTTAGACAACAATCATGCTTTTGCATTCACAACCTCACTCATTCTCTGTCTCTGATGAGACATCTGTTTCCTCTTCCCATGACGATGAGTAGAACCCTGGTGACATTCGGCACACAACATGCACACAACGCAAGATTCCAATTCTCTCACAAAGACATAACAGCACAGATCAAACTAACCACCCACAATGCACCAAGTAATAGTTGTGTCAGCATTTTCCGGTATGTTTGTTCTGTCACCAAATGTTGAGCCAGGATGTTTTATCACTCCCACTCAGTAGTTCCTGGAGGTTTCGACGTTAGATCGTACATGGCTCTCGAGATGCCAGCAACTGCTGTCACTTCAGTCACCATTCTACTCACCACCTGTATATGTACACAGAAACAGACATTTAAAAGAATGCATTAAATATCGTATGGTTAGAGTTAATGGTTTATAGCATTTATGATAGATGTGAAATCATTTCAAAACGCATCACGCCATATATCTTCACGTTCTATGACCTCTACGAGTGGATTTTAGCATCTCTCAACTACCCTGCAATAAAAAGTGAAGTTAGCTCAAAATTTGAAGCGATTTGTTTAACTTCTGTAGCTAAATAATTGTAAATACTGTTGTACATATCCACTGAACCTAAATTAAGCCTGAGTAAGCAGGATCTGATGTGCGCTTATGAATGAAACTCGTTATACAATTTAGCCCCCCCCATCCATGTGAAAAGTGCTTGATTAAGTGTATAAATAAATCATGTAATTTCTTTCAGGCACTAGAAAATGAATCATAATTCCCCACCCAATCTAATTTGAGCATACATGTGTTTACCAACTGAAAAGCTTCTAATAATAGTCAACTGGTTACAGCCAATAAAACAATATTTTTGGAGAACTTATTTCATCGTTTCTTTTGGTTGAGCTAATAAAAGGAGTGTCCTAATCATTTGTATCAGTTTATTTTTTGTGAGAGTTGTAAGGTCATGGTTATAATGGTTTACAGTCGAACTTCTATATCTCGAATTTTCGATAACTCGAAGTAATTTTCATTTCCCGGCGGTATCTTATCTAATTCACATGTTACTTTTGTTTTATAATTCGAAGTTCTATTACTCGAATATTTTGATAATTCGAGGAATATTTCATTCCCCAGGCGTAAAATATTTTTCTATATCTCGAAGTTGGGGTGAAAATACAATTGCCTTGAAGACTGAAGTTGTGACTTGGGGCTTGGAATACGAGATTTTTGTTCATCTTGGGTATGGTACGTACTTGGAGAAGTTATTTCTGTCAGTATTGTGTGGTCTGTTACATTCCAGAGCAGCCTGAGGGCAAGGAGATGGGTTCGCGTCAATGTGCACCTCAGAAAATAACAGTAAGAGGGAAACTCTGGCTATTTATGGCATGCCCGCACCCTTCCGTGTCCTTGGCTGATAAGCCTGGTGAGAGAGCACTGTACTGTAGTTTCTGACCTACTGTGTAAATCAGTAATGCAAACACCATGGAGAAGAAACGTGTTCTGAAATGTTTAAGTGCAAGTGAAAAATGGTGGACAAGGGTGTGAGAAGGAAGAAAGATATTGCGGCTGAATTCGGCATTCCAGCCAACACACTGTCAACGATTATGAAAAATAAAGATAAGATTGCTAGTGCTATTCAGGAGTCACGTTTTTCATCGGAGAGGAAGCTTTTTAAGAGCTCAAGTTAGCTTCAGTTGGAGGAAGCTATGTTTAAGTGGGTAAAGCAGGCCCCGGGTTACACACGGGCATACTGGGCATTTGCCCAGGGCGCCAAATTTTAGGGGGCGCCGAAATTTAGGTGACGCTGAACGCAGAAAAAGGTTCACCCAACAATCCCAACATTAAAAATAAGTATGATATGGGAATCTTTAAAAAGTAGGATAAAATATCTATAATACACGTGAATATAGAATAAAAGTAATATTAAATATCACATACATTCGTAGTAGCCCATTTATGTTTAATCATGATTATATTATAATACAGTATTATAATATAATCAGTATTATCTGTAAAGAATACTAGTGTTGGCAACAATGCAGGCAATGCTGCACGGTTGGCGCTGTTGGCAATACTCATGGATTTACAACTGGCGCATGCGCCGCGTGATCCTGTCAACTTCCTAACTTCAAAGGTTGTTTGTTTGTATTGCTTGTATTGCGCGACAACTGTGTTTGGTGAAAATGTGTCTACTTTATTTATTTTAAAGTGAACAAAAAATTAAGTGGATCAGAGTTCAGGAAACGTGCTGCCAAGAAGGAAAGAGAAGAACAGGAACTTTTAAAGAAAGTGCCTAAAATTGCATAGTTCTTTACACAAAGAGCTACAACTATCATGCCTACTGCCACTTCAAGCAAGGAAACTCTAGGCCTAAACGATTTCTCTCAAGGTACGCTTACTTTGACTTTTTCCAATAATGAAGCTAATACAGACACAATTCTTTCCAATAATGATGAAAATTCAGATGACCAGATTGTTTCTGAATTAAAATCTGATGTGTTGGCTTTTACTTGTACAATAACATCAATGGCCCTGCAACGTGGGACGTCACTTTGCCTTCAACTATAGAATCTATTGCGAACAATCCCCCAAAACAAAACTTTCAAGCGTATTTTTCTAGACCGTAGCGCATTTACAATGACAGAACTAAGCGTACATTTACTGTAAAAATGTTTAAATGTACACTTTCCAATGGCGAATGTTATGTTAGAGATTGGCTGATCTACTCACAATCGTCTGGAAATGTATTTTGTGTTCCTTGCTGCTTATTTCAGCCGGATTTTCATCCGGTTTCAATGATTGGAAACATGGGAATGAGTCGATTAAACAACATGAACAATCAGCAGGCCATAGTTCCAACAAGCTAACTTACATTGATAAACGAAAACACAAAGAGGAAATAAATACTCTACTTTCAATCCAATATGAGCAGGAGGTCACATATTGGCGAAGTGTATTACTCAGAATTGTGTATGTTGTGAAATTTCTCTCTGTTAGAGGGTTACCTTTTCAAGGTGACAATGAACGTTTAGGATCTACCTCTAATGGTCTGTATCTAGAATGCCTTGAGTTGATAAGCGATTTCGACCCTTTTCTTTCCCAGCACCTTGTTCAGTATGGGAACAAAGGGCTACGACGAGTGTCATACCAATCTGCTCAAACGTGCGACGAGTTCATCAATGTTATGGCAGACTTAGTGCTGCAAACAATGACATAGCATGTCAAACATTCCCGCTACTATGCCCTCATCGTGGATTCTACTCCCGATTGTTCGCACACCGATCAATTAGCATTGGTTCTACATTACGTTTGCTTCAAAGATGCTAAGCCAAAGCCAAAGGAACGTGTCTTCAGGCTTCTCCCTGGAATAGGCCATACCTCAAGTACCGGTAGTTTAGAAGAGGCAGTTTTAAGTTCAATCTCGGAATTAGGCCTAGATATTGAGTTATGCCCAGGACAAAGCTATGATAACGCGGCAAATAGGCCTATGTCTGGAGCTTACTCAGGCCTACAAGCTTGAATTAAACAACACTGCTCTTTTCTGAGTTTGTCCCTTGTGCAGCGCATTCTCTCAACCTCGTTGGTTCTTCTGCTGCAGAGTGCTCCACTGAAGCTATTGTGACTTTTGGATTCATCCATAACCTTTACATCTTTTTTTTTCTCAATTGAACCCATAGGTGGGGTATTTTGAAAACATGTTTAGAAAACAGTAAAATTCCAGTGTTGAAATCCCTAACTCAAACAAGATGGTCAGCGAGAGCCGATGCTGTAAAGGCCCTGGTCAAAGGCTACAAGGCGATACATAAATCACTGAAGGAAATGTCTCTAAACCCTACTCAGAAGCCTGCAGTCCAAGTTGAAGCTTCAGTACTAGAAGAAGTTTGACAAATTTGAAATAGCTTTCCTCACTATTTTGTGGAGTGATATTTTGGAAAGATTTGATAAAGTTAGCAACAATCTACAAAGTGAAATCCTTAATCTCGTAGTAGGTACAAAACAGCTTCAATCTTTGGAGAGCTATTTAAATGAAAAAAGAAATGAGTTTGACAAGTATGAACAAGCAGCCATGAAGTTGTTACAGGTTGAATTACCCAACACCAACTACAAAAGAATAAGAATCAGAAAAACTTTTGCGGATGAGAGCCTAGGCGATGAAACTATTCTTGATGAAATGTCGCTTTTCAAATCCCAAGTTTACATTAAAATCTTCGACTCTTTGATAAGTAACCTGTCAAGACGAAAAACAGCTTATGAAAATTTATCTGACAAATATGAAATACTTTATATTCTTGTACAAAAGGGATCGCAGAAAGAGGTCATAACACAGGCTGCGAATAAACTCTCTGAGTTCTACTCTGATAACATCGGAAGTGAATTTGAAAACGAATGTCAGCACTTCAAAATGTATGTGGAACAGGAAGAATTTACTAGCATTCTTGACATATATGAATACAACATAAAAAATTAAACTACATTCCCTAATCTTGAGGTAGCAACTAGAATATTTCTGACTTGACCAGTCACCAACTGCTTCGCAGAAAGAGACTGTTTTGACTTGGCTAAAGAATGTGAAAAGATCAACTCTTTCAGACAGCAAACTAAATTCTCTATTGTTATTGTATTGTGGAAAAGACGTAACCATTAGCATAGAAATTTCTGACATCAAAAATAAATTTGCAAAGTTAAAAAACAGAAAAAACTTTGATTTGAATTGTCTGTATATTGTACTTTCAAAATTTAACTTTTGAATTTGTAATCTTGGTTTTTAGTGTGATTAATGTATCAATAAATGGCTACAAAATTGTATGAACGACTTACTTTTCTTATTATTTCCTGTGATGCAATATTAGTAACGTAGTTGTTTGTAAAAAAAACTATTATGCTATTTTTATAACACATAAATGAGAAAAAGGGCGCCAGTAGACCATTCGCCCAGGGCGTCCATCACCTTAGCCCGGGGCCTGGGGTAAAGTGTATGAGGGACAAAAACATTCAACTTCAATGCTCCATACTTCGTGAAAGAGCACATAAATTTGCTGAGGAGTTAAGCATAGAATCGTTCCAGGCTAGTACAGGATGGCTAGATAAATTTAAACATCGAAACGGAATTGTGCAGAAAGTTATGTCAGGTGAACGTGCTAGTGTATCTGAGATTGACTGTGAAGACTGTCGACGAGACGTTCTACCAACTCTACTGGCAGATTACGACCCTCGTGATGTTTTCAATGCCGATGAAACTGGTCTGTTTTTTAAATGTTTGCCAGAAAAGAGTAATGGTAATGGTTAGAAAACTTTGTGGAGAACCGGGTGTTGCAGAAAAGGAAGCAGAAGAAACTGACGGACTTCTTTTCAAAGATTTGAATTTGTAAGTGGGCTACTGTAAAATGAAAATGTACTAGTAATACTGTGTAACTGTGCAGTAGTTTAACAAAATAGACATAATGTAGTAGAATGGATTGAAACTTGTAAATAATTAATACGATAGCATTAAATCCTAGCGGGTAGGCCCATAGGAGAAGTTCTAGTAACAATAATATTAGAAGTAGCAACAGTTGTCTATTTGTATTGTTACGGCTGTGAGTTTGTGTCATCACTCGCCGCATGAGTCACAACTGCCCCAGGGCTGAGCTGTGGCCTGCCTCCTGTATTGCGGGCGCCTTATGCAACAGGGCTACTACAGACAAAGGGATAGTCCAGAATATTCGTGACTGGACCAGCGATGGAAACCTCGAGAAGCCGTGAACCCTGGATGGATCTAGAAGCGTTTATTGAGTCACCGGCCTGCTATATAAGTGCGACCTGTCAAGCACGGGTTGTTGTTGTGTTTTACGAGCTAGTGTGAGCGTTTATTCTGAGCGACAGAAGTGTGGTGACTTGCGAAACCCCTAGTGTAGCGGCGAAGTGAGAAACATACAGGGGACTGCCTGAGTGAGTGTGCTTTCACTGAGTGTCTGAGATATTGTGGTGTCGAAATCCAGTGACATTGTTTCTCCCAGCTTGTGAACAGCGTGCAAATGCTCGTAAGTACTGTAGTAGGTTAAGAACATTCCCGAATGGGAATATGATGTTATTTCCGTTTGATCAGATAAATTATCAATTAATATGGTAAAATTGGTCCGGCTAGATCAAACATAAAATGCCAGCGTTTCGCCCCGGTGTGCCGTTGGGCTCGTCAGTTGGTACAGACACACCTCACCAATACGCATGGCTAGCACATACTGAGAAGGCCATCACAAGACACAAAATACAAGTAGTATTGACGTCACGAGTGATGCCAATGTGCTTCGGAAGTCAAGCTCCCTTTCATAAAAGAAAAACCTTACCTTGGCAATCCAAATAGGTTAAGAACATTCCCGAATGGGAATATGATGTTATTTCCGTTTGATCAGATAAATTATCAATTAATATGGTAAAATTGGTCCGGCTAGATCAAACATAAAATGCCAGCGTTTCGCCCCGGTGTGCCGTTGGGCTCGTCAGTTGGTACAGACACACCTCACCAATACGCATGGCTAGCACATACTGAGAAGGCCATCACAAGACACAAAATACAAGTAGTATTGACGTCACGAGTGATGCCAATGTGCTTCGGAAGTCAAGCTCCCTTTCATAAAAGAAAAACCTTACCTTGGCAATCCAAATAGGTTAAGAACATTCCCGAATGGGAATATGATGTTATTTCCGTTTGATCAGATAAATTATCAATTAATATGGTAAAATTGGTCCGGCTAGATCAAACATAAAATGCCAGCGTTTCGCCCCGGTGTGCCGTTGGGCTCGTCAGTTGGTACAGACACACCTCACCAATACGCATGGCTAGCACATACTGAGAAGGCCATCACAAGACACAAAATACAAGTAGTATTGACGTCACGAGTGATGCCAATGTGCTTCGGAAGTCAAGCTCCCTTTCATAAAAGAAAAACCTTACCTTGGCAATCCAAATAGGTTAAGAACATTCCCGAATGGGAATATGATGTTATTTCCGTTTGATCAGATAAATTATCAATTAATATGGTAAAATTGGTCCGGCTAGATCAAACATAAAATGCCAGCGTTTCGCCCCGGTGTGCCGTTGGGCTCGTCAGTTGGTACAGACACACCTCACCAATACGCATGGCTAGCACATACTGAGAAGGCCATCACAAGACACAAAATACAAGTAGTATTGACGTCACGAGTGATGCCAATGTGCTTCGGAAGTCAAGCTCCCTTTCATAAAAGAAAAACCTTACCTTGGCAATCCAAATAGGTTAAGAACATTCCCGAATGGGAATATGATGTTATTTCCGTTTGATCAGATAAATTATCAATTAATATGGTAAAATTGGTCCGGCTAGATCAAACATAAAATGCCAGCGTTTCGCCCCGGTGTGCCGTTGGGCTCGTCAGTTGGTACAGACACACCTCACCAATACGCATGGCTAGCACATACTGAGAAGGCCATCACAAGACACAAAATACAAGTAGTATTGACGTCACGAGTGATGCCAATGTGCTTCGGAAGTCAAGCTCCCTTTCATAAAAGAAAAACCTTACCTTGGCAATCCAAATAGGTTAAGAACATTCCCGAATGGGAATATGATGTTATTTCCGTTTGATCAGATAAATTATCAATTAATATGGTAAAATTGGTCCGGCTAGATCAAACATAAAATGCCAGCGTTTCGCCCCGGTGTGCCGTTGGGCTCGTCAGTTGGTACAGACACACCTCACCAATACGCATGGCTAGCACATACTGAGAAGGCCATCACAAGACACAAAATACAAGTAGTATTGACGTCACGAGTGATGCCAATGTGCTTCGGAAGTCAAGCTCCCTTTCATAAAAGAAAAACCTTACCTTGGCAATCCAAATAGGTTAAGAACATTCCCGAATGGGAATATGATGTTATTTCCGTTTGATCAGATAAATTATCAATTAATATGGTAAAATTGGTCCGGCTAGATCAAACATAAAATGCCAGCGTTTCGCCCCGGTGTGCCGTTGGGCTCGTCAGTTGGTACAGACACACCTCACCAATACGCATGGCTAGCACATACTGAGAAGGCCATCACAAGACACAAAATACAAGTAGTATTGACGTCACGAGTGATGCCAATGTGCTTCGGAAGTCAAGCTCCCTTTCATAAAAGAAAAACCTTACCTTGGCAATCCAAATAGGTTAAGAACATTCCCGAATGGGAATATGATGTTATTTCCGTTTGATCAGATAAATTATCAATTAATATGGTAAAATTGGTCCGGCTAGATCAAACATAAAATGCCAGCGTTTCGCCCCGGTGTGCCGTTGGGCTCGTCAGTTGGTACAGACACACCTCACCAATACGCATGGCTAGCACATACTGAGAAGGCCATCACAAGACACAAAATACAAGTAGTATTGACGTCACGAGTGATGCCAATGTGCTTCCGAAGTCAAGCTCCCTTTCATAAAAGAAAAACCTTACCTTGGCAATCCAAATAGGTTAAGAACATTCCCGAATGGGAATATGATGTTATTTCCGTTTGATCAGATAAATTATCAATTAATATGGTAAAATTGGTCCGGCTAGATCAAACATAAAATGCCAGCGTTTCGCCCCGGTGTGCCGTTGGGCTCGTCAGTTGGTACAGACACACCTCACCAATACGCATGGCTAGCACATACTGAGAAGGCCATCACAAGACACAAAATACAAGTAGTATTGACGTCACGAGTGATGCCAATGTGCTTCGGAAGTCAAGCTCCCTTTCATAAAAGAAAAACCTTACCTTGGCAATCCAAATAGGTTAAGAACATTCCCGAATGGGAATATGATGTTATTTCCGTTTGATCAGATAAATTATCAATTAATATGGTAAAATTGGTCCGGCTAGATCAAACGGCACACCGGGGCGAAACGCTGGCATTTTATGTTTGATCTAGCCGGACCAATTTTACCATATTAATTGATAATTTATCTGATCAAACGGAAATAACATCATATTCCCATTCGGGAATGTTCTTAACCTATTTGGATTGCCAAGGTAAGGTTTTTCTTTTATGAAAGGGAGCTTGACTTCCGAAGCACATTGGCATCACTCGTGACGTCAATACTACTTGTATTTTGTGTCTTGTGATGGCCTTCTCAGTATGTGCTAGCCATGCGTATTGGTGAGGTGTGTCTGTACCAACTGACGAGCCCAACGGCACACCGGGGCGAAACGCTGGCATTTTATGTTTGATCTAGCCGGACCAATTTTACCATATTAATTGATAATTTATCTGATCAAACGGAAATAACATCATATTCCCATTCGGGAATGTTCTTAACCTATTTGGATTGCCAAGGTAAGGTTTTTCTTTTATGAAAGGGAGCTTGACTTCCGAAGCACATTGGCATCACTCGTGACGTCAATACTACTTGTATTTTGTGTCTTGTGATGGCCTTCTCAGTATGTGCTAGCCATGCGTATTGGTGAGGTGTGTCTGTACCAACTGACGAGCCCAACGGCACACCGGGGCGAAACGCTGGCATTTTATGTTTGATCTAGCCGGACCAATTTTACCATATTAATTGATAATTTATCTGATCAAACGGAAATAACATCATATTCCCATTCGGGAATGTTCTTAACCTATTTGGATTGCCAAGGTAAGGTTTTTCTTTTATGAAAGGGAGCTTGACTTCCGAAGCACATTGGCATCACTCGTGACGTCAATACTACTTGTATTTTGTGTCTTGTGATGGCCTTCTCAGTATGTGCTAGCCATGCGTATTGGTGAGGTGTGTCTGTACCAACTGACGAGCCCAACGGCACACCGGGGCGAAACGCTGGCATTTTATGTTTGATCTAGCCGGACCAATTTTACCATATTAATTGATAATTTATCTGATCAAACGGAAATAACATCATATTCCCATTCGGGAATGTTCTTAACCTATTTGGATTGCCAAGGTAAGGTTTTTCTTTTATGAAAGGGAGCTTGACTTCCGAAGCACATTGGCATCACTCGTGACGTCAATACTACTTGTATTTTGTGTCTTGTGATGGCCTTCTCAGTATGTGCTAGCCATGCGTATTGGTGAGGTGTGTCTGTACCAACTGACGAGCCCAACGGCACACCGGGGCGAAACGCTGGCATTTTATGTTTGATCTAGCCGGACCAATTTTACCATATTAATTGATAATTTATCTGATCAAACGGAAATAACATCATATTCCCATTCGGGAATGTTCTTAACCTATTTGGATTGCCAAGGTAAGGTTTTTCTTTTATGAAAGGGAGCTTGACTTCCGAAGCACATTGGCATCACTCGTGACGTCAATACTACTTGTATTTTGTGTCTTGTGATGGCCTTCTCAGTATGTGCTAGCCATGCGTATTGGTGAGGTGTGTCTGTACCAACTGACGAGCCCAACGGCACACCGGGGCGAAACGCTGGCATTTTATGTTTGATCTAGCCGGACCAATTTTACCATATTAATTGATAATTTATCTGATCAAACGGAAATAACATCATATTCCCATTCGGGAATGTTCTTAACCTATTTGGATTGCCAAGGTAAGGTCTTTCTTTTATGAAAGGGAGCTTGACTTCCGAAGCACATTGGCATCACTCGTGACGTCAATACTACTTGTATTTTGTGTCTTGTGATGGCCTTCTCAGTATGTGCTAGCCATGCGTATTGGTGAGGTGTGTCTGTACCAACTGACGAGCCCAACGGCACACCGGGGCGAAACGCTGGCATTTTATGTTTGATCTAGCCGGACCAATTTTACCATATTAATTGATAATTTATCTGATCAAACGGAAATAACATCATATTCCCATTCGGGAATGTTCTTAACCTATTTGGATTGCCAAGGTAAGGTTTTTCTTTTATGAAAGGGAGCTTGACTTCCGAAGCACATTGGCATCACTCGTGACGTCAATACTACTTGTATTTTGTGTCTTGTGATGGCCTTCTCAGTATGTGCTAGCCATGCGTATTGGTGAGGTGTGTCTGTACCAACTGACGAGCCCAACGGCACACCGGGGCGAAACGCTGGCATTTTATGTTTGATCTAGCCGGACCAATTTTACCATATTAATTGATAATTTATCTGATCAAACGGAAATAACATCATATTCCCATTCGGGAATGTTCTTAACCTATTTGGATTGCCAAGGTAAGGTTTTTCTTTTATGAAAGGGAGCTTGACTTCCGAAGCACATTGGCATCACTCGTGACGTCAATACTACTTGTATTTTGTGTCTTGTGATGGCCTTCTCAGTATGTGCTAGCCATGCGTATTGGTGAGGTGTGTCTGTACCAACTGACGAGCCCAACGGCACACCGGGGCGAAACGCTGGCATTTTATGTTTGATCTAGCCGGACCAATTTTACCATATTAATTGATAATTTATCTGATCAAACGGAAATAACATCATATTCCCATTCGGGAATGTTCTTAACCTATTTGGATTGCCAAGGTAAGGTTTTTCTTTTATGAAAGGGAGCTTGACTTCCGAAGCACATTGGCATCACTCGTGACGTCAATACTACTTGTATTTTGTGTCTTGTGATGGCCTTCTCAGTATGTGCTAGCCATGCGTATTGGTGAGGTGTGTCTGTACCAACTGACGAGCCCAACGGCACACCGGGGCGAAACGCTGGCATTTTATGTTTGATCTAGCCGGACCAATTTTACCATATTAATTGATAGTACTGTAGTAGGCGCACATAAGGAAGAAGTTGCATGTAGTTCTGTCAAGGCCACTAGGCTCATTAGCGGCAGGATTAACTTCTGGGGTTTGTTGACAAGTGAAAGGGCAAGAGCTCTCCGCAAGCAAGAGACTTGAGGAAACTGGAGTAAGGTTCCTATTGTCTGTAATTGCTGATGAGTAGTGTAATTTTCTGGCCGCTATAAAGTTAATTATTTCTTTAAGCAGTAATTGGTGTTGAGCTTCCTACCCACCGTAATCCAGTTAACAAAAGTGCCACTAGGGGGGGGTGGCACGTAACAACTGGTGTCAGAAGTGGGATTACGAACTCAAGCACAACACCTGACGGTCCTGGTTTCAAAACCCGAGCAGGTCATTTTCTCTAATTTTCCTGTGAGTGCATGCCCTTTACAAGGCAAACAACTAAAATGGAGGCGCAATAGGCAGCATTGCTAGAAAAGTTAAATGGCATAGAAGACGGCCAGAAGAATTTAACCAAGGTGCTAACTGCCAAATTGGAAGACAGCCAGAAAAGTTTAGCCGAGGACCTAACTTCCAAATTAGAAGAAGGTCAGAATAAGCTAGCAGAGGACCTGAAGGACGGCCAAAATAAGTTAGCGGAGGACCTGAAGAAGATGGAGGACGGCCAGAAGAAGTTAGCCGAGGACCTAACTGCCAAACTAGAAGACGGCCAGAAGAAGATGGAAGACGGTCAAAATAAGCTAGCGGAGGACCTGAAGAGGATAGAGGACGGCCAGAAGAAGATGGAAGACGGTCAGAATAAGTTGACACAGGACCTGAAGAAATTAGAACTGGGTCTGCGTGAGGAAGTCACGGCAGTGGAAAAGAAGTTCGACGCCTTACAAGTGGAAGTTGCCGAGCTGCGCCAACGCCCGCTGATGGGGGTGGAGGAGAAATACGTCTTACAAAAGGAAGTTGCCGAGCTGCGCCAACACCCACTGACGGGGGTGGAGGAGAAATTCAACGCCTTGCAAGTGGAAGTTGCCGAGCTGTGCCAACGACCGCTGATGGGGGTGGAGGAGAAATTCAACGTCTTACAAGTGGAAGTTGCCGAGCTGTGCCAACGCCCGCTGATGGGGGTGGAGGAGAAATTCAACGCCTTACAAAAGGAACTTGCCGAGCTGCGCCAACGCCCACTGACGGGGGTGGAGGGGAAATTCAACGCTCTACGAGAGGAAGTTGCCGAGCTGCGCCAACGCCCGCCCACCGTTACACCGGGAATATCAGGAACGGGACATAGCAGAGTGACGCCCCCAACCTTCGACGGAAAGGTCCCGTGGAGCACCTACTTACGTCAGTTCGAGGCGGCCTGTTCCATAAATAACTGGAACAACACAGAAAAGGCTACAGCTCTCATTGTAGCGCTGAGAGGTGACGCCCTTAACGTCCTTCAGGCCATCCCGACTGGATCCCAGGACTACGCTTCCCTGATCGCCCATATGGAGTCCCGATATGGAGATAGCCATCTTCAGCAGGCCTATCAGATGCAGCTCCGGACCCAGGTACAGAAGAACGTGGAAACCCTGCAGGAGTTCGAGATGGACATCGCACGCCTCGTAAGGCTCGCCTACCCAACAGCGCCGGCCGACTTTCTGGAGCAGATAGCGACGCAGACTTTCACCGACGGGCTACGGGACTCGGACACTCAACAGGCGCTGCGTCTCACGCGCAATAAGACCCTGGCAGATGCGCTGAGCCACGCACTTGAGTTCGAGACGGCAAAACAAGCATCCAGAATGCACGCGCGGGTGCGTCAAGTGGACGTCGACGAACCAGTAAAAACCAACGAGACCAAGTCCCTGGCCGACGAATTAATGGAGGCGCTAAGCCGTTTCTTCGATAGTCGCGGTACCACCAGCAAAAACGTAGCCGAAGGACGTCCGGAGAGGCGGCCCGGAAGAGGACTACCGACCTGCTGGACCTGCCGTAAGAGAGGCCACCTGAGCAAGGACTGCGGTGATCGCCGCAGCCAAGGGTTTCCGTCGGGACAGTCAGTCGTAGAAAAACCGCGCGGCCCAGGAAAGCAAGTATCAGCCAGCCTAGGGGGGCAAAGGTTGGCTTGTGACAGTCGTCAAGCCCCGGCAGTCCAAGTTCGTGTGACGCAGTTACGGAGGGATAATAGCAGCCTGATGGTCGACAGAGTCGTCAACGGAGAGAGCTGGCCCATGCTAATCGACACGGGAGCATCGAGGACCATCGTCAGTCCCACCGTGATCCCGAAGTGGAGAGTGCAACCCACACAAAGGAACCTCCAGCTAATAACCGCGACCGGAGAGACCGCACCGGTACACGGCGAAGCATCACTGGAGTTCGTCATTGGTCGACGGGCGATAAAGCATCCAGTGCTTGTGGCTGACGTATCAAATGAAGTGATCATCGGACTGGACTTCCTGGACCAGAACAACATCATCTTGGATCTGAGTACCAACACTCTGCACTTCGGAGGTGAGGAACTTGCTTTGCAACCTGCGCACGAGTCCATCACCGCACGGCGAGTAAGGCTGAGGGAAGACGTCATCGTTCCCGCCAGGACGGAGGTCAGCGCTGCCGTAATTGTCGACGGAGCTGCTGAGGGAGTGGCGGCTGTCATCGAGCCAAAATATGAGGACATCCAGACAAAAGGATTGCTAGTTGCCAAGACTCTCATCAACACGACGTCTCGGACGTACGTCCGCCTGTCCAACCTGAACGACTACGACATTACGGTTCATCGGGACACCAACCTAGGAGTCTGCGAGCCCGTTACCTGGATTGCCCGCATCACAGATACGACAGACGGACAACCGAAGAAGACGCACACTGCCAGAAGAGCTACTGAAGCTGTACCAAGGATCCCAGGACCATTTAGACGAGGAACAATCACGCCAACTTCAGGACCTGCTACACGAATTCCAGGATGTCTTCTCCGTGGGAAGCAAAGACTTCGGCTGGACAAGCTTGGTCCAGCACAGAATCGACGTTGGGGACAGCGCACCGATTAGGGCCCCATTCCGACGTGTCCCGCTCGCCAAGCAAGCCGAAGTCGACCGGATGGTTGAAGAGATGAAGGATCAAGGGGTGATCGAGCCATCACATAGTTCTCCGGTCGTGCTTGTGAAGAAGAAGGACGGTTCCACCAGGTTCTGCGTGGACTACAGGCGGGTGAACGATGTCACGAAGAAGGACAGCTACCCTCTACCCCGGATCGACGACACGCTGGACACCATATCAGGGTCAAGATGGTTCTCCACCTTGGATTTGAAGAGTGGCTACTGGCAGGTGGAGGTCCACCCTAAGGACCGCGAGAAAACGGCGTTCTCTGTGGGCAGCGGGCTCTGGCAGTTCACCGTCATGCCATTCGGTCTGTGCAACGCCCCTGCGACCTTCGAAAGGCTAATGGTGTCCAGTCTGAGGGGACTACACTGGAAGACCTGCCTGGTCTACCTAGACGACGTCATCGTTCAGGGGAGAAGCTTCGAGGAGCACTACAGCAACCTGAAGGAGATCTTGTTGAAGCTACGGGCTGCCCAGCTGAAGTTGAGCCCCAAGAAGTGTCAGCTCTTCCAGAAGCGGGTCCAGTACCTTGGGCATATCGTCTCCGAGGAAGGGGTGCGCACCGACCCAGAGAAGACCGCAGCTGTGAGGGAGTGGCCAGTTCCGAAGGACAAGTCCCAACTACGAAGCTTACTGGGACTCTGCACTTATTACCGTCGCTTCGTGAGAGGATTCGCCGACATCGCCAAACCTTTACATCGACTGACTGAGAAGGACCAACTCTTCACGTGGACAGCAGAATGCCACAATGCCTTCGAGCAACTCAAGCAGGCTCTGTGCACCGCACCTATTCTGGCCTACCCCAGACCTGGAACAAGGTTCATCGTCGATACCGATGCCAGCGACTTTGGCATAGGGGGGATCCTGTCGCAAGTAGTGGACGGCGAGGAGAGAGTAGTGGCCTACTTCAGCAAGGCCTTGTCAAAGCCAGAAAGGAACTACTGCGTCACCAGGAAGGAGCTGCTCGCCATCGTGAAGACCATTGAACACTTCCACAAGTACCTGTACGGGCAAGAATTTCTCATCAGGACCGACCATGCATCCCTGCGGTGGCTCCTGAACTTCAAGCAGCCCGAGGGTCAACTCGCGCGGTGGTTAGAGAGGCTTCAACAGTACAACTTTGAGATTCAGCACAGGAAAGGCCAACTGCATTCTAACGCCGACACCCTGTCACGAAGACTGCACCTTCTGTACTAGGAGGGAGGAGAACACCAGGATACAGTGCCGGAGGACTACTGTGGAACTTCAAGGGAACTGGAGCCGCGAATCTTTCACGCGGGCATAAGCAGAAGATGATGACCTGGGACTGATAGCTGAATGGAAGCGGGCCTGTGTCCCCAGACCCGGGTGGAACATTGTGAGTGACTGCAGCCCAAAGTTTAAGTCCTACTGGGCGCAGTGGGACTCGCTGATTGTAAGGGATGGCCTCATCTGCCGCGCCTGGGAGAGCACCGACGGGAAGACATCTCGGGAACAAGTCGTCGTTCCAAAGGCTATGACGGAGGAAGTCCTGAAGGAAGTCCATGGAGGATCATCTGGTGGACACCTAGGGATAAAGAAGACCCTGGAGAAGCTGAGAGAGCGGTTCTACTGGATCGGATGCCGAACAGACGTGGAGAACCACTGCGCGAGGTGCCACGATTGCGCAGCCAGCAAGGGCCCAGGACGAAGACGACGGGGTCCACTGAAGACCTACAACGTGGGCGGCCCCATGGAGAGAGTGGCCATCGATTTTGCTGGGCCATTCCCGTTAAGCGAGGCAGGGAACCGCTACATATTAGTCGTCAGCGACTACTTTACCAAATGGCCGGAGGCGTATGCGCTCCCTAACCAAGAAGCCGCGACGATCGCAGAGACCCTGGTGAAGGAATTCGTCAGCCGGTACGGAGTACCCATGGAGCTGCACTCCGACCAAGGGAGGAACTTCGAGTCGCAGGTGTTCCAGAACCTATGCCAGCTGCTGGGAATCCAGAAGACAAGGACAACGCCGCTACACCCTCAGTCCGACGGGATGGTAGAGCGATTCAATCGCACCATCGAGAACCATCTCCGAATAGTTGTCAGCGAGCACCAGAGGGATTGGGACAAGCATCTTCCACTATTTCTCCTGGCCTACCGCGCCGCCGTGCATGAAGCCACCGGGTGCACACCAGCCCGGGCCATGTTTGGGAGGGAGCTCCGTCTACCCGTCGATCTTGCCTTCGGCTGACCTGGGAATGATCCGATCCCGGTAAGCCAGTATTGTCAAGAACTGGTCGACCAACTGGAGGACGTGCACGCGTTCGCGAGGAGGAAACTGCGGATCGAGACCGACAGAATGAAGACCCGATACGACCAGCAGACGGATGCCGGAGGATTCCACGAGGACGACCTGGTCTGGCTCTTCAACCCATTACGGAAGAAAGGCCTGTCACCCAAACTGCAGAAGTCCTGGGAGGGCCCGTACCGAGTCGTGAAACGGATCAACGATGTCGTCTACAGGATCCAGCGGAGCCCGAGGGCGAAGATGAAGATCGTGCATCGAGATCGCCTGGCAGCCTACGGAGGGACACAGACGGACCAATGATTGATCGGGACGATCAGCCTTTTTAGGAAGGGGGTGGTGTTACGGCTGTGAGTTTGTGTCATCACTCGCCGCATGAGTCACAACTGCCCCAGGGCTGGGCTGTGGCCTGCCTCCTGTATTGCGCGCGCCTTATGCAACAGGGCTACTACAGACAAAGGGATAGTCCAGAATATTCGTGACTGGACCAGCGATGGAAACCTCGAGAAGCCGTGAACCCTGGATGGATCTAGAAGCGTTTATTTAGTCACCGGCCTGCTATATAAGTGCGACCTGTCAAGCACGGGTTGTTGTTGGTTTTACGAGCTAGTGTGAGCGTTTATTCTGAGCGACAGAAGTGTGGTGACTTGCGAAACCCCTAGTGTAGCGACGAAGTGAGAAACATACAGGGGACTGCCTGAGTGAGTGTGCTTTCACTGAGTGTCTGAGATATTATGGTGTCGAAATCCAGTGACATTGTTTCTCCCAGCTTGTGAACAGCGTGCAAATGCTCGTAAGTACTGTAGTAGGCGCACATTAGGAAGAAGTTGCATGTAGTTCTGTCAAGGCCACTAGGCTCATTAGCGGCAGGATTAACTTCTGGGGTTTGTTGACAAGTGAAAGGGCAAGAGCTCTCCGCAAGCAAGAGACTTGAGGAAACTGGAGTAAGGTTCCTATTGTCTGTAATTGCTGATGAGTAGTGTAATTTTCTGGCCGCAATAAAGTTAATTATTTCTTTAAGCAGTAATTGGTGCTGTGCTTCCTACCCACCGTAATCCAGTTAACAAAAGTGCCACTAGGGGGGTGGCACATAACAGTATGTTTATAATACTGTAATGGTATCCCGTCCTCTTTTTTCTTTCCTTTCGAACAAAAAATAAAAAAATCGATATCTCGAAGTAATTTTTATCTTCGAAGGCACTTCGAGATATCTCGATATCTATCGAAGTTCGACTGTATATTGCATTGGTCACTCATTCTGGTAGGCTATTTGAAACCCCATGCCACAACAGCCCGTCAAGAGCCTAGGCCTACCAAGCGACTGCTGCCCAGCCATTTGGCGTGCAGATATTGGGGTGATGCGTGGTCAGCGCATTGGGTCCCCTCGGCTGTTTATCATGGTTTTCGTAGCCGAGGAGGCTATTTGACCATTATAAATAAAATTGAAAAGTACCCTACTTTTCATGATATGAATGTGATTTTTTTTCTTCTTCTTCTGCTTCACCACCTTTTGAGACCACAAAGGATCACTATAACCAACCATTAGTTTGACGACTTGTATGAACTGTACGAGCCTTGCGGTCTTCCCATTACTTCTTCATATGTATTGATCTTCTTGCCCTTTCTTGGGCGGAAAATATTCTTGTTGGAATTTTCTTTTTCAAGAGTGGAAAATCAAAATTCATATTATTAAGTGCTGTAGTTAAACTTTTCTTAATTGTAGCATCTTCTGTTGTTAGGCCAATTTCTTTTAAGTCCTCCCTGATTTCTTTTCAAATCTATCAATCAATCAATCAATCAATCAATCAATCAAAATCACTTTATTTGCAATGAGGTGTCAACCTCGGTGGCAAATGAGGTACATAATTTACAAACACTACACAATATTAAAAGAATACAGTAACTTAATGTACTATTCACACATTGATTGAACTCCCCTCACACAACTGCTGTAGGAATCACATAGCACGTGTAATGTTTCTAGGAATACAGCACTAAGTTATAGCACTTCTTTATTTTCCCTGATTGTCTACTCTGCTCTTGAATATCTGGACTGATTTTGGGATCAAACACCGCCCTTGGTAAACTGTTCCATTCCTTCACACCCTTCCCAATGAATGAAAATTTATCCCAATCGCTTCTGCTAAAGTGCCGTCCAATTTTGAATTTGTGGTCTGCCCTGCCAATATAATTTCTTTCCAATGGTAGCCTCTCACGGATTTCCCCCCATGCTTCCTCTCCTGTATACGCTCTATATAACCCCACAAGTCTGTTTTTCTCCCTTCTCTTAGTTAATGTTTCCCACCCAAGCTTCTCTTAACATATCTGATACGCTGCTTCTTCTCTTAAAATCCCCTATAACAAATCTTGCTGCTTTCCTTTGAACACTCTCAATTTCTTTTATTAGGTATTCCTGGTGCGGATCCCATACACTGCTTGCATATTCCAATATTGGACGAACCAAACTTGGGTAACTTTTCTCTATTTCTTTGTTGCATCTTTTAAGTAGTCTCATAATGACATGCAACGATCTGTATGCTTTCCCAACAATGTCTCCAACATGACCCTTCCAGTGCAATTTACTATCAAATCTCACACCTAAGTATTTGCACTTGTCATCTTTTAACCACCGGCATCCAGTTGTGCTTTATGAAGCAAGATTGTACTGTACTCATGAAGTGCCCAAAGAATCCTAGTCTTTTCTTTCACATGGTATCAGTAATGGGTTCTAGGTCGTTTTAGACAATATCGTTAGGTATTATTCGCCATTGCCCATCTTTTTGATAACTTTTATTGATACAAGTTCTTCCAATTCACCTTTCGATCTTCTGTAAACTGTGGGTTTTAGAATGTTCATTTAGATGGAGTAATGTTTCTGCTGCGTATGTGGCTTCCGGTTTTATTACTGTATTGTAATGTTTAATTTTTGCATTAATTGATAAGCATTTCTTTTTGTAAGTTCACCATGTTAATTTTTGTGCCCTAGATAACTTGTTTGTTCTTATTTGAATCGAGGCTTTCTAATTTAAGTTGTTTGTTTTTAACTCTCCTAGATATTTGAATCGTGTTACAATTTTAATGTTTGTACCATTAATTTGTATTTCTTTTAAGGGTGTTGGTTTTTGTGGCATGATTTCTGTTTTATCAAATGATATCTTAAGGCCAATTTTATTGGCAATGGTCTGAAGCTCTGTGTTTTGGCTTCCTCTAAACCTTACGCCAATAATGCCATGTCGTCTACAAAACCAAGACAGTTGGTTTGAATTTTTCTACCTATTCTTATATTTGGAGGGCATTTCTTAGTTCATTCTTGCATTACTATTTCTAATGCACAATTAAATACCGTATATACCCGAATATTACCCGCCCCCGAATAATCCCCGCACCATCATTTTTGTATGCAATTAAAATAAAATAAAATTGTCACTTTATTTTAAACAAATGTATTTACTCGGCTATAGGACCCCCCTTGCCTATAGTAGGCCCCCCTTAATTTTCTAGAGCCATAATACAAAATTCTTGGAAATCGCTTATTGTACCCCTCCTTAATTATTGAGAGTCCCGTCCGTCATTGTCTAGCAAGGAGCACAGTGCGAGCAGCTCCGCACGGATGGGTACGGCCAGGGGTTGGCCAGGCAAAACAATCGCAGGGAAAGTTTAATATCTTTTCAGAGGTGGTTGCAATAATCATGGAATATACTTGTCTTTGTACCATATACCAGATGTTGGATTATTGTTTGCTGCTTGGGCCATGTCATTCAATTGTACGTGGGCTCTGTTGCTAACAAGGCGTGACCTTGATTGAAGAAAGAAGTCTGCCTTTCTTTCTGTGTGTACAGGCTGACTCACGCTATGCGACAGGTGGCTGGCAGAAATACGCACTTCGTTTATTTTGATTAAATATATCGTACTATGTAGCATCAAACTAAAATAGCTAATAGTTACTCTCTCCCGTTCCCAAAATAATGGATTTTTGCGAAGTTCGCGTCTATAGTACCCCCTCCCAATTTCGGAACTTAAAATTTAGGAAAAAAGGGGGTCCTATAGCCGAGCAAATACGGTAAACAAGAACACCCAAACAAGCACTAGCACCATATAGCGGACACGCGCGGGGCAAGCAATTTTAATCTTTAAAATTTGGATGACTCAATACCCGCATCTCAATTTTTCACATCCGATTTTGTATAAAAATGTGCGGGGGGTATTCGTGTATATACAGTAGTAATGGTAGTACTGGTTGTGACCTCAAATGGGTCAGAGAATTCACCTCGAATTTAACTTTTGATTTGGTGCCAGTAAGAGTTAGTTTTATGAGATTTGTAAATTTGGGGTGTAATCCCATGTGTCTTAGAATTTTTAATAAAGATTCTCTATGAATACAATCATATGCTTTTTTGAAGTCGATAAATGTTATCACCATATCTCTATTCCTTTTCCTATTATAATCAATTATCAGTTTTAGGCTCATGATTTGATCTGGGCGACTTCTCCATGGTCCGAAACCTCCTTGATATTCTCCTAATTCATTTTCAAGTTGTACTTTAATTCTATTGAGAAGAATCCGAGAATTTTTTTTTATAGGTAATATCCAGGAGTGAAATCCGTCGATAATTGTTAGGGTCTGTCTTATCCCCGTTTTTATGTAGTGGATGAATGGTTGCTGATGTCCAATATTAAGGGGATTTTCCTTTAATCCAGATGTTGACTAGTTGTTGGTGAAGGGCGATTTTTGCTGAATTTCCAGCATACTTCCACATCTCCGCTGGTCTTCTCCAGGGGCTTTGAAATTCTTCATCTCATTCAGTGCTACATAAACGTCTCTAGAGTGGGCAGATTAATGGTCTCTGGTGGTGTTGTTATTGGAGTGTCAACATCCATTTGAAGAAATTCTATGGGTTCTTCACAGTTTAGGAGTGTCTTAAAATATTTAGCCATAATTTGTTGTTCTGGTTGTTGTGGGCCAATTCACCTTTTTTATCTTTTAACAATAAGGTTGGCGCTTCATATTTTGTAAGATGTTGTTTAAAGATTTTGTAATAATTCGAAGATTGTGAAATTTTGAATTTCTCTTCAATTGATCGTAGGGTGTCGGTAAGATATTGCCCTTTTATTCTTCTTAAAGTTTTAATTGTTGCTTTTTGTTGTGCAACTAATTTTGAAAAGATTTTTCTGAGTTTTGAGATTGGTGTAACAATCACGCTCGGTGTCGTTTTTCAATCATCTCATCACATTCATTATTCCACCATTGATGTTTTGTCCGCGGTTTAATTGGTGCCAGGTCTTCGGCAATTAGTTTAAGGTTGTGAACCAAGTTTTCGAGTTGATCAGTTACTTTAATTTTTTCAGTTGCTTTTTGGTAATGTTCATTGTTGATTAACTGGATTGGATCTATTGTTCTTTTAGTTTTGGGGGTTTGCCTTTGTTGTCTCCTCTGGGGCGAGAGTTTAATTTTAATTTTGACTACGTAATGATCAGAACCTGTGTCAATTCCACGGAGACTTTTGACGTTATAAATCCCTTTGTGGTGGTGTTTATCCATGCACACGCGGTCCAGTTGCCATTCTCCCCTGGTGTTGTCAGGGTGTTTCCATGTTTGAAGTTTTTGAGGTTTTAGTTTAAAACATTTAGATTTTGAGATGAAGTTATGGTTTTGACACAGGTCAACTAGTCGCTCTCCATTTTTATTTGTTCAATTGTGTGCTGGCCATTTTCCAATGATGTCACAGTATTTTCTTTCTCTACCTAGCTGAGTGTTGAAGTCGCCAATTAATAATTTGACATGGTGTTTGGGGATGTTACCTAGGGTTTGATCCAATAGGTCCCAAAATTCTTCTGTTTCTTCACAGTCTTTGGGGGAAGTGCTTTTATCATTAGTGGGAGCATGGGCATTTGTGATAGTATAATTCTTATTAGATGCTTTAAAGGTGAGAGTTGAGATTCGAGGAGATGGTGAGCGGAATTCTTGAACTGAATTTATAATTTTAAGGTTGACCAGAAATCCTGTTCCAAATTGTGAAACATTCTTCATCACCATGGTGTCCACAGAATTTTCAATGTCAATTTTCCTGACTATTCCTGACTTTTCCTGACCACTTTTCAACAAAATTCCTGACTCGTGAAGTCATCGTAACATCGGAAAAAAGGTTTATTGGGCAAACAAATATATATCAAGATTGCCGTTATGGAGATAGGAAATATCAAATGATTGGCATTTAAAATTTGTTGTTTATGAATGTCAAGTCACAATATTTTAGAGGCTGAATGCAGACACTTAATGCAATGTGCTGGGCGATGGGGTTGCCACATCCCTACGCCAATGCCAAAAATGCGTACAAAAAATAGATAAAAGGAGGTTTTTACTATGATGTACTGTAAAAATGGAAACTTAGCATATGTCCAGTAAGTTATTGCTTTTCATCTTTAGAGATTAATTAAACGAATAACATCAAAATATGGCTGTAAAACACAAAATACTGTATGGTTAATATAAAATTCCTGACTTTCTAATACTTTTAGCCATTTCTTCCCGACTCACGCCATTTTTTCACACTTTTTCCTGACTCTTCTTGACCAAAAACCAAATTCCTGACTTTTCCTGACTGTGGACACCACAATCACTCTCTTCCCTGGTATATCTTTATATAGTTGAACCCTTGAGATTCCAAAGCATCCTGGTCAGTGTTCCTCAATTCCTGTAATCCCATGATAAGAATTTTGATAAGAATGTGGTTTAATATGATAGAAGTATTTTCCACAACGTGTGAGTTATAGGTTATGTTTCATGCCTATTTCTCCTTGAATAAAGTTTCGGATACTGTTTTACAGATTGTGAATCAAGAGCCACATAAAGGTATATAAGGAGATCGAGTCATAAGTCATGGCAACTATTTTTTTTCTCGCGAACAGGCGACAAAACTGAAAATCAACGATATACAGTGTGGGTCTGAGCATGCCCCCAAGTTCAGTGTGTGAGTGAGAGCATCACACAATGAAAGTCAACAAGCATGAGCAACGATCGTATATTAAAATCGCAGTTCTCCGCGGCAGAAATGCATGCCAATGCCATGCCGAGCTGCGGGAAGCATAAGGTGTGCATGCCATGCCCTATAGAATAGTGGCGAGGTAGGTGGAGACGCTCAAAAGGGGTAGAGTATCAACTGCCGATTTGCCTCGCCCAGGCCGTCCAGTGTCCATGGACAAAAATGTACGGATAATGGTGATCGATCAGTGTTTACAGGAGGACAGGCGCTGGACTACAGTATAGTGGAATTGCAAGAACATACAGCAATTTACAGTCCCCCATAAGTCCAACCCCTCGTCCACGTCGTGAGAGATGGGCAACGGCACAAAGTAGGGGATCGCCTGTAGGGGCGAAGTACAGTGGGGACTTCGTGTACCCCGGGACCGTTACGGTACCTGTGAAGGTCCTACAGGAACCCTGAAAAGTGACGGCTAACGGGGCTCTGGTGAAGCTATGATATGCCCAGCAAGCCAGTAGTGGATGAAACCAAATGCTTTCAAAAATGGACCGAGCCTCGGACATGATGGATTTAATAGACGACGACACGGCTGTACACACGGACTAAGATTTGGAACTTTAAACCTAAGAACGCTGACGGGGAAGGTGAAGGAGATAGTGGATATGATGGAAAGAAGGAAGTTGGATTTATTGAGATTGGCAGAAACAAAGTGGAAAGGGGAAGGAAGGAGAGAACTGAGAAAAGGCTATAGACTGTACTGGAGTGGGAACGAAGAGGGAAAGAGGAATGGAGTGGGAGTAGTAGTACGAGATGGTTTAAAAGAAGAAGTGAGGAGAATAAGTGATAGGATGATGAAAGTGAAAGTAGCACTGAGGGGAGGGACCGTAGAAATAGTGCAAGTGTATGCTCCACAAGTAGGCTGCGCCTCTGAAGAGAAGGAGGAGTTTGAAGAGGAATTGCAGAAGCAGCTGGTAGGAAGAAATATGATTGTTATGGGGGATCTGAATGCCCATGTAGGAAGAGAACGACAAGGTTATGAGAGTGTTCTAGGACCAGACGGTTGGGGCGGAAGAAATGAGGAAGGAAAGAGACTGTTGGACTTCTGCCAAAGGAACAGCCTGCTAGTTGGGAACTCCTGGTTCAAGAAAAGAGAGAGCCACACAATCACATGGTACAGTTATGACTTGACCAGGAAGTCGGTGGTCGACTATATACTGTATGAGAAAGAACTAAATAAGAACATCACGGACATCAAGGTTATACCATCGGAGAACCTGGATAGCGAACATCGATTGCTGGTAATGAACCTGAGAGTGAGTAGGGAGAAGAAAGGGACTGAGAACCAGGAAAGACGTATAAGGATATGGAAACTGAAAGAAGGGGATAGAAGGGTCGAGTACCTCAAAATGGTAAAGGAAGGAATTCCAACAGATGAAGAAAGAGGGGTGGAAGAGGAATGGGCTAGATTTAAGAAGACACTAGTAGGTGCAGCAGAAGCAGTATGTGGGAGGACAAGTAGTAAGAAGAGGTGGAAGGAAACACCATGGTGGAATGAGAAGACAAAAGATATAGTAAGGGAAAAGAATAGAGCCTTTAGGAGGTGGTATCAAAATAGGACGGTAGAGACAAGGGAAGAGTACAAGGAAAGAAAGGAGGCGAAGAGAGTAGTGGCTGAGGAGAGAAGAAAGTGGATGGAAGAATGGACAAAGATGATGGAGGAGGATAGTGAAGGTACAAAAAAGGTCCTGTATGGGATGGTAAAAAATAAGAGGCGGAAGGATCCTACGGATTATGTTAGAATGGTGAACAAAAGGGGACAAGAGATAGAAAATAGGGAAGAACTGAAGAAAATGTGGAAACAATATTTTGAAGAACTTCTGAACCCAAATGGAAAAGATGGTGAGGAAGAAGAAATCGGGGAAGAGGAAGATGAACTGCAAACAGAAAAGGACTTAACATGGAAAGAAGTGGAAGATGCAGTGAACAAGATGAAAGGAGGGAAGGCACCGGGTGTGGATGAGTTGAGTGTGGAGATGGTGAGAGCAGCAGGAGAGGTGGGGATACAGTGGTTGTACCGAGTGATGAGGACAGCATGGAAGGAAAGGAAGACCCCAGAGGACTGGAAAAAAGGAATAATTGTCCCGATCTTCAAGAAAGGTAGTAGAACAGATTGCAGAAACTATCGGGGAATAACACTGATGAGTCATTGTGTAAAGATCTTCGAGAAAGTTTTGGAAAAGAGAATTAGGACAAGGATAGAAGGAGGGATGAGGGAAGAACAACATGGCTTCAGAGCAGGAAGGTCCACAGTGGATTTGATTTTTGCTGTAAGGCAGTTACAAGAACAGCACTGTGACTATGGAACAGATCTACTGATGGCCTTCCTGGACATTGAGAAAGCATATGACAGTGTATGCAGAAACTAAGTATGGAAATCCCTGGAGGATAGAGGAGTAGAGAAATGGACTATAAAGAGGATAAAGGAGATGTACAAGGGAAGCATAAGCTGTGTGAAAGTGGGAGGAGAGAGATCAGACTGGTTGGAACAGAGAAACGGCCTGAAACAAGGAAGTGCACTGTCACCGTTACTTTTCATTGTGGTGATGGATGACATAATGACCCGAGTGGCACAAGTAATTGGGGAAGGAAAGATGAAAGCAATGGTGTTTGCAGATGATTTGATGATTTGGGGAAACAAGGAGGAGGAGGTACAGGAGCAGTTGAATGTGTGGGAAGGAATAATACAAGGATATGGGATGAAATTTAGCATAAATAAGAGTGAGATGCTGATCACAACAAGGAAGAAGGAAAGAACCACAACGGGAATAACAATTGGTGGGGAACAGCTGAAGAAAGTGGAGAGTTTCAAGTATCTGGGAAGCCTGATACAAGATAATGGAAGAAACGATAGAGAAATAAATGAGCAGGGGAGGCAGGCAGAAGCATTTCGGAGGAGTGTGAGAAGCATGTTATGGAGCAAGGATGTCCCTCAGAACAGCAAAAAGATCATATATCAGACGTACTATGTCCTTATCCTGACGTATGCCTCGGAGACCTGGGTTATGAAAGGAAGGGAGAAGAGCAAAATACAGGCCAGTGAGATGAGATTCTTGAGAAGCAGTATTGGAGCTACAAAGATGGACAGAATAAGAAATGAGAGGACCAGAGAATTAATGAAGGAGGAACCATTACAGGATGGTATGGAGAAATCTAGACTTAGATGGTATGGACATGTAAAACGAATGGAGGAGAAGAGGATACCCAGGAGAGTATACGAGACGAAGTGGGAAGGAAAGAGACCGAGAGACAGGTGGCGGAAGGGGGTGGAAGAAAGCGTGAGGAAGTGAGAAGACTGGACAAGGGTGGAGGCTGAGAGATGGTGGGAAGACAGAAGACGTTGGAGAGGCTTGTGTTCCAAACAGACCCGGCCAGTGGCTGGAAACTGTGTAAGATGATGATGGTATTTACACGACACAAAATACTGTAATGTTTTTAACTTTCTTAGCAGTATGTCTTGAGTGTGTGGAAGCAAATGCCTGGTTGGAACCCCGATTGCTTCTCATAATGTTATCGCCTCCTCCATGATGTCTAGTGAAGTCTATATCAATATCATCACTTGAATTTCACAGCTATATCACTTTCATCGACAGATTCAAAAATTTCATCACTTTTATGGTCACTATCATCAAAATCAGCCGAAATAGATGCCAAAATCTCAGTTTCGGTGAGACTGTGCATCACCATATTGCTTCACCGCGACTTCTTTCCATGTCAAGGAAACAGAGCAGTTATACCGAGCAAAGAGAAACTAAAACACTCCTGTTTGTTTTTTTTTTTGTTTTTTTTTTTTGCATTTTCCGGAAGGGGCCAGCACTTATCAAACGAAGTACAAAAGCCCTGGCATGCCCGGTGACCTAGAAACGAGCGTCAAAGCATTGTGTCGACTCAGGGTCGACACACGAGCTATAACACTAAGTGAAGGCTGTCGACCTCAGGTCGACACACGAGTGAAAAGAGTCAATCTCGTGTATTTTTTTTTCAGGATTAGGGAATAAACCAACATAATTGGGTACAATCGTGTTGACCGACTGAAAAACATCAAATTTTGATATTCATTAATGAAATTCACAAAAATTACAGCATTCTCGAGTGGCTGTCATAACAACTCTCTTGCTAGGCCTTTTGTCCTTTGAATTTGGTGGAGTATTCAAGTCCTTGTTTTTATTGTAATGTAATATCATATATATGATTGGGAGGGCCCTAGGAATCAACCTGGGGAGGTCTATAAATATGTAGACCTGGACAAAGGGAGTGTGATGTGATGATACTAACCAACAAAATCAGTAATACAAGGATTCAGCAGAAGAGAATCCTCATAACCTCTCCACTCCAACTCCAAACACTGACCTGCACGTGGTGTCCCCTGCTAAGCTGAGCAACCCAGTGGAAGGTTGGGTAATCAATCCCAGCGGGAAACTGGGTCAGTGAACAGACTAGTGTTGGGGGGGACTGAGAATTATTTTCTCAGTTCTTTCACCTTTCTGAATAACATTCAGGATTGTAATTCGAGGATTTATCCTCCCCTCAAGGTGAAACCTTAGATAGTCGACCATGAAAAGTCATTTGAAGAATAATTCCGCCGTCTGTAATGATAGATTACAGAAAAGACAGCATTCGGATACGGTGGGCTGTCATGCGGAAGATAATGACGAATCGGAGCGTCTGAAAACTCATCAAAAAGCAAACAAACAAATACTACGGAAAATCAAACCTAAACAAGTCTCATTCTTTTCTACACATAATGTTAACTCTCTGGTTCAAACTGGAAAATTGAAGATCATCACGGATATCATGAGAAGTCATAAAATTCTAATTATGGCCCTTCAGGAAATTAGAAATAGTGATCAAGGCCATCTGGAATCACAAGGATATAGACTATATAAAGGAATTCCAGGAAAACGAGTTATGAAAAATTGTCCACAATTTGGTAACGGATTCTTAATAGATCTCAGAATCATTGACTCGATAACAGAATTTAAATCTCAATCCTCCAGACTTACGACCCTAACTTTGAAATCGGCAAATAAAACATATACAATTATTAATGCACATGCTCCTACTAATCAAAAAAACAACACCATTAAGGACAGAGAAGAAGTACAAAAATTCTGGGATCTTTTGGATCAAACTTTAATAAACATCCCTTCATCAAACATCAAAATTCTCCTTGGTGATTTCAATGCGCAACTTGGACAAGAAAGAAGATATAGAGATATAATTGGAAAATGGACAGCACATAAACGAACCAATAAAAATGGTCAAAGATTAGTCGAAATTTGTAGAAACCACAAATTAATCTCTAAATCAACATGTTTTAAAAGACAGCCCCATAAATTGAAAACTTGGAAACATCCTGACTTCAGAAGGGGTGAATGGCAGTTGGATCATGTCTGCATGGATAAATTTCACCATCGCGAAATTCACAATGTCAAGGTTCTAAGGGGAGTTGACTCAGGATCAGACCACTATGTGGTAAAGATAAAAATAAAATTAACTCCAATGGCCAAGAAAAAAACTAATAATAACAATAGGAGGAAATTTGATCCATCTACCTTAATAAAAAATATAGAGTACTGTGAAAGAACAGGAGAAGAGTCTCTCAACACTAAAACATTGGACGAATTAATCACTAAATTAAAATCAATAGCAGAGGAGTTAGCACCAATAAATCCAAGGAAAAAACATGAATGGTGGAATGTAGATTGTGATCAAGCAATAGAGAAAAGACACCAAGCATGGATAAAACATCAAGCTCTAAAGTCAGAAGAATCAAATTTAGAACTAACTATACAAAGAAAATTAACCCATAAAATCATCAGACAAACGAAACGTAATCATCTTAAAAATACACTGGAAAAGATAGAAGACGATTTCAAGAAAAAGCAATCTCGAGATTATTACAAAACATTTGGTAAATATCTAAAAAAATTTGAAGCTCCAACATTAATGTTGAAAAATCAAACAGGAAAGTTAGCACATTCTAACCAAGAAAATACAGAGATCCTTGCAGAAGCATTCGAGAAACTGTTAAATTGTGATGATCCACTGGAAACCCTGCAAGTAAACACTGATACACCTATTTTAACTTCACCTGATTTAATAAATCCTCCAAACATTAATGAAGTAGAACTCGCAATTAAAGAACAAAAAAATTACAAAACTTGTGGCGAAGACTTAGTCTTTGCTGAAATCTGGAAAAATGCTGGTAAACCTGCGATTATAAATCTTCATCAACATCTAGTTAAAATGTGGATTACTGAAGAAATTCCTGCACACTGGACCACAGGAATAATCCATCCATTATTTAAGAAAGGAGACAAAACGAACCCAGATAACTACAGAGGAATTACCCTTCTGGACTGCACATATAAAATTTTCTCTCGTATAATTTACAACAGGATCAAAAACATTCTGGAACCACAACTTGGAGAATATCAAGGAGGATTTCGCCCTTACAGAAGTTGTCCAGACCAAATCCTTAGCCTGAAATTAATAATGGAATATTACAAAAACAGAAATAAGCAACTCTTTATCACTTTTATAGATTTCAAGAAAGCCTATGATAGTATTCATAGACTGACACTGCTAAAAATCCTCAGATCATACGGTCTCCATCCTAAATTGATAAAAATCATTCAATTAACATTATCAAACACAAATTCGAAAGTTAAATTTAGGGGAGAAATATCAACAGCTTTCACAGTAAAAACTGGTCTCAGACAAGGTGATGGATTATCCCCTCTGCTTTTCAATGTGGCTCTTGATTATATCATGAAGGTTTGGCAAAAGGAAAACCCTCCTAAGATCAAAATTGGAACAAAACCATCAATAAAAATAAACTGCTTAGGATTTGCAGATGACTTGGCTCTTTTAGCACTAGACAAGGAAGAGGTTTGTACTCAGATCACTAGTCTCCAAGAAATTGCTCAAGGGATAGGATTACAGATATCCTTTGAAAAAACTGAGATCATGCCTATGAAACCCTTAGATATAAATGAAGTCTATATAAATGATCATAAAATTAACCTAGTTCCTCAATTTAAGTATCTTGGAGAAATTATAACACATAACTTAAACGAAAAAGTAACTTGGATAAATAGAACAAATAAAATGAAAAAGGCACAATCTCTAACCTGGTCAACATATAATAAAAAATGCCTATCAATAGCTACTAAGATCCAACATTATAAAACTGTAACTCTCCCTGAAGCCACTTATGCTTGTGAAACACTGTTCCAAATTAAAAATGAACAAAGAACTGATCAGCTCCTCAAAACGGAAAGAAGAATCATTAGAACGTGCATAAATAAAAAGTATCAGGTTGAGGGAGTCTGGAGGATTCTCCCAAATGAAACTGTCTATCGTGAGATTGATCCAATCACCAGCACAATGAAGAAGAAAAGAATTTCATATTTTTTTCACATCTTACGGCTTCCAGAAAACAGAATTGTACGCCAACTGGTGATGAGAAATCTAGGAAAGAAAACTGGAGGTAAATGGATCCAAGAAATCCAACAAGATCTCAAAGCAGTTGGACTCAAAATAACAGATGCCGAGGAGAAAAATAAAATTAACACCATACTTAAAACTCACAAATTTTCTGCAGAAATGACACACAGAAAGCCTATGGAGATTTCAGATGAGTTGAGAAAATCCCGATCTGAAAGAATGAAAAAGTACTGGAAAGAGCGCAAGAACCAAGCAGTACTACCTTCAAAGAAGAAGTGATTGTGGAACGACTCAAGTGGTCCAATGTGACCAATCAAGATTAATAATAATAATAATAATAATATATGATTGGGAACGTTCTGTTAAAAACTTCAAAAACTCATCTAACGTTGGCATGTCTTCTGGATTGCTTCCTTTTACCCTATCGTGCCAATCTCTTTGCTTCACGAAATCCAACTGCTTCTTTGCTAGGTGAATAATCAGCATATTCCAGTGTTGCACCTGTTGCCTTTAATAAAGCTATGTGAGGTTTGAAAAAAATGCTGTTGCGTTCATCTTCTGATAAAACATTTAATTGCGGGCTTGCTTTATGTTATACTGTAAGTTCAAAAAATACAAAAACAATGGACTCAAAACTCTCGTGAGAGACACAACGCATCTAATTTATCGATACGTAGTTGATGAAGTCCACTTAACAACAACAGCAATACTTACATCAAGAGGAATTTCTCTACCCGGAACAGCAGATATTCCAGTCATGAAGTCATGCGTACAAAATGGTCTCAATACCACCGATCGCTGGCAGGAAGGAATCCGACAAGCTTGGTCCCGATCAAAATGTACAGGGACCAAGATTACTGGCATCTGACTGATTGCATTGCTACATCCCGAAGTAGTCAGCACCTGATGACAAAAAAGGAATTAAAAAAGAGAATTTCCAATAAAAAGTTTCAATTCAGTTACAGTAACGGCAAAGTCCTACAAAAGACATTTCACCCATATTTCAAATTAAACAAATTAAATACACCTTAAATTTCAGGGAAGAAGGAATCCTTCAAATTAGGTAAGATGAATGAACCATTTTTAATGAGCATCTTTTTCAATCTTTCTAATGAAGACTCCTTTTACTGTCTCGGTGGAGCACAAAATAAAATACTAGCATATTACAATAGCGACCCAATAACTCCAATGACTACTGTCGACCAAAATATTATGTGTACTCGAGTTTGAAGGTTGTTTGTGACGTAACCAATAGACCTACATAAAATCCAATAACATCATCATTTTCGTCATTCTATTTTACGTTAGTTCATGTAGGTTTGGAATTTTAAATTTATATTTTAATATTTTTTATCGCAGTTGGAACACAAAGAGTGCCTGTTTTTAAGCGTGTTTCAACCATGCGTCACATTTAAGAATTATTATATCACAAACCCGTCATCAGATCGAGCACAATATACATTGGAATGTTGTATGTTGTTTTGTGTGTTCAAGAACGAAAGTTAATTTTTGTAAGGTAACTTTTTCTCGGCTCGCGGTCGTTGGAAAATGTAGTTCTTGGTTGCGTTGTAATCCTTATACATCAAAAAGTTATGCTGTACGTCTGTGAAATACATAAATTAATTCACTTATTTTATATCGGTTTGTATTTGTACGGGGAATTAAGACATGGTTCACCAGCTAGCCGCTCCGGGAAGTGCTGTACAGCGTTCCTGATTTGGAACCCTGCACTTCCGAGCGAGGCGTGCCATGACGCGTGTTGGAGCCAATCTTGGCAACACTGTACAGCTTTCACCGGAGCGGCTAACTGGTAAACCATGTCTTAATTCCCCGTACAAATACAATCATCATCATCATCATCATTTCCCCTTATCCAGCTCCTGCCGGGTTGGGGTATTTATGGCACTTCTCCACTTTCCTCTTTCCTTCCACCGTTCTTCTTCCACGATCTTGTCCCAGTCCAGATTTTTTTCTCTTACGCTGTTCTTCACTGAATCAATCCACCTTGTTCTAGGTCTTCCTCTTGCTCTCTTACCCTTGCACTTTGCCTCCAGCATCTGTCTTGGTATTCTATTTTCCTCCATCCTCTTGACATGTCCAAACCACCTTAGTTTATTCTTCTCAATTCTCTCATTTAGTTTTCCCATCCCAACTTCCTTCCTAACATCTTCATTCCTCACTCTGTCTTTTCTTGTCTTTCCTATCATACTTCTTAGAAATTTCATTTCACTGGCTTGGATTCTACTATCTTGCCTGCTTGTCAGGGTCCAAGGCTCAGGTGCATAAGTTAATATGGGAACATAGTACACTTTATACATTACCTCCTTGCTTTTCCTTGGTACTTCCTTATCCCAAACAAGTTTTCTTACACTTTGATAGAATGCATTGCTCTGCTGTACTCTCCTGCCAATCTCCATGTCCAACCTACCAGTTTGCATCAATTCACTTCCTAGGTATTTGAACGTGTCCACAATTTCCAAACTCTGACTTCCAATTTTCACAGTGCCCTTTCCTTGTCTTTCCCCTCTTGTCATCACCATGGTCTTGCTTTTCTCTATACTGATTTTCAGGCCATACTTCTGAATATTTTCGTTTAGCACATCTAGTTGTTTTTGCACTTCTTCGGTGTTCCTTCCCCAGACCACAATATCATCTGCAAACAACAGTAACTTCATTTCTTTATATACATATGCTTCCTTTGTTTCCTTTACAATTTCATCCATCACCATTATGAACAAGAGAGGTGACAGCACACTCCCCTGTCTTAGTCCAGTCTTGTTCCTAAACCAATCTGTCTTTCCAACTGGGGTCAGTACCCTGCTAACACAGTTGTTGTACATTGCTTGCACCATTTCCAACATTTCTCTTCCCAGTCTCTTCCTAACCATGGTTTCCCATACCTTCTCTCTGGGGACACTATCATATGCCTTTTCTAGATCTATGAAAGTCATGATCAAATCCTCTCCATATTCCCAGTTCTTTTCCATCACCTGCCTCAGGCTAAAGATTGGGTCCACTGTGGATCTTCCACTCCTGAAGCCATACTGTTCCTCTTGCAACTCTCCTTCCAGCTTTCTTCTCATTCTTCTTTCTAATATCCTTTCCAGTATTTTTACTATCTGTGATATGAGGGTGATCCCTCTATAGTTATCACACACCTTCTTGTCCCCCTTCTTAAACACTGGTATTATTAGCCCTTTCTCCCAGTCTTCTGGTACACATTTCCGTTTCCACACACACTTTAGCAGTCGATACAACCATTGCATACCAACAGGTCCAGCAGCCTTTATCATTTCTACACTGATTTCATCCACCCCTGTTGCTTATCCCATCTTCATTTTCTGTACTGCTAATTCCACCTCCAGCATTGTTATATCATCCTGTTATAGAGTCGTCAGGTTGTGTCACTTCCATCTCACCAGTACAATTGCTCACATTCAATAGCTTATCGAAATACTCCTTCCATCGTCCCTTTATCTCTTCTGGGTGTGTTAACAACTCTCCATCTTCCTTTTTTACTAGCTTTGTAGTAACTCTTTCTTTCCTCTTACTTCTTAGAAGTCCATACAGCATCCTTTTACTGCCACTTACATCTGTTTCCATTTTTTGCGTAAATTCTTCCCAACTTTTCTTCTCCTACCACTTTCTTACACCTCCGTTTGCTGTCGTGATCCTTTTGCTTTCTTCATTTTGATCTCGATTCCATTCTTGCCATGCAGACTTCTTTTCTTTCACTGCTTTCCTCACTTCCTCGTTCCACCACGGTGTCTCCTTCTCTTTCACTCTTGTTGACGTCCTACCACAAGCACTCTCTGCTGCACCAACAAATGCCTTTTTAAAGTGGTCTTCTATGTTTTCCACTTCAGTAACTGGGATTTGTTGCTTCATCTCTCCTGAAAATCTTCCTGTACAGTTTTGTCTTTCAATTTCCATACTTTTATTTTACTTTCTCTGATCTCCTTTAGATTTTCCAACTTTTCCCATCTAAATTTTGCCACCACAGCTCTATGGTCCCCATCAAATGCTTCTCCTGGTAAAGCTGTCACATCTATCAGCTTTCTGCGATTAGTCCTTTCCACCAGAAAGTAGTCAATTACTGATTTTGTTCTTCTATCGTCCCAACCATATCTCGTAATTTTCCTGCTGTTTTTCTTCCGAAACCATGAATTACCCACTATCAGTCCATTCCTTTCACAAAAGTTTACAAGTTCCTCTCCTTCCCGATTCTTTTTCCCATATCCATATGGTCCAACGACTTCTTCCTTTCCTTGTCTCTCGTTTCCGACTTGTGCATTCATATCTCCCATGATCACCACTTCTACATCTGAAATTACTCTTTCTACATCCTCCAGGAATACTTCAATATCTTCTTCTCTGTTTCCAGTCTGTGGTGCATACACTTGTATGAAGTCCATCATGTCATTTTTCATCTTCATTCTGATTTACATTTCTGTTATAGAGTCGTCAGGTTGTGTCACTTCCATCTCACCAGTACAATTGCTCACATTCAATAGCTTATCGAAATACTCCTTACATCATCCCTTTATCTCTTCTGGGTGTGTTAACAACTCTCCATCTTCCTTTTTCACTAGCTTTGTGGTAACTCTTTCTTTCCTCTTACTTCTTAGAAGCCCATACAGCCCTTTTACAGCCACTTACATCTGTTTCCATTCTTCGTGTAAATTCTTCCCAACTTTTCTTCTCCTACCACTTTCTTACACCTCCGTTTGCTGTCGTGATACTTCCTTTTGCTTTCTTCTGTTTGATCTCGGTTCCATTCTTTCCATGCAGACTTCTTTTCTTTCACTGCTTTCCTCACTTCCTCATTCCACCACGGTGTCTCCTTCTCTTTCACTCTTGTTGACGTCCTACCACAAGCACTCTCAGCTGCACCAACAAATGCCTTTTTAAAGTGGGACCATTCCTCTTCTATGTTTTCCACTTCAGTAACTGGGATTTGTTGCTTCAATCTCGCCTGAAAATCTTCCTGTACAGTTTTGTCTTTCAATTTCCATACGTTTATTTTACTTTCTCTGATATCCTTTAGGTTTTCCAATTTTTCCCATCTAAATTTTGCCACCACAGCTCTATGGTCCCCATCAAATGCTTCTCCTAGTAAAGCTGTCACATCTATCAGCTGTCTGCGATTAGTCCTTTCCACCAGAAAGTAGTCAATTACTGATTTTGTTCTTCTATCGCCCCAACCATATCTCGTAATTTTCCTGCTGTTTTTCTTCCGAAACCATGAATTACCCACTATCAGTCAATTCCTTTCACAAAAGTTTACAAGTTCCTCTCCTTCCCGGTTCTTTTTCCCATATCCATATGGTCCAATGACTTCTTCCTTTCCTTGTCTCTCGTTTCCGACTTGTGCATTCATATCTCCCATGATCACCACTTCTACATCTGAAATTACGCTTTCTACATCCTCCAGGAATACTTCAATATCTTCTTCTCTGTTTCCAGTCTGTGGTGCATACACTTGTATGAAGTCCATCACGTCATTTTTCATCTTCATTCTAATTTTCATTATTCTGTCACTCACACACTCGATACTCCTCCAGTTGTTTCGAGGTTATCAGTCCCACGCCATTTTTTGCCTCTTGGCCACCACTCCAGTATAATGTATATCCTTTCCTCAATATCTTCCTTCCTTTACCTTTCCATTTCACTTCACTCAGCCCCATCAATCCAACATTCTCCCTCTCCATGAAGTCTACCACCTCCTCCACCTTGCCTGTCAGGGTCATGACATTCATGATTCCCACTTTCATTTCGGTTACTGGTCGCCCATTTCTCACAGTTCCCCCAGTACCAAAAGAACTGCGCGTCGCCTGCAGGGTACGCCCTAACCTTCTCCGAATCATTTGAAGTGCCATTTCCATTTTAGGCTATTATTACGATGGGGTCGCCACTCCCAAAGGCATTTTATGAAGCTACTGCCAGCTATTATACAGGCCGCCCCTAACCTGGGAAACAGACGCCCTTGCAGCCGCCCCTAACCTGGGAAACAGATGCTGCCGATTGATGCTGTACTCATACTATTCCCCGAGTACTGGATTGCCTCTTCCACAATCTCCACCGTTCCGAAGTCCATCTTCTCCGCTGCAGATTCGGTTGAGGTCTTCGCACGTAACCCTGTGCATGGGGCCTATGTTATACCCCATAGGACTGGGTCCTCACCAGAACTTAGCCGGTACTGTAGTTCCATGGTATATTACAGTACCGTTGCCCACCCCCGCGACGTGGACGCGCCTGGCAACAATTATCCATGTAGCCAATTATAATTGCCTCATGGACCGGGTTAAGGAGCTGTCTAAATCCAGCCTCCAGGGCACAAATACAAACCGATATAAAATAAGTGAATTAATTTACGTATTTCACAGTCATACAGCATAACATTTTGATGTATAAGGATTACAACGCAACCAAGAACTATATTTTCCAATGACCCCGAGCCGAGAAAAAGTTACCTTAAAAAAATGATAACTTTCGTTCTTGAACACACAAAATTTTGAAATTAATAAACCAGTTACACAACATTCTAATGTATAGTGTTAAAATTTGGATTCGATCTGATGATATAATAATTCTTAAATGTGATGCATGGTTGAAACGCCCTTAAAAAGGGCCCTTTTTGTGTTTCAACTGCGATAAAAAATATTAAAATATAAATTAAAAATTCCAAACCTACATGAACTAATGTAAAATAGAACGACGAAAATGATGGATATTATTGGATTTTATTTAGGTCTATTGGTTACTTCACAAACAACCTTCAAACTCGAGTGCACATAATATTTTGGTCGACAGTAAGCTTGAAGAAAGTCTGTTTATTCAGCTTGTAAGAATCAGTTTTGGTCCCATTGCGACTCTCTATGGACTGTTATACAGACCACCTTCATGCTTACACACTTAATACATGACAACAGGGTTTTCCAGGTGCAACCCCTTAAAGAACAAGCAACAAGTACATTGAAGATGAACTCTTTGTGATTTAAACTAAGGAACATTCTATAGTTGCTACAAGCACTACACAAAATATACTGAATACTTTTATCTAATGCTTTTAATGCTCGGGATCCCATTAAGCTTATGTTTGTGTTTTGACGTGTTTAACATGCACAGTTTTTGAATGCATTTGTGATGGATGGTCACATGAGAATTTGTATTTTTCCCCAAAACTCTTTTCCTACCCTGTTATGTTTCTCTTTGCCTAGGGAATACAACTGGATGTCATGATATCTCCAACACCCATAACCTTTCTTACCCACTGGACATATTTCGTCAACCTTTACCAAACCTGGAGCATTTGTGCCAGGCCATTATACAGTGAAGAAAATGGAAATTGCAACACCCAGAAGGAGTGGTGCTAAATTGTTGCAATTGAACATGCAGGACGAGTGTTCGGTTGTAATTCGATGATTACACTTTCAGGTCCCTCTGACCGCAAGTTTGGACAACAATCAATACAGGATGTGCCCACCACGAGCTGCAATACATTGATGAATTCGTCGAGGCATGGAGTCAATACGGCCCTGGATCGCTTCCTGAGGAATTGTGTGTGGCCCATGCTTGCTGTACTGCACGGGTCAGTTGTTCCAGAGTTGTGGGTGGCTGAGGGCGGTTGGCCAGTTGTCGACACATCATGTCCCACACATGCTCAATAGAACTGAGGTCCGGGGATCAGGCGGGCCATTCTAAGGTTGTGATGACGTGGGGAGTTTCTCTGGAGATGCATGCAGTGTGAACCCAGGCATTGTCCTGCTGTAACATCCCATTAGCAATGTTCGCCATTATAGGGAAAACCACTGGATTGAGTACCCTATCAACGCACTGTCGAGCAATCATAGTGCCCTCAACAAGCACTAATTGTGATTTCTCATTAAAGCCAATAGCTCCCCAGACCATAATGCTTGGTGTTGGCCCTGTGTGCCTCTCGACAATAAGGTCTGGGCGGCCCCTCTCCCCGGTACGTCGGCGCACACGATTCCGGCGATCACTGCGGGCAAGACAGAAGCGCGATTCATTACTAAAGACGACCCTATGCCATTCGTCGACCCACGTCGATCGTTCTCGACAACAGGCCATCCTTACACTCGCTGTCGTGGGGTCAATGGAACACCTTCTGCAGGGACACGGGATCGTAAGCCAGCTGCACGCAGGCGATTACCAACTGTTTGTTGTGTAACGTGGGGTGCCACAGCTGCTCGAATTTGTGCTGCTGTTGCATGGGGTTTCATCCGGGCCATCCGAATGATGCGGCGATCCTCTCTCACAGTTGTCTGTCGCACTGGGCCTGTGCCAGGTCTACCGAGTGTGGCTACCTTCATTTGACCACCGCTGCCATACACGTTGTACCGTAGATGCCTGTCTGCCAACACGTGCAGCGACAGTCCTTAGCGATAATCCAGCCTCACACAGCCCAATTATCCGAGCCCTCTCAAACGCCGACAGTTGTTGATAGCGTGCTCTTCTCTGTCGTCGAGGCATGTTTGACGGGGAACACTTCACTGCACAGACTGCAAGTCAACTACGCTACACCAGAGTCCGTATACTGGAGTTAATTCCTCCGCGACCATCACGTGGGGAGACCTGTAGCAACAATCCAATGGGTCTGAAACTTTGATCGTTTACATACCTACATGGCATCGTTCCATATCTTGAAAATCAACACAAACGACCAATGCCTTCATGGTGTTGCAATTTCCATTTTCGTCAGTGTGTTTCGGCAAAGTTAACCCTCTTAGTGCCGGCCTCCTTATCTTCATGTGTGCTAAGATTGCCAGAGTGAAAATGCGTATTATGCAGCACTGAAGAAAATAACATGTACTACCCTCACTTTTCAAGATATTTCACTGTAGTTTACACCTCCTTGTAGCTAAGTGATGCCTTTCTTTACTCATTGTAATAATATCATAAAAATAATTCACAGTGCCAAGTAAAAAAATAAATTTTCTCATGCAATTTTGAAAAGAAAAAAAAAAAAATAAAAAAAAAATGGATCTCTATACTACCTAGTATTTAGATTGTACTCACCTAAATTTTTATATTTCTGTGCACATTGACTTATTGTTTACCACTTTACAAAATATCACTATCTTGAGATAGATAGTTCTTCCAAAAAACAACTTTCCCTGATCACCACTCACACCTGTTTATGTACGTTTAGGGCCAGGCGTCTTGAGAAATACAAGAGAGGGTTGAAATTGGACGTCGTGATCAGATTTAATTTCACGGAAATCGGGAACCTGGTCATCATCGTTATTATCTCCGTCAACTCTGGCATTATTCCCGTCACTATCATTACTGTCTGAATCAGAAATTTCATGAACCACTGTCGCAGGAGTAGGTTTGTTTACATCATCACTGTCGTCATTATTTGAATTATTACCGGCATCATTATCACTCTCAGCATAATCTGAATCATCGCCTGATTCGACATAATCAGAATCATCACTCAGTGAATTAACATACTCGACCCAATCATCATCATTTTCCAACACAACACGAGAACTAGTCGCCATTATTACAAACACATGGACTGCAGGCAGGCGCCAAACAACTGAAATTGAAAAATTCGTAACATAAACACAACACGCCACACAGAGATTCTAGAGGTAGATTTAGAAACTACGTAGTTTCTTCCACAGTGCGGTACCGACTGGAGCTGCCATCTGTCATATTATTTGCTAACTATTACAACTTATTTGGACTGGCACTTTTAAGCTGGCATACAGAGGAGTGCTATCGCGCTCCCCGGCACTCTTAAGAGTTAACCTAAAACTGGAACTTGGCATTTGTGAAAAAAGTTGGTGAACATAACCTAAAAATTACTGAAGGCACAAAATTGGACTAATTATTTCTTATTGCATCTGTATGTCGATATCCCAGAAAATACATCGAATCAACAAAAGAAATGAATACAAAACATACATGCATTTGACTGATTGGATCACATGACAACCAAGCGATTGACCAATGACTATCAAGACCGCGTTTCACCTCCACACAATCTTTAATTGCCTTACAGTCTTGCCAACCTAACTCCTAAGCTCGTGCATTCTTAATGTGTGTAGGGGAATGCGAAGAAATCGCAACTGTAACAGTGTGAACAAATGACTCTAGTGCATATACTCATATTTGGACTTAACTTAATATCCCCCCCCCCCCCCTTTTTCTTTTGAGACCTGAAGAAGAGCACTTAAATCTTGGTCTTGGAGAAAAACTGGTACCTAGGGGTTTAACCCTCCTGTCATGTAAGCAAACATTTTCAGTTTTTTTCATGCATCATGTAGTGTTGTAAGATTAGTTCAAGTTTTGTGATGCCTTAGGATTTCGGGCTGGAATTAAGTTTAATTTGCGGTTTGATTTGTGAAATTTGCCACCTTGTAAGTTTGTTTGGCTGCATTGTGTGTATTAATGTAGGTTTTGTTTAGACAACAGCTACACATTTAATTTTCAGGTTATTTACAGTTTTTTTGAGTTAGATTTAAAGCGTAGATGGCTGGGATGATTTTGTTTCGATGTTGACGTATTATGTAATTTCTTGTGTTTGCAGTTTTGGCACAGCTTTCCTGCAAGCATTGTGTGAGACGTTGCAATTTTGGGTCATTATTGGTAGGAACGGCATTGTTTCCAGAGTCTCGAGGCGTCGTAACACTCGAACCTTGATCATCTTGTAATTAAATTTAATTTACTTTTCGGGCAAGATCTTTTATTGTTATTATTTCCAGATTTTATGACCCACATAATTATTGTTTTCGTGACTGTCATGCCTATTGTAGGATCGACGGTGAATAGTCGCGTGTTGTGACGCTCCATAGTTTCAGTGAGTATGCATTGATATGGTGTCTACTAGTGACCTGGTTTTAAATTCCCGTATATTTCTCGTATTTCCCGAACGAAAATCAACCAAATTCCTGTATATTTTAGAGTTCCCTCAGACAGGAGTTCACATACCGAATGGCTGAAGAATGAATCTTAAAGCACGAATCAAATTTTTATAGCGACAATGTGTCATGATGAGACGTCTAAACAAGTACTAGAGACAAATGATGTTCATCGGGCTTGGTCATTATCCAGATCAGAGACTATCCATATTACAACGAAGTAGGCTATAACTTGTGATCGTGAAAGTTACGGAATCTTGTCACAGACGAACGGTGGCGATCACATCCAATTGTGTACCGTACTCACGACTTTCCCCAAAGTTAGACCGCTTGTGAGTAGCGGCGATACCTACTCGCCACATTCGACCATGCTCGACTGCGAACTTGCCACCTTCCACTTTGATAGGCCAACGGGAATCTCGTCAAACTGCCGACAGCGGCGTTAATAACGTACATAGTGACATTTCTCCGTGTCTGTCCGCAAGAACCGAGATCTCGTCAAATGGATGGAGAGTGGTGTGAATTGCGTAACGTTGCAAGATTTCAGTCCCGAGGAGGTCTCGAGGACAACGGGAATCTCGTCAAATGGCAGAGCGGCGTCGATCCCATAACATCGTGATATTTATCTGTGTCGGACCGCGATAACAACGGGAGTCTTGTCGAACAGACTGCGAACGGCGTCGATGCGTAACATCGCAATATTTCTCTGTGTCGGACCGAGAGAACGGGAATCTCGTCAAACGGACCACGAACGGCGTCCATTGCGTAACTCACGCAACATTTATCAATGAACTACCTCAAGGATTAAGTGAAACTTGTCAAACGGCCAAGAGCAGCGTTGATTGTGTAACATCGCAATACAGTACCCTTTCGCATGGTTCCACAGAGTTCGCATTTGCGAAGGTTACGAAAGCGTCTAAATTATTAATTTTGTTTTATGTAATGGTCGACAGAAAAAGAAAGTGAAATGTCAGCTGTTTCTTTACCTATAAATCTGACATTTGCATACACGTGTTCTATGTTTCCTGGTATGAGTCTTTATAGATTATTTTGTTAAATTATATATGTTCGTGTTGGACGATTCGTTCTCTGGCTCAATAATGTTGGACGATTCGTTCTCTGGCTCAATAACTTAGTTGTAGCTACTGCATAAGTGGGCTGTATGTTTTGGTCAGTTTATGATTATAATTTCATACTCATTTAATAAATGGACTGTAACACACATACCATATTTCTTGTATGTAGAAAGATTATTAAAAACAATAGTTCATAGTGCTACAACTATACCTGGTATACTTCTGTAGTGGCTTGGAGAAGCCATTAGAAGCTTATGGTATTGCTTATAGTTTTGTAGAGCCATACATTTGGTGTGAATGTAGGCTAGTCAAACGTATCACGGAAGATATTGATATTATGCAGCTCCTTATTGCATCTGGCTGATAATATGCCGAGTTAGCCATATGTTAGAAAATGAAAAATGAAAATCCACAGCCTGCTTCCAGTCTCTGACCGGGTCAGGAATGGAATGAATGAAGCCCCCATCTAGCGGCGAGGATATGAACTGTGCCGGCTGCCAAGGTCTGACGCATTCTCCTGGGGCAATGATTAAATGAATGACAGATGAAATGAAATGATAGTGGAGAATGTTGCTGGAATGAAATTGTGACAGGGAAAACCGGAGTACCCGGAGAAAAACCTGTCTGCCTCCATTTTGTCCAGCACAGATCTCACACGGAGTGACCGGGATTTGAACCACGGAACCAGCGGTGAGAGGCCGGCTTGCTGCCGCCTAAGCCACGGAGGTTTCAGCCATATGTTAGAATGGTAACTAATTACTGCGTACGTAGTAGGTTTCTTATACAGATTGCCTCTCTTGCCGTTCAGAAAACAATCTTATTCCAACAATTCAACTCTTCCTCTCCCTGAATACTAAACCAGAATGTGTCCACGGCCTCCTATAGACATACGTCAGACACAATGAGTGTGCTGCCATCTAGTTGAGGAGCCTATTTGAGTACACCAGAGATAATAAACACTATCGACAGAAAAGGATCAACATAAACACAGGCCCAGAGGCACAAATATACATACCTATAGAAGGAGCAGTTGAATGAACATCTCAAACCTAAACGATATATGATATTCTGTACTTACTTGTTCTGTATTTAAATATGCAAGGTAGTAAGACATTTCTCTTAGGCCTGTTGCAGTAAAATAGCACCACCGAATTTCATAAGTGTTCAATTCAAAGTGACAACCATCTTGCTACATGTTCAGTTTCTACTTAATTTCTATGCTTCTCGTTCCTGTTCCTGCCGACCAATCACAGTTCTCTGCTCATCGATCTTTCTGGAACATTTCCACCAGCTACTATATAACCTGCTTGCAGTTCCTATATCATCACGATACCACAACTTGTCAACACGTCAACTGCACAATACGACAGAACTCGACGACACGATACAACACGTCAACTCGCCGTCGCCACTCTCAGTCTACAGGACTTTGCAGTTATATCGAAACTTTCGACATGCAAGCACACTGCTGCTAGATTAGAGATTAACCTAGTCCGATTTAGGACTTGTACTCATTCTTTGAAACTAACTATCCTGCTATGGAACTTTAACTTGCTTCAAGCTGTATTGACACAATGACAAGTTTTACTGTAAGTAGTGATGTAAAATACTCAGGTATTTATAAACCGGGGTAAATACCCAGGGTATATACCCAATTTGGGTTAATACCCGGGTATTATAGATTTTTCATTAAAAATCCTATGTCGTGGTAAGTTGAACCTTAAAAAAGGGTACCGGTATGCAAACTTCTATATTAACTTTTTAGAAATGTAACAACATTAGATAGTTAATCAAATTAAATTTAATTAGAATTGGGACTTAAAAACAGAATTAGAATTGGGAATTAGATCAGGAGATAAAATTCAATAGTTATAACCTGAAAAACTCGGGTTTTTTGCAAACATTGAGATAAAAGTTGGGGGAAATTTATTCAGAGCATTGGCCAAGTTCTACAAAAAGGTGTAATGTACAGTTTTTCAGAACAGTTTGTAATATATCTACTTAGTATGAAACAAAGTCCCCGATTCTTGGATGTCACGGGTAATCTCGAGAATTTCTGGATAGATTTTGATGCGGTTTTCACAATTCTGTAAAGGATATCTCGAGGATGATTTCTGTTGAAAATAATTTATTTATGATCAAAGGAAGCAGAGCAGTATCGATTTCAGTGAAAAAATAAACAAAAAAACCTGGCGTCCGAGCGCTTTGTAAGTTTATTTTGGGCAAACCGTTAAACATATCTAAATACTATGACTGTAAGAATTGTTCAGCATGAAAAGATCTACATAAATTCCAGGAGAGCATATCTCTATCTTCAATACATCGCCCACTATAAGTATTTTTACGTTTTCATTTCTTCCAACCATGTCCATTCTAATATTGAGGCGACAGTTTACGAGCTAGCTAAGGGCGAGTCTTATCACCCTTGTTACAGCCTAACTAGCGGGCGAACCTATTACCCCAGATACAGCCAGCAGCAAACCGTCGAGTTGTGTTGAGTTAAGACTTCAGAGAAGGCTGGTTGTGTTTGGAGTTTCCCTTGAAGTTCAACTCGGTTTTTCTTCATTTCGCCTGTGAACTTTCCGTTCCGCAAAATACACAGTCAAGTTAAGATTGGACGGAAGAGGGATCTGTGTTTCATGCAACTCGCCATTCCCTGGAAGTGCAACTCGGCTTATCTTCGTTTCGTCTGTGAACTTTTCGTTCCGCAAAATACACAGTCAATTTAAGATTTGACGGAAGGGGGATTTGTGTTTCATGCACCTCGCCATTCTTAAATTACGTCTGACAATTAATAGTCCAGTCAGTGATGTTCAGCCATCATGCCGAGATGTAAAACGGATATAGGTCATAGTTCATTGACATCGCAAAAAAGTGCTTATCGCGTAACAATGAAACAGGGCAACAAATAATTTCTAGATTGCCACAAGAGAAAGAAAGACTTCATTCTCGGCACCTTCAAACCGTTGCTCAAGAAGAACACCGTCTGAACCACGATCAGAAACAAGCTTATAACACTAAGAAGGAAGGTAAGATATTTTTTCTCTATGCCCCTGTAGGCACAGGCAAAACTTTCTTGATTAATGTGTTGCTCGCCAAGTGAGGTCTGGTGGTAATATTGCTCTTGCCGTCGCATCATCTGGAATTGCAGCCACTCTTTTGGAAGGAGGAAGAACAGCACATGCAACATTTAAACTTCCTTTGAAAGTCAGCAGTAATGATGGAAATGTATGTAATATTTCAAAACAAAGTAACACTGCCAGTGTAATCCAAAATTGTTCTTTAGTGGTATGGGATGAGGCTACAATGTCGCACAAAACTTCCGTTGAAGCAGTAGACAGGACCTTGCGTGATCTACGGAATCGGAACACGCCTATGGGTGGCTGCACAATTTTGTTCGCCGGAGATTTTCGTCAAATCTTACCAGTTGTTACCAGAGGAACGAGAGCAGACGGAGTGAACGCTTCATTAAAAATATCTTACATCTGGCCAGATATAACAAATTGGCACTCAAAACTAACATGAGAGTAGCCTACTCTTATCTTCAGAAGATAATAGTTTGCTTGCTAATTTGTTACTTAGAGTCAGAAATGGAGATTTACCGGTCATTGACGGGAAAATTACCTTCAGTGACGATTTCTGTGTTTTAGTAAGCAGTATTCAAGAAATGATTGATAGAGTTTATCCTCTAATCCAGGGGTCTCCAAATTACGGCCCGGGGGCCACATCCGGCCCGCGGAGAGCTAGCATACTTGAAAACTCCTTTTAGAGAACATTTTTTTTTATAGCAAATTAAATTTAGTTTACTGAAGTATTCTAATTTTATGTTGAATAATTATTAATATGACATCTACATTGATATGGTCATGGGCTAACTACTCATAACATTGTTGTAGGCTTATTGTTATTGTTTTTGGGATAAGTTGGATAAAGAAACACAGAATTGTAATGAGTAAAGACATGTATAACATGCAGACATATGAAATACTAATGAGATTTATGTAATTGAGATTTTCCACTGACAATAGTTTGTAGTTGTGGACTAATTTTACTTGTACCAATTATTAAAAGAGATTTAAGATGCTCATCAGTTAATTTAGATCTGTAAACATTTTTTGTGTACTTCATTTTGGAGAAGGTCTTCTCACACAAATAAGTAGTACCAAAAACAGAAAACAGCCCACGAGCAAATTTATGCAAATTATCAAATTGTGTCAGTGGAAGACTCTTATAAAATTCCAACAAAGATGAGTTTTGATATTTGTTCTTAATTATATCACTGCACTGTAGTTCAATCATTTCCATTTGAAGTTCCGGGGCTAGGGTTTCAATGTCAGTATCAAAAGGACCCTGAAAAATCTTAATTTGAATCGCAAAGGCATCGAAGTCCGAGAAACGAGTATCAAAATTTATTTTCAAAGCACTCAAAGTTTCGACTGCAAAATCGATAGGAAACTCAGTCTCAGTGGTGTGGCTGAATATTTCACATGTTTTAAAATGTGAAAAACATTTACTTCGACTAATCTAGAAATTACAGATAATGACAGGAAAATTAATAATATGCAGCGTTGCCGTTTTGCGGACTTTAGTCCGATTTGCAGCCTTTTTTCAACGTTGCGTACTTTTTCGGACTTTTTTTTTCATCAGTGGACTATTTCACTTTTTACCACCGGCAACAATGATAATATGGTTTTGGCCCTCGGAACTTACTGGAGTAATCAGTATGGCCCTAAGACTGGAAAGTTTGGAGACCCCTGCTCTAATCCATGGCCTATCTAACAAGTCTCATTCATGGTTTAAAGAAAGAGCAATATTATCACTGACAAACGAACAAGTTGTGAAAACTAATGACTTGGTGTTCTCCAAATTCACTGCCCAGGCTCTAGTATATTACTCAAGAGGCTAGACGCAGTAGTCGATAGTGAAGAAGCTGTTCATTACCTTACAGAAATCCTAAATTCTTTATTTCCTTCTGGCTTGCCACCACACAAGCTTATTTTAAAGGTAGGAGTGCCGATTATATTGCTACGCAATTTACACCACCAAAGTTATGCAATGGGACACGATTGGTAGTGAAAACTTTGAAAAACTGTTTCATTGAATCAACTATCTTAACTAGCTGTGGTACAGGAGAAGCGGTCTTAGTACCCAGAATCCCTATGATTCCTTCAGATTTGCCTTATCGTTTCAAACGAGTGCAATTTCCAGTAAGAGTCTGCTTTGGCATGACTATGAACAAAGCACAGGATCAGACACTTAGCGTGACTGGAGTTGATCTTAATGGAAAATGTTTTTCTCATGGACAGCTTTACGTGGCTCTATCGCTTGTTACATCAAACCGAAATCTTTTCGTGGTCACTGCTGGAGGGAAAACGACTAATGTCGTATACAAGGAAATCTTATAAGACCTCCGTTAGAAGTAGCCTATCACCTTGCATTCATAACTGTTCCCGGGCGAAGCCGGGGTGGGTTGCTAGTTCATATATAAAAAAAAAGAATCAAATAACCAAAAAGGCTAGTAAATAGTAAATAGAAAATCAAACAAAGAATAGAAAATGGGAGGGAAGTACAGTGTCAGTTTGAATTCTGGGTAGGATGAGCTAAGCAGTGATGCCAACCCATATGCTTGCTGGCATACAGTACATCTTCACCCATTATAGAGCCCACATACTACAAAAACTTCCTGACATGCATTTTTATTATTTAGAGTATGATTTAAAAAATTAGTATTTCTTTAATATTTAAAATTGAATGAAAAATAACTTAAAGCACTTTTACTAAGCATTTGTTTTTTCAAATGTCCTTTCTATTGAATATATTTTATTACCTCTTGAGGTTTGGCATACACTTTCAATTAATATGCAGATAGCCTACTCTTATTACTACAAAAGTAGCTTTTCCCTCCCACATCCTTGTTGCTCATTTCCAGTATCGTAATAAAACTCGACCTTCTCAATATCTTGGTATTTATTAAAAATTTAAAACACAAAACAACCAAAAGGTTTTATTCAATATTTTACTTTAGTTTAAGGGGAAAAAATAAATAAATTAAAGACAAGGTTACATTGTCAAAACATAACATATAAATACCCAAAAATACCTGGATATCCATTTTCCTATTAAAAAAAAAAAAATGAAGTTTGAAATTTAAGGCATCAAATATCTGTGTTTCAGTCCATGTTTGTCCAACACTTCATCAACACATCAAGAAGTGTTGTATGAAGCTCAAAAACTGAAAAAACCCTCATTTTGGGTATTTAAAAGACCACTGGTAAAATACCCAATTTATATTTACCTTCTCACTGGGTATTTACCCGTCCCACATCACTAACTGTAAGTGTTGTTAATTCTACAAATGATTCTGGTTGGTTGGCTGCGACAACGCGGTCATGTAGCCCCGTGTACTTTGGGTGTGTGTAGAATCTGTCTGATAACCGGTGTTAATTGTGATGACTGTAATAGTGTGTGTTATCTGTTTGTTTTTTTTTTTTTTTTAATTTAAGTACTGCAACTTAGAATTTTTCAAATAGTTCCTACTTTTGCCGCCAAGCGCCACCGTCAACGACTACTAGGCCAAGATCAGAACTTAGCTACTAGATGCCACCGCAGTCGGGTCTTGGCAACGAACTTAGAAACCTAAGAGCGTTGTTTACATTCTTAACCTATCCAATTTAGGTTCACACAGGTGCAATTAGTGGAAGGTTCTTTAACATGCCATAAATCTATGACATGGGACCGCCGGCTTTACTTCCCCTCCGAAGGAAGGCATACTGAGGGATTTTTAACGCTCTTAAAATCCGAAGGCTTCAGCCGGGTTTGAACCCGCTATCTTGGGCATAGAAGCTCAGCATGCTACCGACTACACCACCGAAGCCGCTACAAGTGATTCTCTATCTAGTCAAAGTGCAAATTGTTCTTCACATGGTGACATTCAAAGCTAGTTGCTTTGTACTACAATGGTTAATCCTCCTGGCGAGTTATCTTGGTTAAGGGCCACCTGGTCTTGAAATTATCCAACTGTTTTTCTACTGATGGTTAAATCAACCAGAGTGAACTTCTCTTCAGGAAACAACCAAAGGATAAGTAAAATGTGCTAATAACTCTCTTCTGGATGAATCTTCAAGATTAACAAATTAGCTCATTTACCATGTTTTTTCCGGGCTCCGTTATCAGGCAGCTCAATCTTGCAGCTCAGTAGTTTCTCTTACAAATATTATTTTTCGAAGGCTTTAAATTTGCCTTTTTTTCATCTTTATAGATAAGATCATTTATCAATTACAAATAACGTAGTTCTTTACTTTGCTTGCTTGTCTGCATTTAAGTCTAACCTGTAATGCACACACGACTGCCTTCTTAGGTGGTTGAATTTAAAGTCCTTTTTCCCTGACGCCACTGCTAGTCACGTGATGTGACACTACTGTCTTGCCTTTCCAACCACAGGCGGGAAATTCAAACTTGAAGGTTCCTCGGCTCATGTTTCTTTGGGTGGGGTTGTCCTCACTTTGCCGTATTTCCAATAAATTACATGTGATTAAGTTGGATCAGTAGAACCACTATTTAACGTTTTTCTAGGACCGGTATTTTTTAACCTTAAATCGAGGTTTCGATAGTGTTCAACACTTTCATCACTTGCCAAGATGGGTGAGTGGATAGCATGTCGGACTACTAACCCCAAGATTGCAGGTTTGCTCCTAGCCGTGGTAAGTGATTTTTGAAAGGCTGCAAAAATACGACACGCATGTCATACGATGTTGGCATGTCAAAGAACCCATTTGAATTCAGTAGGCCGTGTTCATAATGGCAAAATTAATCTCGGGAGTTTCCACCAATACAAAGTTCCTAATTTCTCTACTAGAAAGCGCTATAGTGTTCAAGGAGCTTAGATATCTAACCTCCTTGACTTTCATAGTGATTCAAGGAACAACGAAATTCGACATGTAAGCTACCCTCTGAGTGTCAAATTACAAAGCTTGCACCCTGCACCCGAGGCCATACGATATTATATTATTATCACTAACTGCAGCGCTCTCTCCACATACTGTCCTGCAAGTTATCCCATAGCGTTTTTTGAACCTATCCAGCCAACCATTCGAAGCTTTGAATTCTGTAAGCCCAAGTTCCCTGATATCGTACATGCTTTAATTTTTATCAATACCCCATCGATTGGTAAGTTTTCAGCACTTGCTCCAATGAACCACTCCATTAGCTTAGAATCTATTTCTTTGTATAGCGACTTTTTAAAAAATTTCCTCTGCTTTGCTTTTGAATCTTCTCCTTATTCTTGAATATTCCTGACAATGAAGACTATGCAAGTCCCAGGCGTCGAGCCATTTCACTAACGGGCAAATTTGCGTTTCTCTCCACTTCCCAAATCAAGTTCACTTTCTCTGTGACAAATCGAGTTTTTCTTTTTGCTGCCATAGTCAACTTCACTAAAACAATGAATGTGAGTGAGCAAACTGATACAGCCGGATTATCCACGCAATACTGTGCCCGTTGACGCATGTTTGCATTGGTAATTGATAGGGACTGGAAAAATTAGCATCTATTTGTTTCATAATTAGCATCTATTTTCTTCAAAATTAGCATCTATTTACAAAGTTAAAAATCATCACATTGTAATATTATTTTAACGACTTCATGGTTATGAAGTGCAGTTATAGTCCTCAAACAAAAGCATTGTCAGTAGTTCAGCATTGCTTTCTTTCAAATTGTACCGTCCTGTTTCCTTCGGGAACAGATATTTCCAATTGTACCGTCTGTCTGTAACCACTGTGTTGTAATGGGACAACACACGCTCGCTATCAACATTGTTCGTTGGGGTCCACAAAACAGTATTTACAAATATGCTGAACTCTGTCTGAACTGCAGTTAATGCAAGCATGATATCACATTTTTCACTTTCTTTCATCTGGGTTTGAATTGCATTTAGCCAACTGTGGCCGAAGACGCGGCGAACAATGTACAGCGTGCTAACACTCACGCTGCGCCGTATGCTTGCACGCGGCCGAGTTCTGATGCGACGCAATGCGTAAAGACGAAATCATTGAGATTCGAGAAGACTGAACTGCGTTTCCCTGCGACGTAACAGTAGGCCTACTTGAGCAACTGTTGTGGCGCGCTAATGGCTAATTCGAACGTATCTCAAGGCGGCGAATTTAGCCAACCGTGGCCGAAGACGCGGCGAACGATGCACAGCGTACTAACACTCACGCTGCGCCGTATGCTTGCACGCGGCCGAGCTCTGATGCGACGCAATGCGTAAAGACAAAATCATTGAGATTCGAGAAGACTGAACTGCGTTTCCCTGCGATGTAACAGTAGGCCTATTTGCGCAACTGTTGTGGCGCGCTAATCGCTAATTCGAACGTGTGTCAAGGTGGCGAATTTAGCCAACCGTGGCCGAAGGCGCGGCGAACGATGTACAGCGTGCTAACACTTACGCTGCGCCGTATGCTTGCACGCGGCCGAGCTCTGATGCGACGCAATGCGTAAAGACGAAATCATTGAGATTCGAGAAGACTGAACTGCGTTTCTCTGCGATGTAACAGTAGGCCTACTTGCACAACTGTTGTGGCGTGCTAATCGCTAATTCGAACGTGTCTCAAGGTGGCAAATTTAGCCAATCTTGGCCGAAGACGCGGCGAACGATGTACAGCGTGCTAACACTCACGCAGCGCCGTATGCTTGCACGCGGCGCCTCGATCCTTAATCGGCTCGTATCGAAGTTCGGATCAACTCGTTGTTGCTCGCTCTTCCTGTTAGTATCGCTTCGGGTAAGTTCTTGGACAATGACGACTGTTGTGGCGCGCTAAATCGAACGTGTTTCTACCTGAAGGTTATTACGGTCACTTATATGACTGTGTCAGTAATGAATGTGAGATATATGCGAGTACTTTTTCCCCCTGAAATTTCAATTAAAAACATGGGGTGCGAGATATACGCGGGGGCGAGATATACGCGAGCGGTTGAAAAAGATATGCGTCATATTTGCAGTATTTCTCATGATTTCGCCGAAATATGTGGTTTTCGCCACTAAAATAACAAATTTTCGCAGAATTCGCACCAAAATCGCATATTTGTGCTAATTTCGCATTTTGGTCAAAATTCGCATTTTGTCGCATTTTGAATTTAGGTACCACAGTGCTTCAGAACACCTTAAAACTATTTAAAAAATGGTTTTAACACATATTACAAAAAATCGCATTTATCGCAAATGCGATTTTTTCCGGTCCCTAGTAATTGATCACTAAGATCCATGCTGAAGAGTAACTGAACATACCCTGCAAGAGGCGGGAAGAATATGGAGCAATATTAGTTATAATAATACTTTTACACATCTTGGACACTCCATAAATCATCAAAGATTTAATTAATGTAATTCTGCATATTTAAATTACGGTCTGCATCGCAGAAACACGAAACCGTGATTTGCGCGGCTATCTCATGTCTCGAGTCAACGCCATGCGTGAAGAAGACAGGCAGTACCTAGTTGTCGTACGTCCAGGCAGGACCGATGTGTGAGTGACGCATCAGTATAAAACACGTTCCGAGTATTGGAAAACTTTGTGGAATGGAGAGATCCATTTATATTAGAGACACCGATAGCCATCAGTGCGAAATATGCAAGCAGAGTAATAGTGGATAATTATTTATACCTAAATAGTGCTATATTTTTGAGCAAGGATTAACAAACTGTGGAAGCATGGAATGCAAGCCACAAGGCAGCATGGTCACAAGCAGAAGTGTATCATAAGCTGTGAATGGTATAAAAACTGTGATACAGGAATTACTTTATGTTTCGCCAAAGTGCAGATATTTTCATTTATTTAATTATTGTAAAAAATGTTGTGCAAAGTTTGCGAGTGAGCGTCGCAAACGCGATGATAACGCCAGTGATGGTGTGTAAATGGGCAATTTTATTTTACCGCACATTCGAGTCAGTGAGTGTTACGACCTCGATGTAATTTTCTTTAACATGTGTGATAATTTAATCAACAACTACATAATGGAACCAATCGACTGTCTACATTTGAAGTACAACAACGACCATGTTATGGAGAGGAATCACTAAACCATGTGTGGGGAATTAATAACGGAAGGTGACCGAAGCAATGACGAGATGATCTAAGACCACTGAGGAGACCGTTATAACACCTTATGGCGGGTCACGAACTGGTGTCGCTGCAATCTGTAAGTCAGATCATGTTTAAGTAGCTTCATGTAATGGGTTGGAACGGTAGACTAGTTATAAATGGTTTCATTTAAATTGCACAACGCAGGTAGTTAACATAAGCTCACGTGTGGAAAGTTTTAGTTTTGTTATAAATTTATTAACGCCAAGAAGGCAAAGTTATAATGTCCATTTCGTATCATTTCAAAACAGTTAGTCAATTTTTATTTTGTCAAGCTCATGACAAAAGAAACTAGTTCTTGCCAGATGGTAAATCGAGGCCAAGGTCGCACGTGTATGTGCGAGACAGCTACACTGCACGTTGAATCTCAGGCAGTGCATTATTCAATCGAGAAGGCTGTGACATTCCTAGCATTGTATAATCTGAATGCAGAATCCGTTATTCACGTATTTGACAAATGAGCATCTGAAAACAAGTTTATTTTATTACGAGAGCCAGACTGGCAGTGGAAATAAACAGTATTTTGTAACCAGTGATCGTAGGTTCGACTTTATTCAGGGAAGAGGCAATTTGATAAATACACAATCTCACATGCTAGTTTGTATCAGAATCCTTTAAGCTAATGAAGAGCATTTTCAGAATGTGTTTTCTACACACTTAATCTCTGTGATCGATATTTGAAAGTGTATAATTCAGGGATCCACACTAATTGTAACTAACGTTATTATAGTATTATCGAAGTAAGTCGTAGAAGGTGGATTAATACCTCTGACGTGTTATTGAGATTATGGTAATTTATGCCGGTGGTAATGAGCTATTGCAGTCATACCAAACCGATGGAATAAGGATTGAGGAACCCATAGTCTGAAAGAGAGACACAGGGTGTCTAATAATGAGAGTAATGGGGAGGACACAGGGTGTCTTAATATTGTTGAAGTATTCCTAAGTGGAATGTGATGAAATTATTGAGCATTAGTTGGATACACACGATACCCGATTACACTAAACGCAATTAAAAGGTCCATAAACTGAACAGCTACACTGTGAGGAATAAATAATTGTGTAACAACCTTAATAATCAAAGACAGGAATTTGTGAAACTAAACAAATCTCGTGATTCCCCCTGAGCCTAAATAAATATGAATAAATAATAAAAATAAAATATTTTCAGGACCAAAGGTTCGACATTTAGTTATTGTTAATTTATCTTGGATACACTTTGTTACATTTTCACACCATTAGTCAACAACCAATTGATGATGTGACAACTGGAGCACACACATCAAATTGGCAGCAATATAAGTCGATGTAATTGTTCAATTACCATCGCATTTGCAGGCTTTCCTATTTTTCTAACTTTCCTTTACACTTTGAAACTATGACCATTTGTTACAATCAGTAACAAATCGTGTAAGCAGGCATTGTTGTATGCATTTGTGTTGTATTAATCTTTTTTTTATTCAGCAACGTTTTGCACATATTTTGATTTTTCTTTGTAATAAACGCCTCTCGTTTATTAATTAATGATAGTTAGGACTAGATAAACACGTAAATTTAAAGATAAATGTTGGAGATGGCACCATCCTAGCTAAGGACAAATTTTCCCTTTGCTATTAAATGTAAATATTCCTAGTATTTGTAAACAAGTAAATTTCTTGCTCTGCAGTAAATTCTTTTAATATTTGATCCTCCCGTAGTCATTTTCGATGTAATTGCTTAGGGCTGATCTTACGTGCCACACTCTTAGCTTGTTCGTTTTCGTTTAAAGTTTGTATTAGGACCATGAGGGTAACTTAGATCTTGGATAGGACTTTTTTTAAATATTTTCTTTCAGGGCAGAATAGTATCGGACTAGCCGTTTGCAACTCTCATGCTAGGCCAGGGATCTATTCTGAATAAAATTTATTCGTGATTTTAACACAAGACTGACCTCTCTTTCATGCTTAGTTTTGATATCGATGCATTCCTCTGAGCTGGTTAAGAATCGAACCTCACCAATTCCTGATACCCCCGAGTGCAGACTTTTGTGCAAAACCAGCCTATGAATGTGTCGGCCCTATACTTGTGTGTTAACTGGAGGAGGGTCTCGGAAGGGTTATTTGAAACCGGTGGATTCCCGAAACCTTCGGCCAGCGGGCACAATACACAACACATAAACTGATGCAAACTTGCATAAACTGATGCTATACTGTAATGCTGCTACGAACGTACAGACTTGGACAGGCCGCGTGCAGGCATGCAAAGCCAAAGTGGTGTGAATGTTAGCCGCGGCCAGCCCCCAAGTGCTAGACCTTATATCGCAACATTGTTTCGCTAAAGCCAGTTGATATGTTAGTTGTTCACATTGTCATTAGTTTAAAAATCAAATTGTTAAGCCTATACAAAAATACTTATTGGCCTTTTGTTGAACTACCTGTTTAAATGGTTATTGATGTTAATAAATCTACCATATTTAACTAACTTGTTCTCTCTTTACATTTTATGTTTATCCTAACGCTTAAACCTGTTTTTTGTAATGCTCAACTTAAATTAAACTCAAAGAATCTTTTGGAGTTCTCTCCAATACGAGAGGTCTTAAATCGACCGATCCTTACCACCCAATACCCAGCCTCGACCTCGATGCCATAGGAACAGCAGAAATCTCGTTAAAGTGACGGACGGCGACGTAGCATAATGGTTCCTACTTCTGCTGAATACCCTTACCCATCCCTTTGAGCTTTGCAAAGATTGGCAAATGTACTCACTGACAAAAAAATCAGCTCTACTGAAAAACAACTGTTCTCCTCTGTGATTAACAATGCAAACTGAGTCCTGTCCGTCATTGTCTAGCATTGAGTGCGGCATGCAGCAGGGGTACGGCCGGCGGCAAAGTAGTCGCATTCGACGCAACAACGCTATTGCGTCGTGATGTTGGCTATGCTCTCACCCCACTTAGAGCTCTAAGTGGCGGTGTCACAAAATGCGGTGGTGGCGCGGTCTCCAGGCGAAACAGAAGGCCGAGCGGCAGGACTCTACAGAGCGTTCGGATCCTAAGAAGTCTGGCATTATGAGACTTTTCGAGATTACCCGTATGAAATGCGAAACTCTCGTTTATTTCCAGGGTCACTAAAATTCCCATATATTTCCCGCGTATCCCGTATCACTCGACACCCTGCATTGAACTAGCTGAACTAGTGGTGTGCACTATTTAGGTTACGATGACCTTGATCTCTCAATACACAGGCAGAGTAACACAGATAGCTTCTGCATATGTTAAGATGATGACGATGATAATTGTTGTTTTAAGGGGCCTAACATCTAAGTTATCGACCCCCTGGCATATAAAATATGAAATAGTAATTGTGCCACAAGCACCAATAAGTTAAAAATTTGAAAAGTTGTTAAAGAAAGTGGGAATAGGAAGCGTGAGATATAGCAAAGGAACCAAGGTTCCACCATCCACATTAAATTCGATTGTCGCAAAAGCACATCAAATTGAAATAAGTGCCCTAGTATTCGGAGTCTCCATTAACAAGCCCACACAGATTCAAAGCGGGAAATAGGTAGTCCCATGTTTTGTTTTTTTTCCTTTTGTTTCTGCAAAGAGTTTTTCAAACATACATTATTTTTCTTCAGACCGCTAAAAAATGTAAAGGTGCAAACGCTGGTCCAGCTAAGTTCAGAGGCACTCGTAATTTGAGAGAGTCCCGTGGCATAGTCAGGCTCTTAAATCATGCACCACAACCGCGTAAGCAGCTGCAGCAAGTCTAGAGATCGGAGGTTCAAAACCTGGCCCTAACAGCGGCTATCACGAGTGTGATTCTTCCGCGGGTTTTTCCACACCCTCTCCAGGCAAACACCGGGATAGTACCTTATTTCAAGTCACGCAACACCTACACCATCCCTGTCCATAATATAGCTACTAGAGCCGGGCAAAAAGCTCGAGTTCCGATCGGTCTCGTTGGACGAGAATAAAAAACGGAAATGATGGTTCCGGAACTGGTATTACCGATAATGTGGGCTCGATAACGATTATTCTCGACACTATCGCTCGTTCTCGCTTGGGCAATATGGCGCTGCCTGAAGGCACTGAGGCTTGTTTGTGTAAGGATTCAATGGAAATTGTTCATTCCGTTGACTGGAGTCTGCGAATTGGAAGAATCCACTCAACTTCAACGATATCATATTAACAGACTACCCAAGATATATTGAGCATAATTATCCCAATAACATATGGAAGGAGATTTTGATCGTCAGTCGGTATTTTTTGGTCTTTAAATTTCATCAAAAGTAAATTCTATTTGACGTGTAGGCTACATATTAAGATTTTTTCATGTAGTACCAAATTCAAGCACTACCGTATGAAACGTTCTCGTAATAAATCCTGAAAATTCATGCACTCGCTTTATTACTAAAGCCCCTGTGATGCAACTGTGTTCTGTCGTATCATTTTTGTAGTAAGATACTAGTAAAGTGGTCGTCATAAACAATAAAACGTAACAAAACAAAAATTAAAAGTACTTCCCCTACCGAGTATCGAGCCCCGGCCCTTCCATACATGAGTCCAGCGCGTAACCAATTCAGCCACTGAGACTCTTATACACTGAGGGAAAATGTTAAAAATATACACAGTGAAAACTGTTGCGTTGGATACCCGACTCTCTTTATCTCAAATGCTCCTACCAGTTTGAATGATATGCTCTAGTCGTCGGGCATACGAAAAAATAATGTTCACTTTCAAGAATAAGATTGATTTTATCTTTCGTCATAATGGCTTTGCCATATGCTTAAACCACCGCCATTGCAATCGCGTTCCTACGCACGTGCTCACACGTTGCATCATGGGTAGAGAGAGCAACGATATTACCTTGTGATCAAACGAGATTTTGGAGTATCAGACGAAGTGACATTCCCGCGGTAATGAGTTGTTCTCAGTGCAACTCCCGTCGCACTATTTTCACTCAAACTTTCTTATCATTGGCATTTATGGACAAATCAGTGAGGTGTTTGCACTGACATGATTAATATACCGCATGCCACAAACTGGTATTGTTTTCAAGCACAAAATTAGAGTTTTTAGTAGATGAAATTAGTTGAAACTTTTCAGCGTAATATTTTCCAAGTGTATTTTCACCATCGCAGCCAATTTTTGCACTATAGTTGCCTCGAATAACAACCAGTTACAAGGCGGAGAAAAAGATTGAAAGTATTCTTTAAAGTAAATTGCTAGTCAGTAGGGCTAAATATTCATGAGTCATACACGAGAGACTTTCTTGTAGCTCTTCTCTGCTACGCCAATTATTTGAGTTTATTTAACTTTAGGAGCTACAACATCGTGATCATTTTTGTGTTCTTGTGTGTCAACTTTGTCTAATAACCTGTGTTATTACGGTGTCTGAAGTAGTGTGTGTATATTTGTAGGAGTGGAAAGGAGGTGGCAGATGCGAACTCAATTCAATGTGATCTTCCTAGGGTGTATCACTTCATACTGCTTTAAATTTGTCAAATATAAGAACTAGGAATGGTTTACATTCCGGAGTTATTACAGAAGGCGTTGACTTTACACGTGCAGCGGTTTGAGTGACACGTGCAGCGGCGTGAGTGAGTCTGATTTTTCCCTTAAATAGATACCGTCGATAACGCCGAGAAAAAGAGAGTTCCGGTATTATCGAGACTCCCACTCAGTACCGGTATTATCGAAACTGAAGATTCTCGTTCAGCGGAGAGACCTGGCCTTGAGTGCGCTTGGTGGGGGACGATACTAGCCATGCGGAAACTTACGATCCCGATCGGAACTAGAGCAAATTTGCCCGGCTCTAATAGCAACACACATTACTACAGTCATCACAAAAATACAGGTTATCAGACAAATTCAACGCACCCCCTAGCCCCTAAAATGAATTAACAATCTCACCTGTGTAGCAACGTGGTCCACTTGGCGTAGGGTACTCAATACATTAGACGTCAGGAAGGTGGGAGTGATGTCCAGCACCTGATCACGCACCAATCCACCGAATACGTAACACACTCTATTCACATTGTGGCATACCCTAGGTATGAGACGAGCCAAGAACATGAGGTCATCCCAATCAGGGTCCTTTTCACTCGAGATCCCCACCACATAGCTGTAGCTGCGACAGTCACCCTGCAAAAAAATTAGAAATTTTAAAATCTGTGTTATGGCAATCAAAGACTTGATACATTCACAATACCGAATACACCAACAAGTAACACTCTCTGAAAATCAAAATGCATGGGTAACCTTACGTTTGGAGACAGTTGTTCTTGGGTAGATATACTGAAAATAGCCTGAATTTCCAGAATAAGCATTAAAACAATCATTAGACAGGGAAAAAAGGATAGACATTCATGAAAAGGACAAACACAATCACTATAGGAGGCCGGCCGAAACAAACTGTACATTTTTTATCACTGCTGAAATTAGCTGAAGCACTTTTAGTAATTAATAATAATTCTGGAAATAATATAGTAATAGAAGTTTTCTCCTCCGCTGTATATAACCCACACACCATCCTTTTCTTAGACGACTTACATAGTAAAATTCCAGTTGTGGCCACCATTGCTCGCGTGAATTATGGAACCAATAGAATATTGCCAACCCTGCGCTTAAGATACTACTCATCAATCATCTTTATCCAGAACAATGGGTATTTCCTCGGCCAATAATTACTAGGTAGCGCGCCATATATACACCACCTGGATTTTGTCCCGCACATTGTGAGTGCTCACACATCAATACTCCTTATTCAGACCAATTGTTTTGCCAACTGATGCTCAGTCACATAATTACAAGGTGTACTGTGTATCTCACATGTTGGTAAGAGTAACATGACATTGTAATTAATTTTTAACCTAGCTTGCCACCTCACGGTAGCAGGGCGATGTACTCGCTAAATGAATCACACAAAAGTAAAGTAACTTCACTAAAATATACACTGATTTATTAATACCTTAACATTGAGAAAAGATCTGTATCTCTACATGTATGAGATACAAGTAATACCATACATTCAATATCTATAGGCCTACTAATACAATTAAGGTGAAGAGTTTCTTTGTGTGTTTAAACACACTAATCTCAGGAACTATCAGTCGGATTTGAAAAATTATTTTTGTATATGATAGCCAGATTCAAGAGGAATAGTTTAGGCTATGTAGCATTAGGCTACACCTCCCCTGCATTTAGGCCCTTTGGCACAAATCTACACCATTTCACCGATCTGAACCAAAATTTGTATACTTACCCTTTGAAACCCTGCGAGTACCCTGGTCTACATGAAATTTATGACAGACCATTCCATTCTCTGCATTTAGGCCCTTTGGCACAAATCTACACCTTTTAACCGATCTGAACCAAACTTTGTATAATTACCCTTCGAAACCCTGTGAATAACACTGTTTACATGAAATTTCGGACAGACCCCTCCATTCCCTGTATTTAGGCCCTTTGGCACAAATCCACACCGTTTCACCGATCTGAACCAAAATGTGTATACTTACCCTTTGGAACCCTGCGACTAACACTGTCTGCATGAAATTTCGGACAGACCACTCCATTCCCTGCATTTAGGCCCTTTGGCACAAATCTACACCTTTAAACCGATCTGAACCAAAATTTGTATACTTATCCTTTGGAACCCTGCGAGTAACACTGTCTGCATGAAATTTCGGACAGACCACTCCATTCCCAGCATATAGGCCGTTTGGCACAAATCTACACCGGTTTCTCCGATCTGAATCACAGTATGTATACTTACCCTTTGGAACCCTGCAGGTGACACTGTCCACTTTAATTTTCGGACAGACCATTCCATTCCCTGCATTTAGGCCCTTTATCACAAATCTACCCGTTTCTCCTAATAGCACCAAATTTTACATACACTTTTAAACCCTGCTGGTAACACTGTCCACTTGAAATTTTGAACAACGCTCTCCATTCCCTACATATAGAATAACAGACAAAATTAACTTGAAAACTAAGTATTAAGGCCCTAAAACCATTCATTTCCCTAGTAGAGTAACTGTAAGAGTATTTTAATAAGTCTATTGTTGACTGGCAATTCGGGCTGCATCATGTCGCCCCTACCAGTGTTCTGGTGCAGAATGGCAAAAATAGTTAAATCTTGCGCAGCTTATAAATTGCAGTCACGGGAAGTAATTAGTGCAAAAAGATTTCTTAGGCCCCTTAAAGCAGTTCATCATGAAAATATTATACCTCTGTATAAGTGCAATGGTTTTGGTGCAGTACATTGAGGTTATCAGCTGCAATAAACGTTGGTGCCTTCAAATTTACCCTCATTTATTTCGAACCTTATCGTTATGTAACCGAACTTTAGAATAGGTTACAGAGCGTGCGTTTAGTTTCTTTCTGTTTGTTTTTTATTTATTATTTTATCTGTTTGCCAGCCGTGGCCACAATTGGTAGACCACCACAGAGTGTCTTATGTGTTCTGGGCCATAGAGATTCTCGGTGGTGGTCTGGCTACTGCTGGTAGGTGGCTCTGCAATATAACCAGGTGGCTTTTGGCAGATGGCATAGGTTTTTGTTTTGACATGGCTAGGTTGCCATGGGAATGAGGTGTTGATATGTAGGATGCCAGGCAAGATAGATGCTGTCTTTGATAAAAGTGATGTTGGAAATTGGTTTTGGGGAAATTATTGAAGGTGGATTGTGTTGCTACCATTGAGGATGGGGGCCTGCTTACATGTTGATCACCATCATCTTGTACAGTTTCCAGCCCCAGGCTGGGTCTGTTTGGAACATAAGCCTCGCCACTTAGTCCTTTCTTCCCACCACCTCTCCGCTGTCACTCTGGTCCAGTCCTCGCCTCTCTTCCTGACACATTCCTCCACTCCTTTCAGCCATCGATCTCTTGGTCTTCCCCTTGGTCGTTTCTTCTGCATCTGCGTCTCATGTACCCACTTGGGAATCTTCTTCTCTTCCATTCTCTTTAAGTGTCCATACCACCTCATTCTTGATGTCTCAATCCTACCTTGCAAGGGCTCCTCTTTCACTATTTCCCTGCCCTTTTCATTCCTCACCCTGTCTCTTCTTGTTACTCCGATCCTACTTCGCAGGAACTTCATTTCACTCGCCTGTATTCTGCTTATGTCACTTTTCTTCATTATCCACGTTTCTGAAGCATAGGTCAGTATCGGGATATAGTAGCTTCTGTATAACACTTCCTTGCTTTTTTGTGGGACATCTTTATTCCACACTAAGCTCCTAATGCTTCTCAGAAATGCTTCTGCCTGTCTGCCACGTTCCGTAATCTCTTTGTCATTTCTCCCATTTTCCTCCACTATACTTCCCAAATACTTGAGACTTTCCACCTTCTTCAGCTGTCCACCTCCAAGTGTTATCCCACTCATTGGTCTGTCCTTTTCCCTGGTCGTTAACAGGATCTCACATTTACTGATGTTGAACTTCCATCCGTACTCTCCCACTGTTTCTTCCCAAGCCTTCAGTTGCTCCTGAATTTCCTCCTCTTTGTTTCCCCAGACCATAAGATCATCTGCAAACACCATTGCTTTCATCTTATCTTCTCCTATCTTTCCTGCTACCAGTCATTACCTCATCCATAACCACAATAAAGAGAAGGGGTGATGGTGCACTACCCTGTTTCAGGCCACTCATTTGTCTGAATCAGTCTGTTCTTTCCCCTCCAACTTTCACACAACTCACACTCTCCTTCACTCTGCCTACAGTCCCTTTTTCAACTTCCATTTTTTCCATTGCTTTCCAAACCTTCTCCCTACACACACTATCATAGGCCTTTTCGATGTCCAGGAAGGCCATCAACAGATCCTCTCCAAATTCGTAGTGGTGTTCCTGGAGCTGTCTCACTGAAAACATGTTGATAAAGATGTATAAATATTTTGATTGCATGAGAACATCTAGTAAAATGAAAGGAGCAGAAGAATATTAAAATATTGTGAAGAGCCCCTTTTCTTCATAAAAATTGTTGTGGATACTGCACAACGGATGCAGGTAATGGAAGCTTGCCTTCATTAATAAATAGTGGATTTTAGTGAAGACAGTATCCTGTTCTATGTGTGATATAATTTTTTTTTTAAAGCAAGTATATTGCCCCACGAATCTGAGGTGGCAAGCTTTATGAAAGTTACAGTTGAGCGCTATGTGGCGATAAATTATACTATTGCTACCTCAGGAGCTCGGACTGCCTAAGTTTTCCAAAGTGTTCTGATTATTTTCCTACGGCGCTATGCGACAAAACCTTTCCCATGGTCTGGTACCTTGACGTGGTGGGGAGGCTTGTGTGTTTCAGTGATCCCGAGAGCAATGCCAGCGGGAGCTTCGGCTCCTGGCAGGGTCACCCATGCCGGTAAGGTCGAGGGTGAGAGACCGGACTAAATGACAGACTACACCATGATGGTTGGCAGCAGCGTCATCAGTAGGTTATTTCCAGGCGGAGCTGTAATTCAGTGGTACGGTTGGAAAACTGCAGGGGCTTGTTTTCAATCCTTAAGGTGGCAGCCCTACCAGAAAACTAGGAAGCTGTGGGCTAATAACTCACACTCGCCGAAATTGTTTATAAAGATACGAGAAAATAGCATTTTGAAATTTATTTTGTAGCACTTTTATATTGAAAAATAGCATTTTGTAGCATTTTGAAATTTAAAAATTAGCATTTTGTAGCATTTAAAAGTTCGTCACCAGGTACAATAAACAGGTTCAAAATAATATGCACGGAAACTAATTCAAACATGTGCAGGATTGGAAATATGGGCGTTTCTGAAAAACGGCATAAGCATTTAATATAAGTCTCCTGTTGTGTGTGTGGTTTTTATTTTTACTAAGGGAGTGTTAGAAGTATTAAAATGCTAATATCAGTATTACAGAAATGTAGAAATTTGACATCATACATTTTTCAGAAATGTGAGCTCTGAAAATAAAGGCATCAGCCTGGCTAATTGGCAAGATTGAGTTCAAGTGCTGTCGGTTGGTTGTATGACGTGAGACGAGGGTACCTAAACTATGCTCAAAAGATCCAAAGGTCATGTTCTCATTATGCAATCAACAATATCAGGTGTTGTGTAGCAACTCAAATATTGAGGGCCTGCGGAGAGTTGTATTAGTTCACTGGTACCAAGGTGCCAATTGTTAGAATAAAGCGAGCTGTGGTCAGGCAACAATGCTTGTCTTACGAAGTTCACTGTGTGACAGGTGGAATGACAATACCAGGCTGTCCTGGACTCGATGGACGAATTGGTTCAAATTCTGAGGATGTCTATGAAATCCTTTTGTGTGGTTTTCCTCCTAACTCTTTGCCAAGTTCCATTCATTTCTTTTAATAACTTATCTTATGAGGTAGGATTCAAGAAGTGCCATTTGACCATTAAACCACCGGCAAATAGAAATTCAATGCCCCTCATCCATGGCCCTCACTGAACAGGAAGTAAAAATGTGAATCATACATTTACTTAACTTTGTGTAAATATCACACAATGGATAATTAACTAAATAATAAAATGTATGTTTACTCCCTCATTATTTCCTGACCACACTGCGACTCTTGACTGACAATCTGTAAAACAGTATCCGAATTCACGGAGAAATCGCCGGACGACATGTAACATAATGTATAACTGACACATGGTAGAGAATACTTTCATCATATTATACAACATTTCCCAAAGCAAAGAGAACGCCTAACAAAAATTGTCTATTCATATCACGATACGTACTTGAGAGTTTTAATTTTCATATCAAATACAAGAAACGAGGGCCGGCCCGATATAAACCTATATAAGCATAACCTTATTGCTCCAATTTTTAAAAAGAATCGGCACAAACGATTGGAATATTCCTTCTATTAGCACAAGTATCTGGGAAGCCTGATACAAGATAATGGAAGAAACGATAAGAGAAATAAATGAGCGGGAGAGGCAGGCAGAAGCATTTCGGAGGAGTGCGAGAAGCATGTTATGGAGCAAGGATGTCCCTCAGAACAGCAAAAAGATCATATATCGGACGTACTATGTTCCTATCCTGACGTATGCCTCGGAGACCTGGGTCATGAAAGGAAGGGAGAAGAGCAAAATACAGGCCAGTGAGATGAGGTTCTTGAGAAGCAGTATTGGAGCTACAAAGATGGACAGAATAAGAAATGAGAGAACCAGAGAATTAATGGAGGAACCATTACAGGATGGTATAGAGAAATCTAGACTTAGATGGTATGGACATGTAAAACGAATGGAGGAGAAGAGGATACCAAGGAGAGTACATGAGACGAAGTGGGACGGAAAGAGACCGAGGGGAAGACCGAGAGACAGGTGGCTGAAGGGGGTGGAAGAAAGCGTGAAGAAGAGAGGAGAAGACTGGACAAGGGTGGAGGCTGAGAGATGGTGGGAAGACAGAAGACTTTGAGGCTTGTGTTCCAAACAGACCCGGCCAGTGGCTGGAAACTGTGCAAGATGATGATGATGATGAGCACAACCAACTGAAACTACGAAATAATTTCTCCAAAATCATCGTTTTACTGGCGATAAACAGTGGATATTATGCGGCAATAATAACAGCACCATATTCAAATTAATTTTTACCGTAATCGATTGTTTTCACGACAATAATCGATGTTCGTACTTATCGATTATTACTCGTAAATATCGATTATATAGCCGATATTTTCATTGCTGAGAACTCGCAAATTTAAAAGTTGCGGCGCGAAAATGTAATAAAACATAATATTCAACATTAATCGGTAAATTCAGCACTTTTCGCATTTATCACATTTATGGGAATAATTCGCAAGAACCCTTAGTTATCGCACTTTGTCGCACATTCAGTTTCGCAAATATTGGGTATACATAGTCATATTAGTTACTAGGTAGTTGAAAAAAGGAGAAAAAATTAAAATTCGCATTTATCACAATTGCGATTTTCCCATATCTCTATTATTAAAGAAACTGAAAAGAATGAAAACTGGACGGATATCATGTTGACAACTTTTGGCACGAAAAGGAAGGCACGAATAGGTTTCTGGAATGTGAGGACTCTGGGTGAGAGTAGTAGGCTGAGGCAGGTGACCAGAGAAATTATCTCGTGATCATGACACTGAGAACCAAATTGACCACATCGCAGTGAGTAGGAGATTCAGAATAAGAGAGGAGCTGATGCTAGCAGTGATCATCTCCTTATGCTGGCTGAGTTCAAGATGAAGAGTATCGTGGCAAAGAAGAGGTTTGAAAAACAGAGCAAGAGATTTGATGTGAGGAACTTGAAAGAGGAAAAGGTCAGATAAGAATTTACATTGGAGCTAAGAAATCGTTTTCAGGTACTCCAATCTGATACAGCGGAAACTGATATTGAATCTTCCTGGAGTAATGTAAAGAACATCATCCTTGATACAAGTGAAATAGTCTTGGGAAAGAGCAATCCTCGCAAGAAGGATCGGATGTCAGAACAAACTTGGGAGACAATAAGTCATAGGAAAATGATTAAGGAGATGTTGGATATGTGTAAGACTCGACAGCAGAAAGCAAAAGTGCAAGCAGAATACACGGTCGTTGACAAAGAAGTCAAAAAGAGTGTGAAGAGAGATGAGAGTAATTGGATCGATGAGATGGCGAAGAAGGCAGAAGATGCTGCATTAAAGGGTGACAGCAAAGAAATGTACCGTATCACAAAAGTGATGTCCAAGAAGAGTTTCCGAAAGAACCGACCCATAAAAGACAAACAGGGAAATTTACTCACAACGCAAGAAGAACAACAAGAACGGTGGAGGGAATACTTCACCGAAGTTTTTAATGTTGATCGAGGGATTGATGAACAACACGAAGAGAGGAATGATGAACCAGAAAATTCTGAGCGAAATATTCTTTTGCACAGACCAACTTGTGCTGAAATCAAAGAAGCCTTGCTACAGCTGAAGAATGGAAAAGCCCCCGGTGTCGACAACATTTCGCCAGATGTCCTCAAGATAGACATGGACACCACAGCTAATATCCTGAAGCCATTGATGGAAAAGATCTGGTTGGAAGAGAAGCTGCCAGCGGAATGGAAGAAAGGTGTGATTGTTAAAATCCCAATGAAGGGTGACTTGACGAATTGTAACAACTGGAGAGGTAGTACCTTATTATCCGTACCAAGCAAAGTATTTCTCAAGATAATTTTGAATCGCGTGAAGAAGTCTATCGATGGGAAGACTAGTTGCCATTTTTGGTCCGTATAGACAAATATGAATTATTTAATCAGTTTGCAGCTTTCCGCCAAATAAATACAAATTGTGTTTGCGTTGTTAAACACAAAGTACGGTACATGTTTCGAACCTTACAAAAATCGGTCCTTCATCAGCCACGACATATCACATGAATGGCAACACATCAAAAACACTGAACAATATCAAAAATAAAATGCATGCACACTAAGACATTCATAAACACATATTAAAATGTTCCATTAAAAACTGTACAACATATTAAAAAACACATATTAAAAGCACCGCAAGTCCATTTGACTCATTCAAACGTCAACATTTGAGTATGTGCCGTTATGGTTGGAGATCTTTATCCTGTTCCATTAGATGCTTCTTGATTTCTTGTCTAAATGTACAATAACGTCTTTCATTTAGCGAAGGGAATTCTGCTGTCATGTATAGGGAACAAAAATGGACTAGTAGTCCCATTTGAGTAGTTCCAAAATGAAAACCTTTAGGTTGATTCCAGACAGCAAAAAGTAGTCCTCTGATAAACGAAAAAATTTACATGCCTCACATGACCTCGCCTCGCCTGGATGCAGCACCTCAGTTGCTACAGCTGATTCAAGCGTGCATGTCCACTGCATGCACTAGGAGGTAAGGATTTTGTTTTTTAGCAGTTGTTTCTGTTTGATCAAATATGAGTATTATCGCTGAAGTCCATTCACTATTAAACCAATTAAATTTAATAATTTTTTTCAATAGTCCATAACTATTATATATATGTATATACAGTTGAACCTGACTTATACGTATATCAAGGGGAAGAAAAAAAAAGTACTCATAACTCAGAATTACTTAGAAATCAGACTTGCACGACACATTACATATTTACTGAAAAACCAATGGAATAGACCTACATGTGTAAATCCTAGCAAACAATACACACATTAAGACAAAAAATATAGTACTGTATTATTTTGAACTTGGTCCAGCCTTAAAAAAAATCAGATAGTTTGGCTTGTTTCACTTTTCTTGCATGAAGTGTATAAACCTCCATTTGCAAATGTAATAATGATTTCAAAGCATTTTCACTAAAACTTTTCGCACTGATGTAACGCCTACACACATCGATTGCACTTAACACTTCACTTAGTTCAGGTGTTTCAAGATTCAAGTCGTCATCTCCATCTCCGTCACTATCGCTTGTAGCTGGTCCGTCACCACCGCGTGGTTGGCATACATCAGCAATAATCTCTTCATCCCGTTGTACCCCACATACAGCCAGATTATCATCGAAATGCACAAAAGTATCGAAATCTGCACCCTCCGGTAGCGATAGCTCATTGTCAGATATATTTTCGTCCCCATAATCATCATTAGAGGCAGCCTCTTCCAGTAGGACACCAGCTTTGCGGAAACAGTTGCTGATTGTGGAGGATGACACCCGCTTCCAGGCAGCCGAAATTAAGTCCATGGCTTGTAGTAAATTAATGTAGAGAGTTTCATTTCCTGCATCACTCAGTGTTATTAAATGTTGAACCAGCATTCTTTTATAATGCACTTTGAAATTTGCAATGATGCCCACATCAAGTGGTTGTAGTACACTGGTACAGTTAGGAGGGAAAATTTCCACTCTGACATTCTCCAGAACGACTTGAGGTGGATGTGCTGCACATCTATCCATAAGAAGAAGGATATTCTTCTTTTTCTTTTTCATTTTAATGTCCAGTTTTTTCAACTACTGTTCCATTAGAAGCATAGTCATCCAAGAATTTCGGTTGGATTCATATTCCGTAGGTTTTGTTTTTGCACCTTTAAAACACCTCGGATTCTTCGATTTTCCTATCACAAGTGGAGGAAGTTTGTCCGATCCATCTGCATTGGCGGCAAGAAGAACTGTTACGCGAATTTTACTTTTCTTCCCTCCAAGGCAGGAGTCACCTTTTTCAGCTAATGTTTTATAAGGAAGGAGACTGTAGAATAAGCCGGTCTCATCACAATTGTAGATGTTTGTAGGCTGGTAATCGCTTATGATAGCCGGCAGAACCTCTTCTTTCCAGTGTTGCATCGTGACGTCGTCCACAGCTTTTGAGTCACCGCAAATTGTTCTCCCTGCGATTCCATGACGATCTTTAAATCCTTGCAACCATCCTGACGAAGCCTTGAAATCAGCAGTGATACTCATCATTTTAGCTAAATCTATCGCCTTTGCCTTCAGCATGTCGCCACTAATTGGTAGAGCTGCAGCCCGCTTTTGCTGGAACCATGTGAAAAGTGCTTTCTCCAAATCTACGTACCTCCCTTCTTGTTGACGGCTGCGCTTTGCTGATTTCGAACCCAGTTTTCAAAACTCATCCAAAATAGCGTTTTTTTTTTTACTGATGACTGTACATAGCGTGGTATAAGCAATCCCTAAGTCTGAAGCAATTTCAGTTTTTGTTTTGTGCGGATTAGCGTCCACTTCTCGTATGAATTTTACTTTTTCATGTAGTGTATAACTTTTTCTTTTTGTGTTCGCCATGTCTAATGGAAAGCAACTGAATGATAAAACTACTGTTCAACAGTACACACCAGATACCGGCACCGTGCACATTTTACTTGTCGATTGTTCCCACGAAAGAAATTCTCATATCAATCAAAACACCGAGATATGCAGAGTGACATTGTTCACCCCTACTTACTTGCGGCGTAACAAAGGCCAACCAAAGGAGTTCCCTTCGCTCTCTATCTCGCTCCTCCTCTAGCTGCGTCGTTTGTGACCTTCACAATGCCGCTAAAGATTAAGTTACCAGCCGAGTCAGCGGTTTCATCGCGGGAACAAAAGAAAATAAATTTGTTTGAATATGAGAATTGTTTTCATGTGAACAATCTAGAGCATGTCCCACATGAGACAGAAACTCTGTGTTCTGTCCGACCGCTCTGTCTACGCCGACAAAGAGGAAACTACATAAATAGAGTACTGCAGTTTCTAAAAACACGTGCTCATTAAATTACTATCAGGCTACGCAAAACTCAGATGTATTTCACTGACACTTCATTCGTATAACAGCGAATTATGTATAAATGGATTACGTATAAATAAGGTTAAATTAACACGCTTTTAAATTACATTTTGCCGGGACCTAAAAGAAATTACGTGCAAATACGAAATACGCAGAACACTTACGTATAAAGCAGGTTCAACTGTATATATATATACATACACAGTAAAACCCCGATATTGCGTGATTTTGATTTAGCGTAAACCCGCATTTAACGGAAGAAATTTCAAGTCCCGAAAATTATTCCACAAGTGCAATGCCTTTTTATAATCGATTTAACATAATTCGCATCACGGCAAAACCCGCATTTAGCGTTAGGATATGTTAAAATTCTCAAGAGTTTATTTCTATCCGTTATGGTTATGTGACAATAAGATTTAAACACGAATTATGCTAAATGTTCCGGCATAACTCAACAAAATGACAATGTTTCGCCCCGGTGTGCAATTGGGCTCTTCAGTTGGTTAAAGCACACCTCACCAAGACACTGTCTAGTACACACTGGGAAGGCCATTGCAAGACGTATTTGATACCCGTGTATCCACGTCACGAGCAAAGCCAGTGCACTATGGGAGTCGAAACTCCACTCCAAAGCAATTATAACCTTACCTTGGCATTGAATATATAATTTTCAAAAGAAAAATATGTATTGTCCGCTGAGCCATTATATATTTAAACACGAATTGTGCTAAATGTTCCGGCATAACTCAACAAAATGACAGTGTTTCGCCCCGGTGTGCAATTGGGCTCTTCAGTTGGTTAAAGCACACCTCACCAAGACACTGTCTAGTACACACTGGCATTGCTCGTGACGTGGATACAAGTGTATCAAATACGTCTTGCAATGGCCTTCCCAGTGTGTACTAGACAGTGTCTTGGTGAGGTGTGCTTTAACCAATTGAAGAGCCCAATTGCACACCGGGGCGAAACACTGTCATTTTGTTGAGTTATGCCAGAACATTTAGCACAATTCATGTTTAAATATATAATGGCTCAGCAGACAATACATATTTTTCTTTTGAAAATGATATATTCAATGCCAAGGTAAGGTTATAATTGCTTTGGAGTGGAGTTTCGACTCCCATAGTGCACTGGCTTTGCTCGTGACGTGGATACACGTGTATCAAATACGTCTTGCAATGGCCCTCCCAGTGTGTACTAGACAGTGTCTTGGTGAGGTGTGCTTTAACCAACTGAAGAGCCCAATTGCACACCGGGGCGAAACACTGTCATTTTGTTGAGTTATGCCGGAACATTTAGCACAATTCGTGTTTAAATATATAATGGCTCAGCGGACAATACATATTTTTCTTTTGAAAATTATATAGCGACAATAAGAACCTATGAAAGAGACGTCAGAAGCTCGTTAAGGATGATTCAAGGCAGAAAAGGAATTTACAGTGCAGACGCTTAGCGATCGACACGATCGAACATCTTCCATATCGATTCCTCGCTACCGAGCGAGCTCGAACTTAGCCGACTGCGGCCGAAAACTAACGATGTACAGCGTCCTAACACTCACGCCACCTTGCATGCCTGCACGCGGCCGAGCTCTGTCAAAGTCTGTACGTTCGTAGCAGCATTACAGTATAGCATCAGATTATGCAAGTTTGCATCAGTTCATGTGTTGTTGTGTATTGCGTGGATAATCCGGCTGTATCAGTTTGCTCACTCACATTCATTGTTTTAGTGAAGTTGACTATGGCAGCAAAAAGAAAAACTCTATCTGTCGCGGAGAAAGTGAACTTGATTCGGGAAGTGGAGAGGAACGCAAATTTGCCTGTTAGTGAAATGGCTCGACGCCTGGGACTTGCATAGTCTTCATTGTCAAGAATATTGAAGAATAAGGAGAAGATTCTGGATCAAGAAACACAGTGCGGTTCAAAAGCAAAGCCGAGAAAAAATGTTAAAGAGTTGCAGTACGAAGAAATGGAATCAAAGCAAATGGAGTGGTTCAATGCAGCACGTGCTGAAAACTTACCAATCGATGGGGCATTGATAAAAATTAAAGCATCTACGATATCAGGGAAACTTGGGCTTGCAAAATTCAAAGCTTCGAATGGTTGGCTGGATAGATTCAAAAAACGGTATGGGATAACTTGCAGGGCAGTATGTGGAGAGAGCGCTGCAGTTAGTGATGAAAGTGTTGATCACCTATCGAAACCTCGATTTAAGGTAAACCCCCATTTAAGGTTAAAAAATACCTGTCCCTAGAAAAACGTTAAATAGGGGTTCTTCTGTATATTTAACTTACCGTATTTACTCGAATACGACCCGCCCCCGAATAAGACCCGCACCCTGATTTTGAAGAACAAAATTTAAAAAAAAAAAATTTTTTTTACTCAAAATTATTTACTATCTGAACTAAATTAACAGAATAGCATTTATCCAAAATAGTTTCCAACAGTTTTGAAGTCGTCCTAAAATAACACACATCAAACGATTAAAAATACAAATAAAAGTACACAAACACTTCATTCATCGTCATCAGAAGTACCAACTTCGGAACTTTTATCACCATCACTTTCCCACTAAATGTCGTCATCACTGCCATCCATAGCATTCGAAATACTACATTTCTTGAAGCTCTTCCGTATGAGATCTTCAAAGATACGATTCCATGCCGTCAAAATCCACGAACACAGCAGCTGAACTTTCGGGCGCTGAATACGACCAGTTGGAGTCGGTGTGTGCTTATCGGCCGCATCCGCTCCGTATACAGCTGTTTCAAGGCTGCTTTGAACGGGCGGTTCACGCAGCATAGACGTCATCCCACTCAATCACGAATACATGACTCGTCAATATCATATTTCCTACCGGGCATGATTTCCAATAACTTCAGCTTCCCTCGCAACTTTCAATTTCTCACTCACAGTAAATGACCGCAAACGTTTCGTAGCATTAATGTTTACACTCGGAGAACGTGCGTGTGACTGCGTGTGACTATGACGCCGCGTGCTTACGGTAAAACTAAGTTATAGCCGGAACTTGACGTTACAGACAGTTAGGAACAGGGCTCCGAGTGAAAGACGAAGTTAAACGATTGACTTCGAGTCACCACATGGTAGCTTTACGATTAGTTACGAAGTGAGAAGCTTATTATCCTCTCTGTTTCAAAATAAATCATGTGATTGTGCCAGAGCTTATCTATATATACGACACTTTACTAAATGGAAAATACTGTAGTGTAATATTCAACATTATCATATTCTCAGAATACAATACATTGAAGTACTGTTATTGTTCTGCTCACTGCACGTCGGCCTGTTGGTCTAGGGGTATAATTCCTGCTTCGGGTGCGAGAGGTCCCGGGTTCAAACCCCGAATATGCCCAGCAATTTTACTTTTCTTTTATCTCTTGAAAAGATTCAAAAAGTATATAAAAGAGCCTTAGGAACGTTCTTTTTTTCGTGCGAGACTTGTACTTATACCGGTAATATAAATGCTTAGTTTGAGGTAAACGCATCTTTTTTTCTTTCGTCGGTTTACCCTCCAGGTTGGCTTTTCCCTCGGACTTAGGTTGGTTCGTTGGTTGCTTCCTCAGTTTAGGGGTTGCGACAACGTGGTCATGTAGCCGCGTGTACTTTGGGTGGGTGTAGAATCTGTCTGATAACCGGTGTTAATTGTGATGGCTGTATTAGTGTGTGTTATCTGTTTTTAATTCAAGTAAGGACTGCAGACATATTTTTTTCAAGTATTTCCTACTTTCTCCGCCAAACGCCACCATCAACAACTACTAGTTCAGAACTTGGTTACTAGACGCCACCGCAGTCGGCTCCTGGCAACGAACGTTGGAACCTAAGGGTGTTAACCAAATTTTTATCCTATAATTTAGCTTCACACAGGTTTAATTACTGGAAGGTTCTTTAACATGCCATAAATCTATGACATGGGCCCGCCGGCTTTACTTCCCCTCCGAAGAAAGGCATACTGAGAGATTTTTAACGCTGTTAAAAAATCCGACAGCTTCGGCCGGGTTTGAACCTGTGATCTTGGGCATAGAAGAACAGCATGTACCAACTACGCCACCAAAGCCGCTACCCTTCCTTGGACTCAGCGAGGGATCCCACCATAACCGCCGCCAGGGCAGTGTCCTGGAGCTAGAAACACCTGGTATGGGGATACCACTGGGGAGGTGGGACCATTCTCCTTGCCTCTTCCTTGCCTATCACTCCCAATCTTCCCCTCACTTTCCATCCCTCATGAGGCCCCTGTTCACTTTGCACGTGAGGCCGCCTGGGCGAGGTGCTGGTCCCACTTCCCCAGTTTTATCCCCCGTCCAGGTGTTTCAAGCTCCAGGACACTGCCCTGGCGGCGGTAATGGTGGGATCCCTGCAGAGTCTGAGGGAAAAGCCAACCTGGAGGGTAAAGCGACTTAAAAAAATAGGGTTTGACCTCAAACTATGTATTTATATTACTGGCACACTCGCACGAAAAAAAAAAATGTTCGTAAGGTTCTTTTATACACTTTTTGAATCTTTTCAAGAGATAAAACAAAAGTAAAATGATGGGCATTTCCGGGGTTTGAACCCGTGACCTCTCGCATCCGAAGCAGAAATCATCCCCCTAGACCAACAGGGCAACGAGCAATTTGTAGAAAATGGAGGTACTTCAATGTAATGTATTCTGAGAATATGATATGTTGAATATTATACTACAGTATTTTACATTTAGTTAAGTGTCGTAAATATAGATAAGCTCTGGCACAATCACATGATTTATTTTGAAAAGGAGAGGATAATAAGCTTCTCACGTCGTAACCAATCGTAAACCTACCATGTGGTGACGCGAAGTCAATCGTTTAACTTCGGCTTTCACTCGGAGCCCTGTTCCTAACTGTCTGTAACGTCAAGTCTAGCCGGAAGAAGGCTAGCACCATCTAGCGGATACTCGCAACACCCGATATCGCGCGCGGCGGCCAATTTAAATCTTTCAAATTTGGATGACTCAAATAAGACCCGCACCCCAATTTTTCACGTCCGAATTTGTTTAAAAATGTGCGGGTGGTATTCGAGTATATACGGTAATCACATGTAATTTATTTCAGGTTATTTTTCAATATTCCAGTAATTAGAATTATTTTTTGTAAACCGACTGAAAGTTATAATATCATTGTTAATAAAGCAACACTGAAAAATGGCTTCAAAGCTATCTTTCCTGGAAATACGGCGCAGTGAGGGCAACCCCACCCAAAGAAACATGAGCCGAGGAACCCTCACGTTTGAATTTCCCGCCTGTGGTTGGAAAGGCAAGACTGTAGCCTCACATCACGTGACTGGCAGTGGCGTCAGGGAAAAAGGACTTTTAACTCAGCCACCGAAGAAGGCAGACGTGTGTGCATAAGATCCGATTTTGGGGAGGGTGGTTGCCATACCGGGCCTCTCCCCAATCATGTAAGAAGAATAATGTGTGGACGATGTCTAACTTTTATGCATTTGTGGTGTATATTTAATAGGGCCCAACAATATATAGGTTAAAATAGGTGGGCCGTTTCGCATCGCAAGTGGTCGTAATTTTTTCAATTCTGCATTTGGGAGATCATTTTTGCGTTGTGTAAGTTATGCAACATGTTTAAATGTAAGTTGTGTTAGTTCACAGTTTGTTCGCTCATTTGTTCCATATTTGTAGTATGGCTTGTAGTTCCTTGTCAGTAGTCTTATTCTCTTTCTTTGGTCTGGCAAGGAGGTAGTAATGTTGTTATCCAAGTGGCGTGTGTATTTAAGGTTAGCGTGACCCAGTTCGAATTTTTTCCTTTTATTTTTCTATTTCATGCAGCAAGTTTGAAAATGAGACTGCATGGTCTATATTGTAAGTGTGACAGCAAGGCACATATTATTTGAAATGTCCCATATTACGATCACGTGCGCAGCTCAGGAAGTCAATCTTTACATTTAGGTACGTTTTTATTTAATTTCAAGAGTTAATTTTTTAAATTTTGAGTGGTTCTCTCCTCACGTAAGAACAGAGGGAGAGGGTGTAAGCTTGGACAGCCACCCTCGTGTAAGTTAGTCCGTCACGGGGCTCCGACCTGTCATGGCGAAGCTGGTCTCCTTTCTTTTCATTTCTATATTCTTGGACCGATGGGTTGTTTTACGGTTTAATTATTTAAAATGCGTTTCGAGGTGATGTTCCCTATTCTGTAATGCGTTTATATTTTAGTAATTTCTTTTAATTTGTGAACTTTGTGTCACTCGTAGCTGCATAACCGTGCTCGGGAATGTAACTTCTTATCTTCGGTTGGGATTTATTTTACGTGGCCTCCTATTCAAGGTACCACCCCAACTTTGCTAAAAAAAAAAAAGAAGAAGAAGAAGAAGAAGAAGATTGTAGTTTTATGTGACTGCATCTTGTGATTATGAGCCACAGTACCTTATTTTTACGTGGAATCCGAACCACAGGACATGGCATTTCACTTCGATAATCTCACATGCATTGACCGGGAATCGAACCCAGTCCACCTTGGTGGAGCCACCACATATTTGCTTAAATTTCATGTGATTACTTCACCTTGTGGTGGAGATTGTGGATGTAGTTAAACGCTTCTTATTTATGGGGATTTTTTTTGTTTGGCTGCCGGCAGCTTTGATTTAAGTGTTTACTAAATGCAATTTGCAGCAAAGGCAGTTTTGTTATAAATGTGTTATGAGGTTAGGTTGGTTGCTATATTCCAGGTCAGCTAGATATACAGTAGTATTGTAACCCTGTAGCTAGATGTTTGAATTGTGTCCTGGCATCATTCTGCCTCGTAAACTAAGTACCATATGTTAGTTACCAACATATTTCTAGTAGAAAATATAATAGATACTGGAGGAGGTGGAGGTACATCAAAGTCATCTGAACAGAAGAACTCTCTAAAACATGCAGTGCTTACCTGTACACCCACACTTCGAATAGGAAGAAGAGTTGCAGTAAGGTGCTGCTTGCTAGATGCTTTGCGGAGCTCAAGCCTCTCCTCATCAGATGTTACACTTTCTACCCGGTTTAATAATGCATGTTTCTGTAACAAGAGTACACACTGCCTCACTTACATGACACATAGAGAGTGAAAGGCATGGGAGAAGCACATCTTTTTCACCATTCGAATTTCCTTTTACATTCATTAAACAACAAACAAGGGATCAAAAACCAAAAAGTACCTTAAATTTTATAATTTAGAAAAATTAAAAAATTGAAACCATGAAAAGGAAATGAAATGTAGAGCAAGGATTATTAACAACAATGTTACCGGCTCAACTCCCTACTTAAATGCCATAGCTTACGAGATGCCAAGGTGCCGGAATCTCTTCCATGCTAGTGAATCTAATACATGGGTCAGTCCCATAAACTTGATAAGAGACTCTAGTTCGAAGTACTAAATGTTACTCAGAATCATATTCCTGACAGAATTATTAAATTTATCAAGTTAATTTACACTGCATCAAGGAAACTAGAAATGGTTCAAGAAGTAGACTATTAGGTTAATTTACTTCTTCCAAGAAACAGAACTCAAATGCGACCTTACCTTCTGCAGCATTTGGTCATATTCAGCTATGATCTTCACGACAACTTGAGTCTCAGAAAAATCCCGCTCCATGTACGCCTCGTCAGAGCACAACACTCGGATGGCGAGGCCTGGACCGGGAAATGGGTGCCGCATAACTAAATCGGACGGAAGTCCAAGCTCTCTGCCCAAATTTCTGACCTATCATGATATACACACAATTGTAATCCTTTGTCAAAAATTTGTCAGGATACACAAAGAACCAGTTACAACAACAAAATGATCATATTGCCAGTATATAAGGAGCTAGGTGCAGAGTATGGCTAATGGCCACATGGAGATTGAAGGAGTAGCACAGGTAGGCAGTATGTCGTCTTCTCTCAACCACCACCTAGGTGTTTAAATGCTTTAAAACAGAGCAAAAATTTTAACTTACTGTTCATACAGTAAAAGACAAACGGTGGATAACAATATCCAGCTAGAAAGGGAAAAATAGAGGGCTAAAGACACTCATAGGCTTCATAGGATGTTAAAAAACATATTTGACTAACAAGGGAACCTTAAACAACAGGTGCAAGTTGAAATCATTCCCTGTGTGTGTGTTCCTAATAAAATCATAACAGCTGAAACTATTTCCATGAATCTCAGTAAGAACATTAATACCTCGTCCGACGTCGAACGTGCCTTTCAAATTTTAATACGTTTCACCAACCCAACATGGCGGCCACTCAAAAAATTTCACTGTCATTCTATATCTCCGAAACTGTTACTGATATCACCCTAAAATCTTGTATGGAGATACTGGATTCTGAGATACTGTATGTTCACCTATGTAACTTTTAAAATAGTACATTATGCAACGAGCCTATAATGGCTATAATTAAGACACGAGTATATTATTATAAAACGAGCGTATGCGAGTTTTATAAATTCCATACGAGTGTCTTAATTACCATTATAGGCGAGTTGCATACGACTGTTTATGTTCGACGATAATTATTATAACTATTTTATGTTCGAAGATAAATATTCATAAATATCTGTCGAGATTTCGCCAGTTTTATGTATTGAACAGAGCGCATGAGACGCAGAGAATGCCTTGTATTTGACCATGGCCTTCTCGATTACCCCACTAAGACACTAGGCAACGCAGTTCAGAAGGCCTTGGAACTCGACGCAGGTGCGATGCTAACCTTATCTAATTGGTCAAACAACTGTTTCTTGAGCTGTGATTGATGGGAGAAACTGTTTCATAATGAAAAATAGTGTTATAATGACCATCATTATGATACAGTTTTCTAACACATAATAGTCAGGGTCGAACATAAACTTGATATTAGAACTTTTCAGTTGGTCAACACAATGTAATACCAATTACTGGGACATGCATAAAATAACCTTAAAAAAATTACATGCAATTAAAATATACATATATATATATATGAACTACAGAAGAGGGAGAAAATTAAGGGAAGACATGTTTCGCTCATCAAGTGAGCATCATCAGATACAAATCTATACAAGATAAAATAGCTCTACAAAACACTACCAAACCTACTATGACACCCACTAACAGTCACTGCCCTCCGAAAACAAGAAACCCATCAAAAACTTAGAAAGTGTGGCAACAATCACTGGCAAAATGCTTAAGCGTTAAGCATCCAAGGGGGGAAAAAAAAGGGAATATTTATATACGGTACCTACTATGTTGCAAGACTGAGAAATGGCAATCTCATCAATAAGCCGTGCATTTGACTTCTTAAATTAAACTATCGTGACTCGTTACAAAAAGGTGCTATCTCGTGGGAAGTGTCTTGATCACCAATATATATATGAAAATAAACCATTTAGTTCTTTACGGAATTACTTGTTTCTTCTCTCTTCATAAATTTGTTATTTTCACAGAATTTCATGGGTATTTAGGTACTTGACCAGGATTTGTAATTTATAATGGTGATCTGCCTTAGAGACAAATTTTTTGATTTGTACGTTTTTCCACATGTTTACAGTTATTTTTCACACCTCCAAACATCGTAGAACTAACCAATTTATAAAACTAAAATATTTTGATCCTATTTGTTGTATCTCCATCGATTACACCTTAGATTGCACTAACAGCATAGTTACTTCGTTGAACTTCAATTGTATGAGTCAGTTATTGTTGTTTTAAGGGGTGGAATTACGAGATTATCTGCCCCTCTTAACACAGATAAAAGTATACAAATTTAGAATGGAATTAATAATTTAGAGATGGACACCTAAATATGAAAAGATCAAAAATTAATAAAACAAAAAATTAAATAAAACTAATAATTATAATCTTCTTTCTCTTTACTGTACATCCTTCCCACTTCTATGTGGAGGCTATGTTTCTGACAGCTCTCCTCCATTTAGCCCAGTCATGCACATCCTCTTCCGACAACTGTTTTTCTCCAGGGTCCTCCTGTACACAATCCATCCAACGTCGTTTAGGTCTGTCTCGCAATCTCACTCTCAGTATTTGCATGTCTAGCATCTTCCTCTCCACGTAGGATTCCTCCCTTCTTCTCACATGCGTGTACCATTGAAGTCGCTTTTCTTGTATCTTCTTAGACATTTCCACAACTTTCAATGTTAATTTGACATTTTCCACTCTATCATGCTTAGTCAGTCCACTCATCCACTGTAACGTGTTTTTCGAGGGGTTTTATGCAACTGGCATAAGTCAGTAGGAAGCCATTCTATATTTATTTACGCGGCAAATTGTTCAGCCAAGAGAATTTTTCATGTTAATTTATTATTATTATTATTAATTTATTATAATTATTATTTAGGTATTTTCGGAGCATTTTATAAAAATTATTAGCATTCAGATAGGTTTTCTATGTCTTAGAAAACGCTATCCAGCAAATTATTACGAACGACGATATCATAGAAAATTATCTGATTACGGAATTTTACGGAGTTTTCGTCAGTTAGGGTATATCGAGAGACGTGACTCACTGGGATTTCAAGTACACGCTTAATCTTGTCGAGAAGCATGACGGAAGTTTGGGTCGCATCGTCAAGAAGAGGCGAATTGTTGAAACGGAACCCTGTCGCCGAGTGTAATGACCCGGAGGAGGAGTAGATCGCGTGGTGGTTCAGCCAATCAGCGGAGACGACGTAAGCTAGTTGGGACTGAAGAGTGGGGGAGCCGACAGGTGAATATATCGTTCGACGCGCCGTGAGACGAGGACTATCTGTGAAATACTTGACGAGTATGGATGCGCGTGCGAGTGGCTCCGATGTTCGGTGGAGTTAAGGACAATCTGTATAGTACTTGACGAGTATGGATGCGCGTGCGAGTGGCTCCGATGTTCGGTGGAGTTAGCGACTATCTGTGTAGAACTTGCGGTGTACGGTCGCAAGTGCGTGTCGCTCCGATGTTCAGTGGAGTTAGCGACGAACTTTTGTAAAACGTAACCAGTGCGGTTTTACGCGAGTTTGGGTCCGAGGTACGGACCATAGAATTATATAATCTACCAGGATATCATCAAATTTCGACGGAGATGACGACGTCCAGGAGACTGTGGGAAGCACACAGCATCATCAAGAACGAGGGAGATGCTTTGGCAATTTCCAATGGTAAGCGCACATGACGCAGAAATACGCAATCTCTCATTTTCTTTGTTTTATATTTCATATTTCAGTAACTTCATAGCTTGGAAATAAGAGTAAAATCAATTTATCAGACTCCGTTTTCACGTAATTTTCTATCGGTAATATTCAAATCACAACGCTCCAATTTAAATTTTAAACTTATTATTATTATTAATTTTGCTATACTTGTTTTATATAATAAATTCATTTCTTTTACAATGCAATCTTTGCTTTCAGTAGGTAGCATTAGATATAGACCAATTCCTTCTCCTGATACAATTGTTTGTTGGGTTAATGATCAAATCATACCACGATCTGAGTGAATAGAGTCTTGAAGGTGTTCTGCCAGAGCTAGACGTTGTTAAATACAAATTTAGATTTCAACATTGCATTGAGGTCTTGGCGCCCATTAAAACAACATAGCTTAGGCAAAGGTAAACAGTTACATTTCTCACCCAACAGTTAGGAGCTAGCAAAACGTTTCATTTGTCGCTACCAACATGGGGCACTAATTACCGTTTCACTTGTCATCCCAGCCTAAGCCAAACTGCTACACCACCTGAGCATTTTCATTTCCGTGACATCAAGCCTGTTTGTGTGTGTTTTCCTTGCTGGCCATGTTTCAGAGCCATACAGCAATGTTGGTCTTACGACAGTTTTATATATTTTTCTCTTAACCCTAGGTTTGATCCTGCGGTCACACAGCACTCCTGACAATTTTCTCCAGTTCATCCGTCCTACCTGAATCTTGTGTGACGCTTCCACATCCAGATTTCCATCTTCAGTCACCACCGAACCCAGGTATTTGAACTCGTCCACTCTATTTAACCTTTCCCCTTGCATTCTGATCTCACAGACTTGATCTGTATTCAACCTCATATACTCAATCTTCTTCCTGCTAATACTGAGTAATCTGTCTTCCTCTATGACATCTTTGGTGGTACTACACAACACAATGTCGTCCGCAAACATCATGCACCAGGGGCTTGGTCTCTTAATCCACAACAGATTTCATCCAGAATTAGGTCAAACAGATATGGACTTAAAGCCGAACCTTGGTATAAACCAACCCATACCGGAATCCGATCTGCGAGTCCAATGCTGCTTCTAACCTGTGTTCTTGCTTCTTTGTACATTTCTTGAACCAACTGCACGTACTTCTCTGCGACTCCCTTCGCTCGTAAACATCTCCAGACTTCTCCCCGGGGCACCCGGTCATATGCTTTCTCTAGGTCCATGAATGAGAAGTGTAATCCCTTCTGTCTTTCACGATACTTTTCCATTACTTGTCTCAGGGCAAACAGAGCGTCTGCGGTCCCTTTTCCTGGCCTGAAGTCAAATTGTTCCTCACCAATGCTAGTCTCATCCCAGATCCTCTTATCTATCACTCTTTCTCAGATTTTGATGGTATGGGACATTAACGTGCCCCTGTAGTTAGCACAGTCTTGAATATACCCTTCTCTTCATATATAGGCACTAATAATTATAATAATAAACAAAAATTATGGAAAACAAAAAAAATCAGAATTAAAAAAGGAACAAGTCTTTGAGTCAATGTACACTGGAAAATTTAGATTGCTGGCTCTAACCCACTGTCACTTATAAAGCGGATAACAAGATCAGCAGCCACCACGTCATTGGCTAATACGTTTGAGTGTCATCTGCAAACCAAGGAACGGCAAGCTAAAAAGGTCAGATTCCTTTACAAAGACCTCAGAACATCATTAAGGACATTGAATTCATTAACCCTTTCCTTGTTGCATTTCCAGGTTTCATATCCCCAGAAATCACCTTATTATTTTAGAATATGAAGTACTGTGGACATGGGTATAAACTCTTGCACGTAACATTGGAACTATATAATACAGTACATTTAAATAAAATGATATTTTACACGTGAATTACCGACAGTCTTGCAATGACCCACAGTAAATTACACTCACCTGGGGTCCTTGGTTTGAAGTCTGCCCTCATATAATCTGGTCACAATTTTAATATGATCTGGTCACATAAACAATTATGGAACAAGTTTTAAAAAATGTGTCAGTAATGGAATTTGCACAAACTGTACACATATTTACATTGTTTTCTGTTTTATTTCCTGAGGTCCCTGGTTCAGAACTACTTCAACATCTTTTTATTTCTCCCAGGATTAGTCACATTGGCCCATATTACAAAAAAGTCAAATCCTAATTTAAATATGCTAATATGCTCCCTCACGATGGTATCCTCATCTTGTCGTGATGTGGGGGCTTGAGAGCCCAAATGATCCTGCGAGCTATGCCGGCGGGAGCTTGAGTTCCTGGTAGGGCCTCCCATGCCGGACAGGTCAAAGGTGATGGGTCAGACAAAGACGGATACCCTTGTCCTCCAGGTTGGGGGTTGATCATGGGGCTAACAACCCCATATCGAAAAAAATAGTCTGTTATGAAACTCCAATACAATAATAGCCGGACTGATGATAATGATAAACGACCTATGCAAGGAAAATGTAAACGGAAAAATGATATGTACATAGTAACCTGGAATGTGAGAACATTGAACAAACCTGGAGCGTTGAAGGACCTTAAGGAAGAGATGGAGAAATATAGTATAGGAGTGGCAGCGATCCAAGAGATCAAATGGAGAGATGGTATATTGAGAAGTGATAACCATACAATAATGTATAGTGGAGGCGACAGTGGAAGAATAGGTGGCACAGGTTTCCTCGTGGATAATAGATATAAAACAGCAGTACTGAATTTTAAGCCTGTAAATGAAAGGATATGTACTTTGAGAATGAAGGCACGATTCTTTAATATCACCTTTATATGTGTATATGCCCCCACAGATGAGGATGAGGTGAAAGACACGTTCTACAGTCAGCTTGAACAGGAACTCGAGGGTATAGCAAGGCAAGATGTAAAAATCGTGTTAGGTGATTTCAATGCGAAGGTGGGAAAAGAAGAAGCATTTAGAGAGACGGTAGGAAAGGAAAGTCTGCATGAGGTATCAAATAATAATGGACAGAGACTCATCGACTTTGCCATGGGAAATGAATTGATTGTGAAAAATACATGGCTTCAGAGAAAGAATATAAGGAAAGTAACATGGTGCTCACCAGATGGAACCACATTCAACCAAATTGACCATGTGGTAATTGATAGAAGACACGCATCTGATATACTCGAAGTTGGTAGTTGTCGAGGAGCGGATTGTGACTGACCATTTCATGGTAAGGGTAAAATATAGACAGCATATAGCAGTGTACAGATCTGGAAAGATGAGGAAAGATCCTAGAAGGTATAATATCTTAAAACTAAAAGAAAAGGAAACTGCCGAACAATATGAAACACATTTACGGAAGAAGTTGGAGACTAAAAATTGGGATTTAGAGGGAGTAGAAGGAAAATGGAGTATAATGAGGGACGCACTACACGAAGCTGCAGAAGAAGTACTGGGGACAGAAGAAAGGATTAAAAGACAAATCAGGTTCGATGAAGAATGTAAAATAGCTATAATGGAGAGGAATGCTGCAAGGGAGAAAATGATAAGTAGACCAACGAGAAACAATACGGAAGAACATAAAAAGAAAAGGAAAGAGGCAGATAGAATTTGTAGAAGAAAGAAACGGGAATCAGAGAAGAAATGGATTGAAGAGCTAGAAGAAGAATACAATAATCCAGAAGTAAGAAAGTACTATAAACGAATACAGGAAGTGAAGAAGGGCTTTCAACCCCGAGCAGTTTTCTGCAGAGATAAAGAAGGAAATTTCATAGGAGGAGAAGAACAGATTTTAGATCGATGGGCTGAATATTTCAGCGAGCTGCTCAATGCTACTGCAGAGACGGTATTGCGAGAACAGGAGGGTCAAGAGAATAACCAACCATGGTGCAAGGATAACACTGATGCAATGCCAGTACCCGTGCCGACACTGGGGGAGGTTAGTTTGACAATTAAAAGCTTGAGGAATAACAAAGCCCCTGGGGGTGATAATATTTCAGCAGAGATGATTAAGTGTGGTAGGGAACATTTGGCAAAGCTGGTACACCAGTTGATTGTGGAGATATGGGAGAAGGAGGTGATGCCAGAACAGTGGAACACGGCCTTTATTTGCCCAATCCATAAGAAGAATGATAAAGCAAACTGTGAAAATTATCGTGGCATAGCACTGCTTAGTGTGGTCTATAAAATCCTAGCGAAGGTAATGGCTATGAGACTTGGAGAATACCAGTGTGGATTCCGACAGGGTAGATCGATGACGGGCCATATCTTCACAATAAGGCAAATAATGGAAAAGTGTTACGAATATAATGTGCATGTGCACCAACTATATGTGGATTTCAAACAGGCTTATGATAGTGTAATAAGGAAAACTCTGTATTAGACCTTGATGGACATGGGATTCCCACCCAAACTAATCAGATTGGTGCAAATGACTCTTCCTGGTACAAAATGTCGAGTTAAAGTTAAAGGAAGACTCTCAAAAGTTTTTGAGGTAAACCAAAACTTACGACAGGGAGACGTACTGTCCACGCTGCTGTTCAATATAGTACTAGAGAGAAAATAATGAGGAAGATAGATATCAGCAATCCAGGAGGCACGCTGTTAAACCGTATGAGCCAAAATCTAGCGTATGCTGATGATGTAGGTATGCTGTCACGAAGACTGAAAGATCTTGAAGAAGGGTTGGGACGGTTAGAAAAAGAATCAGAAGAAGTAGGATTACGAGTGAACAACAACAAAACTCAATATTTATTATTAGCTAGGAGAAATACTGTGGAGAAAGATAAATACATAAATTTATTTATAAACCTAAATGGGGTGAATTTTGAGAGGTGTAAAAGTTTCAAGTATTTGGGAGTACTAGTTACTGAAGATAATAGCACAAGAGAAGAAATAAAAGCAAGAATTGCAGCCGGTAATAGAGCTTAATGGGCACTGATAAAAATCCTCAAAGCGTGCATCCTCAGTAGAAGATCAAAGGTGACAGTGTACCGAACAGTTATAAGACCAGTGGTAATGTACGGCTCGGAAACATGGCCTATGACTGTCGCAGAAGAGGAGATTTTGAGAAGATGGGAAAAGGAAAATACTGAGGAAGATTCATGGAGCAGTGAATGAGGCAGGAAGATGGAGAATACGGGAAAACAAAGAATTGGAGGAATTATATGGGCATCCTGATATAGTTTCGGAAGTAAAGAGTAATAGGCTTGGATTCTCAGAACCGACGCATGCGAGGTGGACGTTGCGTACTTTCGTCGCAATGACGCTGCGAGGCTCGTGGTTTCTCACACTGCGAAGCGGATCAGTTGCCGAGCACATATCTACAGAATTACAGTTCTTTTTCACAGCAATGAACATTTTCAGGTGGAAACCCCTACGTAAAAAAGGATTTGTGTCAAATTGATCTCGCAGCCTGTGTGCTAGTCTTGGAAGAGGAAGCGGATGATGAGGGAGAAATTATCCTGCGTTGTTTCGGCGGAGAAGGAAGCAATGTCTTTAAAAGTAGGAAAACCGAGGGGGCCTACAATATTCTTGTGAAACACCATTTGATTGACAGTGAAACTAAATTCAGAAGTTATTTTCGGGTATCAAGGGACCTCTTCATAGGATTTTAAATTTTATCAAAGAAGATATTACGAAGTCACCGAGTAATAACAGGTATAAAAAAAAAACAGTTCACAAGAGAAGAAACTCGTCACACTAAGGTGAGTGTAATCATTTAGTAAATCTTAAGGTAATTATTCCACAAAGAAAATGAATTTGTTTTCTTCCAAAGTACGAGTATATTTTAATTTGGAATTCCGAACAGATTATTGTTGCCAAATATTTTCTACGAGGTAAAAGTATGAAAAATGTGTTTTTACAATACAAGGTTATTTGTAATAAGGATACAGTCAGGGTAATAAAGTGATGTATTGGGACAGGGCAGACGACACTTCATCCTGCACTGACGAAGGACCAAGTGGCAATTCGGTGATAACAGATGATGAAAACGTCGTGGATGAAGTGGTTTGTTGTTGGTGCAGATGCCGCATCTCCATCTCTGTTCTACAATTTAGCAAACTTTCATTCGTGTTACGGCGATGAGCTCAGAAGAACATTCCATCACCATCTTTGCCATACTTTTGAAAAAGTCTACCACAGGATGATCTTCTTTGTGTCCTTCAGATTTAACAGCTAATAGCTGTTTCTTAATAGCCATCCTATCTTCGATTTTTGTTGTAAATTATAAAACACTGGGTGCATTCTCACTTCTTCGAACAGTATCTCGTCCATTTTGTCCGTGAAACTCATCTTGTTGCTTATTAGCAGTGGAAATAAGGACAGAAACAATGTCGCCTCGCACTACTCTCGCCTCGCACAAATCTGGCGGGATGAATCAGTGCGGGGTGACGCTGCGAGGTCTCACTGCGAAGTTGCGCAGACTGCGCACCGTGAGAAACCACTGGCATAAGCTCGTGTAGTCTGGATACGTACCTCGCACGCGTCGATTCTGAGAAACCAAGCCTTAAGATGGCTGGGACATGTGGAGAGAATGGCAGGTGATAGAGTGGTTAAAAAGACCTATAGAGGAAATCCAGGTGGAAGAAGATGCAAAGGAAGACCTAGGAAACTATGGTTGGATGACGTGGAGGACGACTTACGCAAGATGGGAGTAAGAAGATGGAGGAAACGTACAGAAGATCGTCAGTATTGGGCAACGATTGTTGGAGAGGCCAAGGTCCTACATGGACTGTAGCGCCGAGGAGTAGTAGTAGTAATATATACATCTCGGTAGCCTGCTCCATGGAGTCCTTAGTTCCCAATGTCTACTCCCATCACCAGTAAAATCATCTGGCGGAGTAAAAAGCAGGGAAGGTTGAATGCTTGGTTGTAAGCTACCGTCACCACCGGCATTTACAGTACGCTAGTTTACTGTATCCTCATCAATATCACCATCACTATCATTTAACTGATCATTTACATCTAAATCACACAGAAAATCACTTCCACACGAGCTTTCCGAATCACTAACGTCGCTTCTGTTCAATTCTGTTAGGACATCGACATAAGAGAGACCAGCCATGTTGCCTCGCAACAGCTGGGAGAAAGGTCAAGCAACAAACATTCATAGTTACTGCTAAAACTAACACCATGCCTTCTAAATGCTGTCCTATGTCTGCCTGACATATTACCTATAGTTCACAATTAGTTTTAATTCCACACCAATACGAGAGGTGGCAGGAGAATGCCAGAACATACACGGGCGCATTTGGGCGCTTTAGCAGGGAGCGGTGACTTTCATATCCGGGCACATTCGGACGCTTTGAGAAGGAAAGGGTTAAGAAATGCAGGCTACACTAGTTTTCCCTAATCATATCAGATCTTTTCAGAAGAAGAAGTTTGTCAATAAATTCGAATTCAACACCCAATTGATCGTCAATGATACAAAGAGAACTTACAATTCCTATACATTAAGAAAGGTCAAATGAACAACCCACTATATGTCACGCATTTGGAGGCAGCCCACATATCTAAGAAGAAAGAATGGGACTCATTTCTTATTTACGTGAACGAAAAAGTAGCGATCAATGCCTCCCATAAAATCAACAAGCTGGACAAGAAGTTCCAATGGCTCAATCGGGGCAAAAACAAAGAACTTGATGTCGAACCTAAACAAATCGGTCATGACTTTCATAAACCGGTGGTTAATTTATCCAACCCAACATTCAACTCCAAAGAAAATGAAATCTTAGAGAAAGGTTATAAACACAACTGGGATTCCTCTCACGACCGTAAAAACCTAACACGCCTGGTAGCAGAATCTGAATGTGCTATCAGGAGCCTACTGCACGACAAACAGTGCGAGGTCAGACACATTATTAACAAAAAATAAATAAAATCATTAAACAGGAGAAAGATATAGCTAAAACTAATAATACCCAAAATTTCACCCAGCTTAAAAAGAAATTAGTAGACAATTATCTCATCATCACTAAAGCCGATAAAGGCAACACTGTTGTAATTATCAATAAATCTGATTACATAGACTTCCTAAATAATCAGAATTTCGTCATCACAAAAAAAGATCCCACCGCGTCAATCCTAAGTGTACCGTGATTTTCACGTTACAATGCCTGACGTTTCTGTAACGTGCCCCTGTACATGAACTTAACCTAGAAATCCAACCTACATCGATAAGATTCATCTCTCCATGTTTTCCCCACAAATCTTTGTAATATCAGCTGTGGCCAATGAGATCGAAATCCTGTCGAAAGGTGATTGGCTATTGCTGTGGATCCAATCACAGGCCATTTGCAAGTGCCGACAACTGTTAAGCAATAATATTTGTGACTTTCTGATAGACATGTTTTGGCCTAGTCTGAGGTGTGTTGTCAGTTCCGTATCAACACAGAATTTAGGTCAACAATTTAAACAATAAAGCATCGACACTCCATCTTGGAAGGGTTTGCAAGTCAGATGTGAAAATTTTCTAAGGATTTATCGGGGGCGAGTTTTACTCGTATCGGAACCCCGAAGAGTTTGTATTGTACTCGTTACTCTAAAGCGAAATTTATTTCTTAATATGAATTATAATCTGCAGCAAAGGTAATGTCTTATATGTTTAAAGATGTACTGTGAGTGGGCTCTGGGTTGGCAGAGTTGTCCGAGACCCAATATCTACTTCTTGGCTTGTGATCAGCACTAAGTTTTTTCTGTTACTCAACTTGTTTAATTGTAAATGGTACGGAACCTTGAGTTTTATTTCTGTAGTACCTAATTTTGCCTTTTAATTTACTCGAGTATCTTTTGCTTTGGTTTCAGTGTCTGATCATTAATTACTTGTTTTATGTGTTGTATTTCCTTTATGGATTAATTAAGTGTTTGCCTTGTGCTACGGCCTGAGAGCCGCTCTGTGTCTTTTGATTGAGATCAGACAAAATCTGCCAAGCCCTTGTAGGCCTTATGAAGTACCTAACCTATGCCAAATCACTTAACCTAAAAATTGTGCGATCCACAGCTCTCATATACATTAATTTATTTTCCTTTTATTTCTTGGCCTTCTGATGGTCGTAATTCTCGTTCATAAATTTTTTGTTTCACTATTATTGTTCGATTCCTGGCGACGGTCGCCATTACTTTTTTTTTGGCATATTGCCATAAGATTGAGATGAAAGCAGTCTGTCGAGCTGTTATTTGATCCGCTTCATTCCGTATTTGGTTTAATATTTTGAGCGGATAAACTTCTATTTGTCATTCGTGATTTGATTTCGACCTTCCTTGCGAGGTTTCCTATTTTAGAAACATATCATCGGTAATTTCTGCTTAAACCTTTCCTTTGGGTAATCTAACTTTTGTCGAATCATGGGTACTCGTTCGACCTCTTAAGAGGGGTTTGGTTTTGCGAATTTCTTCCTCTGTCCTTTCTCCTTTTAACTTGATTAATGAATTATGATTATTTTTGGGGTTTGTAATGAGCCTTACGTGTTGTAAATGATGTTATTACCTTGTTCTTCTTTTGGATGTATTTGGTGTTGTTTGGATGTAATTACTAACCTAATTAACTTATTAACTCTTCCTTGATCTGTCCTTTATTTGTAATTTGATCTTGTTCTTACATTATATTTTGTTTGTTCTTTATTTCCTAGTTAAGATAAAGGTCACAATAGCTTCTCACACGGTTCTGGGATTAGGGCCCTCTTTCACACTACGGTCTTCTTAGTGCCGGTACACTAAGGAAATTAAAACTGTTACCAAAGGATACTTACCTTATTCTAGATGAACAGCAATCAAGCAAATTAGTCAACATGAACCCCAGCCTACCTAGCCTTAAATCCTTACCCAAAACGCACAAAACTAACGTCCCCATCAGACCCATTGTCAACTTCAGGGGCAACCCCATTTACAAACTTTCTCAATTTTTGCAATGTTTTATCAGCAAATATTACAAATTTAGAAGCAACCATTTTTTATTTTATTTTAAGGAAAGCGGCGTTCTACGAAGGCTTGACCTTGACTTAGAATGAGAACACCCTGAATGAATTGTGTCAGAAGCTCCGAGCTCTCCTGGCTTTTACGAACACCTCGCCAAAAAGGTCTAACCTACAGGTTTTTCGCGAATAATCGGTGCCGCGCGCCGTACACTGTCTTGAGATATCAAATTCTTGAATTAAGTCACAGTTTGAGGGAGACAATCGATTGTTATCTCTGTACGCAGAAGGCAATTTCCAAGCCGAGAAATACAGACTTCTACTCTGGGAAATTATGGCAGGATCACAGAACGTAATGTATTTACACAAAGGATATTTAAGAGGCGATTTTTGAAGTATTTTAGTGCAAATAGCTGTTAACATTTTAACACATTCATCCTAGAACCGCAAAATATCTACTTCCTTAGCCTTTGTCTGACGCAACTCCGAGTGAACGGAATGGCTAAATTTAAAGTCTTTCACGGGGATCAGATTTTGCTTCTCATTGACATCAATTGACCATAGGTTAGTAGCGTTTAATAAAATATCATCTTTTACAAAGCTGTCCATTAAATTTTTAAGCAATTTACTTAAATCAGAGTACAAAAAGGGAGCAAGAGAGTCGTTTGATTGAAAAGCTGTCATGAAAAGCCCTAGTTGACGAGCTAACTGGGCAAAGAATGCTAGCTTCGCCAATAACAGCCCTTCAAAGCTTTAACAACATTTTTGTAGCTGTCAGATATTATTGTAACATAGGCTTCACCTGACTCAATCACCTGTACAAACATTTTGAGATTAGGTACAATTTCCATTGCTCTTTGAGCGACGGGAGCATTGCAAAGCCACCTTACTGGACTTAACGGCAGGGGAAAATGTCAGATTTTGAACATTCAGAATAAACACTCTTACGTGTTGGACTATCATGAAAAATATTAAATGGTGATCTCAAAAATAATGGGATACCCCACCTTGCTTCAATGATTCCACTTTTGAATGCATTATGAACTACGTGCAGCCCACACGTACCCATCATAAGCAAAACAGGATCATCCGGCCCTTCCTGAAGATCGATTTTTAATTCCACCAGAAATGTAAGGTTTACATTCGGTCTGTCCATTGAAACCATTTCTACGCGTTTTAACAAATCCTTTGGAACACCCTTCCTAAATGCCTCCAACAAATCGACTGACCTATCGCGGCCAAGGAATACCGACGTTAAATATCGAACGTTTAGACCAGAAACTCACTGCTAGGTCCATTTGTTGTCGCTGCGCACACCTGTTCATACTTTCATCGAACATGATGACAATACTTTTGTAGTTTTTTAACTCTTCATTGTAAAAGGAAGTAAGCCCGTAAATTAGAACATAGGCCATTTTTAAGCGACCTAATTCCATTTTTGAAGCTATCAGGCTATTGGGGAACATTCTGCGGAACTCGTTCACAGAATTTCCCCAAGCAGACATTGATATGTGATTTACGCAACAATTTAATGACCATAAAATTTCCGCAGTTGTCCCCTCCTCTTTCAAAATGTACATGTTCAGGCCGCGCATAGCACTCACTTAATTTCCTACCGCGCCGTATGTTGAGGGAAGGGAAATCTTTTCCTCCTCTACTGCTGCTACCGGTACTTGAACTGTTGAAGCCGACTGAAGAATTACCACTACCTTGAGTTTCTCCGACGTTGGCTGTAGCAGTGTGCTCGCAGGGGTAGATGCCAAAAAAAAAAAAACTTAATGCAGTAAGATAAGTTCATACTGCGGATTTTAGATTGATGCCGTTTTCCTTTTACGTTCCTATCCATCGCCTATTTCCCATGTTGTTCAGGTCAAAGGTCTTGTTGCAAAAGGTGCAGTGAGCCAAAAGTGGAGGAAAGAGTGTAGTGGGGACAAACGACGCGACGAAGTATCGAGGGCAGCAGGGTTACCGCAATGTGTTCCTTTCTTGCCCTCTCTCCTTTATTTTTCAATTTTAACATTTTGCAGCTTCAACCCGACAAAGCGAAGGAGCTTCGTGCTAAATCCAAATAAGACTGATTTACACTCCAGCATGTATTATTTTATTTAAAAAAATTAAAAAGTTCCCTGACCTTGCAGAAAATTTCCCTGCTGACATTTCCCCGACTTCCCTGACCGGATTGTTTTCCCCTGACTTCCATGACCTGTAAAAGTCCTTTTTTTTTAGCCATCAGCTGCAGCCCGAGTGCCTTATTTGTGTTATTTTGTTGTGCTCGGACAAATTCTGCCAAAGTTTTGGGGACCATACTACGCACAAATTTTAGGTGCCAAATTAACTAACCTAAAAACCGTTCGATCCACAGCTCTCAAAAAATAATTTTCTTAAATTAATATTCCTTTTAAAACTTGGCCTACTGATGGTCTAAACCAGTGTGGTCCAACCCGCGGCCCGCCTGTTCATTTTTGTTGGCCCTTGCCTTTCTTACTGCCCTTCACTCTTCGACAGTTATAATCCGTGGTGTGCCTACTTTAATTTTCACTTTCATTCAGTAATGTTACGAAGTAGCCATTTGGGAAAGGAAAAATCCCGAAAAATACGCCAATAATCAGAATTGTCTTTCCATGAAAACGTACGGCACGAGAAGCGGCCCCACCTCCAGGCGACAACTGGTTGGCTGCCAGTGATTGGCTGCCGATAAGTTTGCAATCGTTCGTGTGTTGCGGCGGATTTCCCTATAAAAGGGAGCGCAGGGCTGTTTGAAGAGGTGGGTTTTGACGAGAGAGGTTGTTCGAGAGACATAGTGCGACGAGAGTGTTGTCATCGTTGTTGCGAGAGCGGTACCTAATATGGCGGGACTTAATAAACGGCGTGTTGAAGATGAGAAACGACAATTTCAATCAAAGTGGCAGGAAAGTTACTTTTTTGTTGAACTTAATGAAAAACCACACTGTGTTTCGAAGGAGTATAACGTGAATAGACACTATACCAGCTTGCATAAATCAAAATACGATCAATACCAGGGAAGTGCCAGAAGTTGTGTGTTTAATGATTTGACGCTAAAACTAACAAGACAGAAGAATATATTTCAGCAACCATCAAACACTGCCGGTTTAAAGGCATCTTATGAGGTATGTTTACAGCTGGCTAAAAGTAGGCTGGCTGCGTGGCTCAGCGGTAACGTTCTCGCTTGCTGGGCCCAAGGTTGCAGGTTTCTTATCCTGGTGCAGTTAGCTGGCATTTGAGGGTGCGCAAATGTGAGGGAGCCGTGTCAGTAGATTTACTGGCACGTTAAAGATCCCCTTAGGGGCAAAATTCCGGCACACCGGCGTCTCTAAAAGCCGCAGTAGTTAAAAGGGACGTAAAACCAATAACATTATTATTATTATTAGGTGAAAGTAACAGCCTCCGTGGCTTAGGCGGCAGCACGCCGGCCTCTCACCTCTGGGTCCATGGTTCAAATCCCGGTCACTCCATGTGAGATCTGTGCTGGACAAAACGGAGGCAGACCTTTTTTTCTCCGGGTACTCCGGTTTTCCCTGTCAAAATTTCATTCCAGCAACACTCTCCACTATCATTTCATTTCATTTGTAGTGCGTCAGGCCTCGGCAGCCGGCACAGTTCATATCCTCGCCACTAGATGGGGGCTTCATTCATTCCATTCCTGACCCGGTCGGAGACTGGAAGCAGGCTGTGGATTTTCATTTCATTTTCATTAGCTAAAAGTAAAAAGTCTTTTCTTGATTTTAGTATTCTCATTAAGAGATGTGCTGTAAAAATGACATCTTCATTTGGAGATAATAGGATGATTAAAAATTTTGAAACAGTTTCCTTGTCTCATCAGACAGTTAGAAAAAGAATTAATGTTATGGCTGGTGAAGTTTCAGGTTCTCTCAGGAGCATTTTGGAAAAATGTGAATTTTACTCTCCAGCTCTAGATGAGAGCAAAGATATAGCCACATCGGCCAGCTCCTTATCTTCGTCAGAACAATAAATGAAGAATTTGAAATTCATGAAGAACTGTTGGAATTAAGATAATTAGAAACCAGCAAAGAAGGTATTGACATATTCAACGTACTGGATGATGTTTCTAAATATGGAGGTTTTGTGAAGTGCTCTGGCATTGCAACAGATGGAGATAAAGCAATGGTTGGTCCTAGAATTGGTTTAGTAGGACTATGTAAAGAAAAAGGAATGACATTTTTGTTTTTCCACTGCATTATCCACCAAGAGGCTCTCTGTGGAAAAGTTACAAGGCAATAAAGCCTGTAGACACAGAACATTTATTGCATTTCTGGACAATTTGGAAGCTGAATATGGTGACATTTCATTGTACTGTGAAGTGCGTTGGCTAAGTGCTGGAAATTGCTTGCAACAGTTTTTTGGGTTGAGGAATGAAATTCTTGCTTTTCTCAGAAATGAAAACATTGGGCATGAATATCAAGAAAAACTGGAAGAAATCCAGTTTTTAAATAATCTTGCTTTTCTGACAGATTTAACATCCCATCTAAATGCTTCAAACCTGAAACTACAAGGCAGAAAACAAAATATCTTCCAGCTTTATGGTAATATTGAGGGCTTCCGCAAAAAACTTGATGTAATGCAAATTGCACTGAAGGCAAATAATATAGCACACTTCCCATCATGTCAGCAGTTCAAAGAAGAAAAACGTGACATAAATTTTAGTATGTTTCATGAAATAATAATTGATATCAAGAAAGAGTTCCAGAACAGATTCCAGGATTTTGACTCCCTAAATCCAAAACTTGCACTGTTCAACAACCCCATGGATATTGAAGTGAGTGAGGTGCCCTGCGACTTCAAATGGAAATTTGTGATCTTCAGGCAGACATATTCTACCACACTAAAAAGTGTGATGTCCCTGAAAATTTCTAGAAACTGATTTCTAAGGAACGTTTTCCTAAACTGCTTAAATTCTCTCTGCAAGTGTTATCGCTGTTTGGCAGTATGTATGCGTGCGAAAGGGCTTTTTCGTCTCTCAATCAAATTAAATCAAAAACGAGAAATCGAATTGAAAGTGCTTCACTGGAATTGAGCCTGAAACTTTGCCCTACTGAACTTACAGTGGACATTGATACACTTGTATCAGGAACGCAGTGCCAATTATCACATTGATTTCTCGACTGTACAATGAAGTGGTATATTAAAAATAGTAATATTAAACTTCTTTTAATATACATTTTAATAATTGTTTTTGAGTAAAATATGTAATACGTTCTCTTTCTGGAATGTATCTGGCCCTCACATTCCTCTACTGAAGTTTGATTGGCCCGCAGGTAACTAAAGGTTGGACCACCCTGGTCTAAACATTCATTTGTGAGGGTTTTTGTTTACCGTTTGTTGTACGTTTCCTGGCGACGGTAGCCATTACGAAAATGTTAGCAATAATAATTATAATGATGAAAGTTGTGAGACGAGCAGGAGCTTGATCGGTGTCATTGCGTAGAAGGATTTAATATTTTAAGAGGATAAACTTTAATTTATTTAACGATTTTCTTCATTGTGTGGTGACGGCTCTTTTAACGCGTTTAATTTAGTTTGTTTTCCATATTATAAAAATTACTCCACCTCTTGCGTATTATTTTGTTTTCGTGATTTGTTAACGACCTCTAATGCGAGGTTTTCAATTTTGGTCACTTATAATTTGTTCTTTCTACACAGCTTTTCAACCGTTAAGGAGTAATTGAAACTTAATTTATTGGATTAAGGGATTTAATTCGACCTCTTCATTTTGCGCACTTGTCATTTCTGTGTTTATTTCTCTATTTGAGTAATTGAATTTATTTTGGGAGTTGAGTAGGCCTAACCTATCTTTTAATTTGCTTTGTACCTGTTGTTAATGTGTATTGTGTTGTCTACATGTAATTACTTACCTCACTTCTGTGATTTCCTTGATCTGTCCTTTATTTTGTAAATTTCTTTTGTTCTTGTTTCCTACTTTTGATGAAAAGACATTGTTTTTATTTCATGATTAGGGAAAGGTAGCTAGAGAAACTAACCCAGTTCTGGGATTAAGGGTCTTTCGTCCACAAAACGGTTATCTATTGTACCGGTAACACGATTATTATTTATTAACGAAATAGAGGTAACTAATGATTCAAGTTTACTACTGAGTTCCTGCTATTCCTATTTTCGATACGGTATTCCACGGACGTTCCTGCTTTGCCGTAAATATCAGGATGAACCGATTGCTGTTACGGTACTTTGTGACAGTACAAGAATATGCATTTTTTCTTACCTGCAGAAAGTTTGGGGCTACCTGTAGTAACAGAAATAACCCGGAAAATCCTGCCCCAAGGCCGAATTCCTAGCCAGACAGTCACACTAAGCCATCCCTCTCACTCTTGTCTTGATCAATATGCTTATCAGGCAGTGGTCGTTCAGTCAAAATACAGTAGCCTGGTATACAGTCAGAAGTGATGAATCATTCGAATAACGGTAGTTTTGTTCTACGAGTACCAGGAGCGATAAAGTTAATACCAGTAAGCGTATACGATTTTCTAATTCTTTTAAACTATTTATTCTTACGTTTGCCGATAAGAACAGTGTGCGGCAAGCTGTGAATTCGCTGTTCAAACATAATCATGTATTGGCGAAAGCAACCAGAAAAATTAATGGACGCGAAACAGAACGTTAGATCTTTCCACAGGCTGCAATCTGGTAAATATTCTGAAGTGGATTAGAAGATGTTGGTGTGGGAACTCACCTATAATAATGGATCTACTTTCAATTTTACTTTTCATACCCCTAACTGTATTTTACGTTTATTTCAGACTCAGTTAATGCGAAATTAGTCATACCCTACCATGCACACCGGTACTTGCCGCGATCGTGATAGATTTATTTTGGACTAATATGGTATAATGGTTCACAATTGTATCTTTTAAACCCGAATAATAAATTTTCTGTTTTGAAATATATTTTCGAAGCTGTTGGCATGCATAGTTATCTAATGGATATCTTGCAGGGTGTCGAGCGATGACCTGTTTTTAAATTCCCTTATATTACCCGTATTTCTCATACGAAAATCCATCAAATTCCCGTATATTTTAGAACTCTCTAAGACTAGAGTTCGCATACCAAATGACTGAAAAATGAATCTTAAAGCAGGAATCAAGACTTTCTAGCGTAAGTGTAACTGGATTTTTGGAGATACTTTCGCAGCCCACGGGTGATGGCGAGATTTAGGTCTGATCCGTAGGGTGAACAAGGCGCGCGCGCGTGTGAACTCTCTTGCAGATGGGATGAGATGCTACGAACACAAATAAAATACCATTTACCTGAGGAGAGCTGATGTAAATGACTGTTTTACTGAGGAGGGTTGAGAGAGTAGACAATAGGAGTGTCACATAATGTTTACGGGAAGTGACTGAATTGTATGGTACCATAACAGTATATTGTTTCCACGAGTTAAAATGGCACCGAAACTTATAAATAGCAAACTTCCGGTCCGCGAATCTCCATTTGATTTTCATTCGCAGTGAATCGTTCGTTTGTGATTATCTTCTTTATTATTTCGGATAGTGGTTTTGTTTTGAGACGTTCAACTTATGAAATAAGAACTAGAGGGTTGGCCTTTCATGAGGATTCCAAAGACAAGTGCCTCCTAAAAGAGTAATTAGTAACACTTCGCATCAGAGACGACCATAACTAACAGCTTGCCTACAAAGTGTGCGATTTGCACATTTCTAACGGCAGTGGTCTAACACATCTTAGACTACAATTGTATTAAGTTGGCGCAAATTAATTATGTTATATGTGAGAATATTATTATAATTTGCTATCCGGTTGTTATATTAGTATATTATGCATTAACGTGACCCGTTTAAATGGTAAATTGTGACGGAGGCTACGAGTTATACGCTATCTGCTGTACCGGTAGGCCTAATATTTACTAACAACGCGTCGTTTCTTCTTTAATATTTATTTAATCATTATAATTATAATAGCCTATCTATTAACACTTATTTAACCAAAGCAATGATCATTTTATAATTATATACATATTCCAGGTAGTGCAAGAAAGCACATGCAGTTCCATCTTAAAATCCAGCCGTGCCTAGTTTTCAGTACCTATGGAAAATATTACCGTAAGTTAATAAACCAAAACAACTGGCGACAATTTCTTTTAAATGCTCATTTACATCTTCACCCTAGTCTACGTAAAGTACCATACGGTAATCACTGAAAGGGTAGGGGGGAGTTATGACCTCAATTTCACAAACGAACGAACCTCATTTTGCATGAATTATAGAACCCGAATCCTAATGGAGGTATGGATTGTCTGCATTTAGAAATATTTTAGTCAATAATTTAAAACAAGTTGCCAGAAAACTAAACACAAACAGCTGCGTGCCCACTACAATGTAAAGTTGCTCTGTGAAAAAAAAAAAAAAAAAAAAAATACAAAAAAAAAAAAAAAACGCCAAGATTATACGACGTGCATACAGTTAAATGTGATCATCCAATTGGAAAAACACTTTCTTTGTCACGATCTTATCAGCAATTTGAACACAATCTCTTGTAAATTTACGGGAAAATGTGCAACATTTAGAGACTACGAGTGTTGTATGCGGCACAACGTTAGTTGACATTTCGCATCATTAATACATAAGGAATGAACACATGCAGAGCTTTCTCACTGTACACAGGTGAATATATCATTCTTGGTGCATTTTACAACTTTTATTTCTCCTAACAACAATAATTTGCTTAGTTACATGCAAGGAAAATTGTAGTACACAGTTACCATTGCTTTCATTACCTGACAACTAAACCGGAAGCTGGTAATGCATAACCATATGCCGGTAGCACGTCCTATAGCAAGTGAAAGAACGAAAGAAAATGTAAGCTCTATAGGAGCCCGGAACAAGGCGATACAATTTTCTACACAACTGAAAATCGTCAAAATATCCTTTGTAATAATGAATAATAATTTTGGGGGTCATGTAGTAATAGATGTTACCCACCCACTAACCCTTTTAGATCACGACTTGTATCGTAAAATTGGAAGTGTGTCCGCCATTACACGCGTAAATTATGGGACAAATGAGGTGCCTAGAATCAAAACCCTCCAAATCCATAACTTCACTTGGCAAAGTGACAAAAACTGCCACAAACAAACCAATACCTAAAAAGAAGTACTTTTTTCACTAAAAAACGAATTAATTATTTTTAAAAACAGCGACGACGTACGAAGCTGATCCCCAAGACAGTTAAAAATTTATTTAGAAAAATATAAAGCAATAATTCGGATTTGTCGGCGTTTGTTACTAAGATTAGTATTTGGCAGGTTTTGATACCAAAGAGCCCTAATAAATGTGAAGTTCTGAAGACATTGTAGACACTGCGTAAGCTTTACTAAGAAATTGATATTTTGAATGAAGGTTAACAAAATTTAGGTTATAAAATAAAAAATCGTATCATTTTTGTGCTTTTTTTTTAGCACAACGATTATTGGCTAGCAAGAATAAACAGAAAAAATAAAACTAATATTACCCATTCAAGATTCGATTGCCCCTGAGCTTGGCTGTGCCAGGGTTTATGTTTATTGTAGCATGAGCCCCGTGGGGCGAAGCGGAGGACACAGCGATGACAGAGTGCAGTCTGCACATAGGTCAAGCTGCATTGCGTCAGATAAGCATCACAGGAGCTCATGTCACCATGGGCAGTTAAACGATGACTGAGGGTACTGGGGTAGAGCCATATCCTACTAGCGTAATAGTACCTGTCAACGAAGCACAAGTACATAAAGAATAGTTCCCATCTCCACCGTCAGCAATCAATTCATGAAAGGGTAATAATACTGTACGGCTTCGGTGGCGTACTCGGTAGCATGCTGAGCTTCTATGCCCAAGATAGTAGGTTCAAACCCGGCCGAAGCCGTTGGATTTTTAGGAGCGTTAAAAATCCCTCAGTATGCCTTACTTCGGAGGGGAAGTAAAACCGGCGATTCCACGTCATTGATTAATGGCATGTTAAAGAACCTTCCACTAATTACACCTGTGTGAAGCTAAATTGTATAGGTTAAGAATGTAAACAACACTCTTAGGTTCCTACATTCGTTGCCAAGAGCCGACTGCAGTGGCGTCTAGTAGCTAAGTTCTGAACTAGGCCTAGTAGTCCTTGAAGGTGGCGTTTGGCGGCAGAAGTAGGAACTAATTGAAAAATTGAAAGTTGAAGTCCTTACTTGAATTAAAAAACAGATACACACACTAATACAGCAATCACAATTAACACCGTTTATCAGACAGATTCTACACACACCCAAAGTACACGGGGCTACATGACCGTGTTGTCGCAGCCCCTGAACTGAGGAACCAACCAACCAACCATACTGTACAGTACTAAATAATAATAATAAGGAAAAACGTCAAATTAAATTCATGTTCAATTCATATGGTCCAGGTTCTTAGAGACAAAATTATCGTCATTCAACTATTAAATCACATTCCTTACTGGAAGTTCTAGCTACACAATGTGTTTCTTCCTCATCCTCAATAGTAGTTCCACAATCTTCATCATTCCCTTCGTGTTAGCCACGACTTTCCAGAGATTGCAATAAAACTGCAGCTCTTCATTTTCCCTCGATCCTTCTCCAAGATGCTTCGAAAGTAGTCTCGAAACATCTTTCACTTATTGTGCCTGAAGGACAATCCCTCTGTTTATGTCTTCTGGCTATACGTAAGTCTTATCAAAATCAGGTTTCGTGACACGTTTATGTTCGCAAATGTCAGTTCTGTGGAAAACTTCACCCCGGACCAAAATGTTATTGTTCTTCTTGTTCTTTGTCAAAATTATCCAAAACAAATTATTATTATCGGAAAGTATAACAACATAAACCATTCTGATCATGTCAGGCAGGGGTACGTTCTCTCACTAATGCCGGTAGTCAGGGCTAGATTTGTGACGGTACGCACCGGTACGCCGTACCGAAACCTCTGATCGGGGGAAAAGTCGAATATACCATATAACATAACTCTTAGAACTGTGAAACGTTAGTTGTAAGTCAAGGCCAACTTGGTCTTTGACTGGACTGTACTCCAAAGTACGGTACGTGGAATCTTGGCTGCTTCGGGGACGGCACTCCTCCGCTCTACACTGGTGTGAATGATGATGATGATGATAATTGTTGTTTTAAGGGGCCTAACATGGTGTGAATGAGAGGAGGCACATACAAGAAAACATTTCTACACTTTGGACAATTTTAAAACTGTGATGTAAAACATGTTTAAGTGCAGTACCTTTCATAAAAAAATAATTATTTCAGAAAACTGTAAAGACAAAATTATAAAACAAGAAATAAAAGATTGTTGGTGAACTTGTGCGTATTTTCAAACCGAATGTATTTTTTTAAATTACGTAAAAACAAAAAAATTGAAATAATGTACCTTGTTTGAATGGTAGCCTGGTTGGTTTACATTAAAATTTAATATAGGCCAACGGGTATGGTAACAAAAATGTTGCTAGAGCAGTCTCAATTTAATTTAAAATTGCAAACAATATTAGATTGCTATTTTGTTTACTGATAAGGTGTTCAGAAAAGCGTAAAAATATAGTTTTTAGAATTCTATATTTCAATATTCTATAAAGTTCCCACCCCCCTCCTACCACCACCCGGTAGTCCACAGTACCGGAACCTCTTTTTTAACAAATCAAGCACTGCCGGTAGGTAAAGAGTAAACACTTCGCAAAGCATCATGGAATGTAAGATGGCGGAACTGGGTGCTCCTATTGACTGAAGTGGATGTGGCGGGATTTGTAACCACAAATGGCGAAACTGACTTTAGACTTGGCGGATATTGCAACTACTATAGGATTTTTTATTATGGACACTCGAGTTTAGGCCTTAATTACAACCAAACCAACAGACCTATTGAAAACCGAGTTATACCAATAGTTTCCTTGTTTAATTCTGCGTTAGACTATATAAGCCAATTATTTTCAAGTTAATTAATTAATTATTTATTTGTGGTTGTATGAAAAATTGTCCGTGTTTTTGACGTCTTTTCTTGGAACCGCTCACTTAAAACTATATACATGGAAAACTGCTTGGCTGAGAGTAATGAAATTGTTATATGTGATAGGCACAAATATTGGTAGTGCAAATCTCAAGTTTCAACTTTTCTCAACTACCCGATAAAAAGTTCTTATACTTTTTCTGACGTAACGTTTTCTCAGCCCAGGATAAACGTAGAGCAGGCAACTTGGTCTCATTTTGAAGCTCTCATTCGTGATTATCGGAAACTACGACCACTGTAAACGTACAGTGTGATGACGAATTTATGAAGAGTAATATTAATGGGAGGTTTTGTGCGTTCAGGCCTGTGTGATTAAAAGCGAGCGGGCTTGTGAAATCCGGTGCAGCGTTGCCGTGTTAAGTTGCAGTTGTCGCGGCTCGCAACGAACGAACACTGCCTTAAGTTTCCTTTCAACCTTTGTTTTTCTTTCCTCCCACAAATTTCATTTTCCATCACCTTTTTCACATAAGGGCTTTGAACCTTCAATGGCAGGTTTAAAAGTGGTTTGTCTTCCTAATTTGGAATTGTCAGACTACACAATTTTAACATGGGCTATTTACTTTATTTACATAATATCTTTACAATATCTAATTCAATCAGTATTCTTCGTCTGAAGAATAGCTCTGTTCCGATTAATCAGAACTGCTGACATTCATGTTAATTATGACCGGCTCGAAATGAGGGACATATTCAGACAGGCCATCTATCTCCCAGTAGTGGTCTTCAATTCTTTTAGCATGTTTAATACATTGCTTCCAGAGTTCAGGAGCAACGGTAAGCAAGGCTTCTCGGCATAAAACATTCATTGCTTCCATACTTCTACCATTTTGTAATATGTTAGCCCAAGTTCGCCCTCAGACAATGGTGGTCTCTGAGGCACTTGGATGTGATGTGACCTATAAATAGTAAACAGGAAGACTGAAAATAGCATGTGGACATAGCCAGGTCACTTGCATTCCATTACACAACTGCCCGGCAACGCTGCACTCGAATTCACCGGCTCGCCCGCTTATAATCGCACAAAACCTATCATTAATATTACTCTTCATAAATTCGTCATCACACTGTAAGTTTACAGAGGTCGTAGTTACCGATAATCACGAATGAGAGCTTCAAAATGAGACCAAGTTTCCTGCTGTATGTTTATCATGGGCTGAGAAAACGTTACGTCAGGAAAAGTATAAGAACTTTTTATTGGGTAGTTGAAAAAAATTGAAACTTGAGATTTGCACTACCAATACTTTTGCCTATCACATATAAAAATTGCATTACCCTCAGCCAAGTAGTTTTCCATGTATATAGTTTTAAGTGAGCGGTTCCTAGAAAAGACGTCAAAAACACGGACAATTTTTCATACAATAACAAATAAATAAATAATTAATTACGGTAACTTATAAATAATTGGCTTATATAGTCGAACGCAGAATTAAACAAGGAAGATATTGGTATAACTAGTTTTTCAATAGGTCTGTTGGTTTGGTTGTAATTAAGGCCTAAACTCGAGTATCCATAATAAAAAATCCGATAGTAAGCCTCAACTTTGACTTTGTTTTACAGTATGATGTAGCGGGTTTTGTGACAAAATAATAGTTTTAATGAATTCAGCGCAGCAAACACTATACGAAACAATGCTTATCTCAATTTTCATAAAATATGGATTCGGCGGGTTTTGGTAACCTTTCTTAGCGAGCACCTACAGCCCGTGAGGAAGCTGCATACCAAATTTCATTCCAATCTGTTCGGTGGTTTCTGAGATTTCGTGATGAATGAGTGAGTGAGTGAGTATTTGACAAATGTAAAATGTTTACCGCCCATGAGGGAGCGGTTATCTAAGAAAACCGTGGTAAAGTTTTATTTATTTGAATTCTGTGGTAAAGATTACAAAATGGAGCTTAACAAGTACAGGTTATATCTCCAGTATCTTAATCGATTTGAAAGGAATGAAGGGAGGGTTATAGAAGAGAGGCGTGATTTATTCGAAGAACTAAGCGATGCTTCATTCCAGAGAAGATTTCGATTACGGAAGGAGACAGTAAGTTATATTTTGGACATAATTGGTGAACAATTGGAATTCCCTACTGGGAGAAACTATCCGATATCGCCTAGAAATCGTCTTCTTATAGCACTGCGGTTCTATGCAACTGGGACATTTCAGGGAGTGATCGGTGACGTGTGTGATGTTGACAGAACAACAGCATGCAGTATAATACACAAGGTTTCTAATGTAGTTGCCTCGTTATCGCCACAGTTTATTAAACTACCACTTACCCAATGAGAACAAAGAGAGGTTATGGAAGGCTTCCACAGAATATCTGGGTTCCCTGATGCATTGGGTGCGCTGGACTGCACTCATGTGAGATGACAGTCTCCCGGAGGTGAAAATGGGGAGGTATTTAGAAACAGGGAAGGCTATTTCTCTCTAAACATGCAAACTGTGAGCGATTCGAACCTCATGATAAGAGATATAGTAGCAAGATGGCCAGGTCACTCACGATAGCACCATATTTCCATTTATTTTCCATTGTTTTGCACAGCTGATTACTCGCGTTGAGATAAAATGTAAACAGTATGGGAGACAAGTGCCTGTCGAAACGATCACTGCCATCTGCTGGCCGCCTGGATAAACTGAAAACAAGTGACTATCGAAATTAACGAATTTCTTCCTAGGGGAATAATCGCGAGAAAAGCAAGCGTCAAGAAACAGCGGTAACGAAACCGAGCGATAGTAATGGTGCACTGCTTTTACGACAATACCACGGTAAAAGTTTTACCACGGTTTCGTAAAGACTGATGAATACAGAGGTCGTAGTTACCGATAATCACGAATGAGAGCTTCAAAATGAGACCTGCTGTATGTTTATCATGGGCTGAGAAAACGTTACGTCAGGAAAAGTATAAGAACTTTTTATTGGGTAGTTGAAAAAAATTGAAACTTGAGATTTGCACTACCAATACTTTTGCCTATCACATATAAAAATTGCATTACCCTCAGCCAAGTAGTTTTCCATGTATATAGTTTTAAGTGAGCGGTTCCTAGAAAAGACGTCAAAAACACAGACAATTTTTCATACAATAACAAATAAATAAATAATTAATTACGGTAACTTAAAAATAATTGGCTTATATAGTCGAACGCAGAATTAAACAAGGAAGATATTGGTATAACTAGTTTTTCAATAGGTCTGTTGGTTTGGTTGTAATTAAGGCCTAAACTCGAGTATCCATAATAAAAAATCCGATAGTAAGCCTCAACTTTGACTTTGTTTTACAGTATGATGTAGCGGGTTTTGTGACAAAATAATAGTTTTAATGAATTCAGCGCAGCAAACACTATACGAAACAATGCTTATCTCAATTTTCATAAAATATGGATTTGGCGGGTTTTGGTAACCTTTCTTAGCGAGCACCTACAGCCCGTGAGGAAGCTGCATACCAAATTTCATTCCAATCTGTTCGGTGGTTTCTGAGATTTCGTGATGAATGAGTGAGTGAGTGAGAGGTATTTGACAAATGTAAAATGTTTACCGCCCATGAGGGAGCGGTTATCTAAGAAAACCGTGGTAAAGTTTTATTTATTTGAATTCTGTGGTAAAGATTACAAAATGGAGCTTAACAAGTACAGGTTATATCTCCAGTATCTTAATCGATTTGAAAGGAATGAAGGGAGGGTTATAGAAGAGAGGCGTGATTTATTCGAAGAACTAAGCGATGCTTCATTCCAGAGAAGATTTCGATTACGGAAGGAGACAGTAAGTTATATTTTGGACATAATTGGTGAACAATTGGAATTCCCTACTGGGAGAAACTATCCGATATCGACTAGAAATCGTCTTCTTATAGCACTGCGGTTCTATGCAACTGGGACATTTCAGGGAGTGATCGGTGACGTGTGTGATGTTGACAGAACAACAGCATGCAGTATAATACACAAGGTTTCTAATGTAGTTGCCTCGTTATCGCCACAGTTTATTAAACTACCACTTACCCAATGAGAACAAAGAGAGGTTATGGAAGGCTTCCACAGAATATCTGGGTTCCCTGGTGCATTGGGTGCGCTGGACTGCACTCATGTGAGATTACAGTCTCCCGGAGGTGAAAATGGGGAGGTATTTAGAAACAGGAAAGGCTATTTCTCTCTAAACATGCAAACTGTGAGCGATTCGAACCTCATGATAAGAGATATAGTAGCAAGATGGCCAGGTCACTCACGATAGCACCATATTTCCATTTATTTTCCATTATTTTGCACAGCTGATTACTCGCGTTGAGACAAAATGTAAACAGTATGGGAGACAAGTGCCTGTCGAAACGATCACTGCCATCTGCTGGCCGCCTGGATAAACTGAAAACAAGTGACTATCGAAATTAACGAATTTCTTCCTAGGGGAATAATCGCGAGAAAAGCAAGCGTCAAGAAACAGCGGTAACGAAACCGAGCGATAGTAATGGTGCACTGCTTTTACGACAATACCACGGTAAAAGTTTTACCACGGTTTCGTAAAGACTGATGAATACCGAGGTTGGTGCACTCTGCCATCAGTGTGTTCTTTACTGTCATAACGTGCACGTCATTGTTGTCTGCGCTCCCGACCTTTACCCTCTCTGTTCAAACAGTACTTCTCTGTAATTTGTACTTTCACCATCACTTCACAACCATTTAAGCCTGTAGTTGAAGTAACTGTCGAGTTCATTTCTGTTTGTACTTCGTACTTTCACCATCACTTCATATCATCACATTGCATTATATATTAGCCTTTAGTTGAACTAACTGTAGAGTTCCTTTGTTTGTTGGATTAGGTTCGGCGTTTTTCATAATTTCTTGGCAGTACATAGTTATAATGAAAAGTAGATTTTGGTAAAAGAAAATTACCTCTACCAACGCTAATTTTGTTAAGTTACGCTAGGTCTATTCCATTTATCAGGTTTTTAAGTAGAGATTTGTTTTTACGTTAGGTGTATTCCATTTTTTTTATTACTCAAGGGAGGTTCTTTTTTTCTTTTTTTTTTTGTAATTGCTGTTCATTGATTGTTTTCACGATGGCTGCAGTAGAAATGTTAGAGGTAGATGGCACCCAAGTTTCCCACCAAGTCTATGAAATTCCCGGAGATGGTGCCTGTCTCTTCTCTATCTTACGTAATGTATGGCAACATATTACATGCACGTACAGTGCATGCTGATATCGTCAGACATGCCTCTAACAACTGGGAAAGACTACAGGTGTATTCTATGACACGAGATTGCCAGCCTTAAATAAACAAGGCTGAATATGTATCTGTTATGTCTATGCCTTACACATACTGTACATCATTCGAATTGCAAGTAGTGGCAGAGATATATCCTTTCCAATTCCAGGTCTACTGCAATCGTGTACTCCGAACTGGAAATACGTATGGTTCTGCAGTTTCTGTTAAAAGGTTAAGGTTTACGTGAGAGTTCACGCAGGAACATTTTGATGTTTACGAGCCATTCACGCCTACAATTTTACAATGTGAATACCCGCTTCTCATTCAGCCTTCTTCATTAACATCTTCTCCTTCTACCGCGAAAATCCTCCTCGAGTCAGTGCCTCAAACTAAATCAAATAGAGGTTCAAAACGTAGAAAACGATTTACTAACAACATCCGTAAAAAACAATTAAATAAAGCTGTAAACAAATACGTGATAGAACATCCTGAAGTAAAACTTAGGGCAGTTAAGAAGTATGTTGAAAGCAATAAGAAAGTCAATATGGATGCAGTTGTCAAATATACAAAGAGCCACCCCGAAGTAAATAGGGATGCAGTGGCCAAATATACAAAGAGCCCCCCAGAAGTAAATAGAGATGCAGAGGCCAAATATACAAAGAGCCAACCAGAAGTAAATAGGGATGCAGAGGCCAAATATACAAAGAGCCAGCCAGAAGTAAATAGAAAGCCTGTTGTTACACATAATTTTAAAAGAGCTTAAGTCAAGATTCTTCCATGGACAATTCTAAAAATGTACGGCTTTCAATATAATCCACAAACTGATTATTCTGCGAACAAAACATTGAATATTGGCTCTGAGGTGGTTTGTACATTTTGCAAAGCCAAGAAATGGAAGGATGAATCTCCTGGAATGTGTTGCAGTAATGGAAAAATACAGCTTCCCCCGATCCAACAATATCCTGAACCCTTGCACATCCTCCTTTACCATCAGCACCCAGAATCAGAACACTTCCTGTCTAATACATGTAAATATAATAGTTGTTTTCAAATGACATCTTTTGGTGCAAAGGAAGTAAAAGAAGGCAATTTCATGCCAACATTTAAAGTGCAAGGGCAGGTACACCATCGAATCGGGAGCTTATTACCATCATCTGAACAACAGCCTCAATTTCTACGAATTTACTTTGTTGGAGATGAAGACATAGAAAAAAACATCCGATGTGGCATCTTCCCTGACGTTAAACCTCAGATAGTTCTCCAATTGCAGGATCTGTTACACTGGCAATCAAGACTTCCGGGTGGTTATCAAAGCTGACAAAAGACCTCTTGACGAGCACAAAGGCCGCTATAACGCTCCTAGCACTAAGGAAGTGGCGGTTTTTAATTGTTGGTCAGGAGTTTGAGAAAAGGGATATTGTACTCCACGGCAGAGATAGCAGGTTGCTTCGTATTAGTGAAACACATCGCGCGTATGATGCTCTGCTTATGTTCTATCGTGGAGAAGATGGCTACTGCATTAATATCCCTGAACGTCACAACAGCACTCAAGCACCTTTGAAGAAGACCGTGTCTGCCGCTATCTTTTACAGCTTCAGAATATTTGAGCGTGAGGGTGATAATTCTTATCTTTTGTTATTTCGCAATCTTCTCAATCAGTTTCTGGTTGATATGTATGCAAAGATTGAGACAGAGAGACTACTTTGGATTCGCATCAAACAGAAAAAGTTGAGAAGTGAGGAATAAGTGCACCTGAAGGATGCAATGAGTAAAGCTGACAGCCGTTTGTCAGATATTGGTAAAATGGTCGTGTTGCCGTCGACATTCACTGGAGGCCCGCGCTATATGCATGAACACACTCAGGATGCTATGACTTACGTGCGCCATTTTGGACGTCCTGATCTTTTTATAACATTCACCTGAAATCCAAAATGGTCCGAAGTAGTCGAGCACCTGAAACAAGGTCAACAACCTCAAGATAGGCATGATTTGGTAGCGCGGGTATTCCATTTGAAAGTTAAGCACATGATCAAGACTTCTTACTAAGGGTTGTATCTTTGGTCCTTCAAGGTGTCACATGTATTCCATTGAATGGCAAAAGCGAGGATTACCTCACGTTCACATACTTCTGTGGCTGGAAGAAAAGCTAAGGCCTGAAGACATCGACAAGGTGATCAGTGCTGAGATTCCTGACCCAAATCTTGACCCTGCTCTCCATGAAATTGTCAAGGCAACCATGATCCACGGTCCATGTGGAGTTCTCAACACGAGTTAATCTTCCATGGTGGAAGAAGTATGCACCAAGAAGTACCCCAGACCACTCATCAAGGAAACCCAAACCGGGGAAGATGGGTATCCCAAATATCACAGGCTGCCCACTTCGGAGGGTGGGGTTTCTATTATTTTAAAAAAAGTCCTCTCGGCACGCCAGAAGGCGGAGGTAGATTTCACCGGACAAACTTGGGGATAGGCGAAAATAGGAAGAATATGCAGATTTTCGTAGAAGGATCAGACCTCATTTATTGCGAGAAAGTATTTTATAAATGGAGCTTAATTATCATTGTTTTTTATCATTTTATGCATATTTTAAACATTTTATTGTCTTATGGGGACGGTAACCTTCTTGTCATTTGGGGCTCTGAATTATCTATGAATCTATTATAGCAAACAAACTGATTTTTTTTTATATTCATAGGGGCTATGATAGGACTTTAAATAACCTGGCGACCACAAATCCAACATGGCGGCAAAGCGAAGTATAAATATTCACATGGACGTATCTCGCAATTTAACCATCTGAGTGCAATGAAACTTGGTACAGTAAATCCTTATACAGATGTTAATCGTCCACGTCGTGGGAGACGGGCAACGGCATAAAGTAGGGGATCGCCTGTAGGGGCGAAGTACAGTGGGCACTTCGTGTGCCCCGGGACCGTTACGGTAGCTGTGAAGGTCCTACAGGAACCCTGAAAAGTGACGGATAACGGGGCTCTGGTAAAGCTACGATAGACCCAGCAAGCCAGTAGTGGATGAAACCAAATGCTTTCAAGAATGGAACGAGCCTCGGACATGATGGACATAATACACGACGACACGGCTGTACACACGGACTAAGATTTGGAACTTTAAACATAAGAACGCTGTCGGGGAAGGTGGAAGAGATAGTGGATATGATGGAAAGAAGGAAATTGAATTTATTGGGATTGGCAGAAACAAAGTGGAAAGGGGAAGGAAGGAGAGAACTGAGAAAAGGCTATAGACTGTGGGAACGAAGAGGGAAAGAGGAATGGAGTGGGAGTAGTAGTACGAGATGGTTTAAAAGAAGAAGTGAGGAGAATAAGTGATAGGATGATGAAAGTGAAAGTAGCACTGAGGGGAGGGACCGTAGAAATAGTGCAAGTGTATGCTCCACAAGTAGGCTGCGCCTCTGAAGAGAAGGAGGAGTTTGAAGAGGAATTGCAGAAGCAGCTGGTAGGAAGAAATATGATTGTTATGGGGGATCTGAATGCCCATGTAGGAAGAGAACGACAAGGTTATGAGAGTGTTCTAGGACCAGACGGTTGGGGCGGAAGAAATGAGGAAGGAAAAAGACTGTTGGACTTCTGCCAAAGGAACAGCCTGCTAGTTGGGAACTCCTGGTTCAAGAAAAGAGAGAGCCACACAATCACATGGTACAGTTATGACTTGACCAGGAAGTCGGTGGTCGACTATATACTGTATGAGAAAGAACTATATAAGAACATCACGGACATCAAGGTTATACCATCGGAGAACCTGGATAGTGACCATCGATTGCTGGTAATGAACCTGAGAGGGAGTAAGGAGAAGAAAGGGACTGAGAACCAGGAAAGACGTATAAGGATATGGAAACTGAAAGAAGGGGATAGAAGGGTCGAGTACCTCAAAATGGTAAAGGAAGGAATTCCAACAGATGAAGAAAGAGGGGTGGAAGAGGAATGGGCTAGATTTAAGAAGACACTAGTAGGTGCAGCAGAAGCAGTATGTGGGAGGACAAGTAGTAAGAAGAGGTGGAAGGAAACACCAAGGTGGAATGAGAAGACAAAAGATATAGTAAGGGAAAAGAGGTGGTATCAAAATAGGACGGTAGAGACAAGGGAAGAGTACCAGGAAAGAAAGAAGGAGGCGAAGAGAGTAGTGGCTGAGGAGAGAAGAAAGTGGATGGAAGAGTGGACAAAGATGATGAAGGAGGATAGTGAAGGTACAAAAAAGGTCCTGTATGGGATGGTAAAAAATAAGAGGCGGAAGGATCCTACGGATTATGTTAGAATGGTGAACAAAAGGGGACAAGAGATAGAAAATAGGGAAGAACTGAAGAAAATGTGGAAAGAATATTTTGAAGAACTTCTGAACCCAAATGGAAATCATGGTGAGGAGGAAAAAATCGGGGAAGAGGAAGATGAACTGCAAACAGAAAAGGACTTAACATGGAAAGAAGTGGAAGATGCAGAGAAAAAGATGAAAGGAGGGAAGGCACCGGGTGTGGACGAGTAGAGTGTGGAGATGTTGAGAGCAGCAGGAGAGGTGGGGATACAATGGTTGTACCGAGTGATGAGGACAGCATGGAAGGAAAGGAAGACCCCAGAGGACTGGAAAAAAAGGAATAATTGTCCCCATCTTCAAGACAGGTAGTAGAACAGATTGCAGAAACTATCGGGGAATAACACTGATGAGTCATTGTGCAAAGATCTTTGAGAAAGTTTTGGAAAGGAGAATTAGGACAAGGATAGAAGGAGGGATGAGGGAAGAACAACATGGCTTCAGAGCAGGAAGGTCCACAGTGGATTTGATTTTTGCTGTAAGGCAGTTACAAGAACAGCACTATGAGTAAGGAACAGATCTACTGATGGCCTTCCTGGACATTGAGAAAGCATATGACAGTGTATGCAGAAACAAAGTATGGAAGTCCCTGAACGATAGAGGAGTAGAGAAATGGACTATAAAGAGGATAAAGGAGATGTACATGGGAAGCGTGAGCTGTGTGAAAGTGGGAGGAGAGAGATTGGACTGGTTGGAACAGAGAAACGGTCTGAAACAAGGAAGTGCACTATCACCGTTACTTTTCATTGTGGTGATGGATGACATAATGACCCGAGTGGCACAAATAATTGGGGAAGGAAAGATGAAAGCAATGGTGTTTGCAGATGATTTGATGATTTGGGGAAACGAGGAGGAGGAGGTACAGGAACAGTTGGACATGTGGGAAGGAATATAACAAGGATATGGGATGAAATTTAGCATAAATGAGAGTGAGATGGTGATCACAACAAGGAAGAAGGAAAGAACCACAACGGGAATAACAATTGGTGGGGAACAGCTGAAGAAAGTGGAGAGTTTCAAGTATCTGGGAAGCCTGATACAAGATAATGGAAGAAACGATAGAGAAATTAATGAGCGGGGCAGGCAGGCAGAAGCATTCCGGAGGAGTGTGAGAAGCATGTTATGGAGCAAGGATGTCCCTCAGAACAGCAGAAAGATCATATATCGGACATACTATGTCCCTATCCTGACGAATGCCTCGGAGACCTAGGTTAGTAAAGGAAGGGAGAAGAGCAAAATACAGGCCAGTGAGATGAGATTCTTGAGAAGCAGTATTGGAGCTACAAAGATGGACAGAATAAGAAATGAGAGGACCAGAGAATTAATGAAGGAGGAACCATTACAGGATGGTATAGAGAAATCTAGACTTAGATGGTATGGACATGTAAAATGAATGGAGGAGAAGAGGATACCCAGGAGGGTACACGAGACGAAGTGGGAAGGAAAGAGACCGAGAGACAGATGGCTGAAGGGGGTGGAAGAAAGTGTGAAGAAGAGAGGAGAAGACTGGACAAGGGTGGAGGCAGAGAGATGGTGGGAAGACAGAAGACGTTGGAGAGGCTTGTGTTCCGAACAGACCCGGCCAGTGGCTGGAAACTGTGCAAGATGATGATGAATCCACTGGCATCTAATTTATTTCAATTGTTTCCATAACCACAAGATGGCAGCTGTGCGAAATTTTAAATATCCTTGTTACTTCTTGTGTCCTAATCATGCGATTGAAGTTTGAATGCTACACATACACAATAATCTTCATGTAACAGTACATAACTCTAGGACTCACTTATATAAAATCCAACATGGCGACCATCCAAAATATTTAGTCGGTTATCAAGATCTACGAATCTATTACAGCAATCTAACTGACATTTTGTATGTAGAGAGAGGCAATTAACATACGTAGGATATATGAAAATAGGTTGTATAGTTCATCAAGGAACTACTTGTTATACTTGTGGTCACACTGTCCTTATGCAAGGTTTCGACACTGATGTGTAACTAGGTAACGGTCTGTTACTTCTTCACGCAAAATTATATCTCCCGCAGAGATTTTGGTTGGTTCCTCAGTTTAGGGGCGAGTGTAGAATCTGTCTGATAAACGGTGTGAATTGTGATGGCTGTATTAGTCTGTAATTCAGGTAAGGACTGCAGGCGGTCAATTTCAAGCAGTAGTTCCTAATGTTGCTGCCAGATACTACCGTCAACGACACCTAGCTGTGAACTTGGCTACTAGATGCCACCGCAACCAGCAACGAGCGTTGGAACTTCCCCTCCAAAGAAAGCATACTGAGGGATTTTTAGCGGTCTTAGAAAATCCAACGACTTCGGCCGGCTTTGAACCCGCGACCTTGGGCATAGAAGTTCAGCATGCTACCAGTCACGTCACTGAAGCCGCTTCACACTTAGTCAGATGGAAATCTGAATCTGATCTCGTGCAAGTGCATTGTCATGGCAACGTCTGATGGCTCATCCCTCATCAATTTAGTAGTGTTGCCATGGCAACCTCTGATAGCTCTTGGCATTTTCTTATAATTCCGAAATTATTTTTCTCATCCCTTGGCATAATGGTGGGTCATATCAAAAATTCTTTCAGACAAAAGTTTTCGGTAATTATTAGGGTAATATTGTCCATCTTGTACGGTTTTGATATTGTGCCTATTAAGAGAGATATGATTAATGTTTCCCGAAAAACCCACTTTTTCCCACCCCTTTGGTCAATGGTTGGTGCTATAAAAAAACTCTTCAAACATAAATTTTTGGGCTTTATCCGACACATAGTATGAACTTGGAACTAATTCGATATTTCACATATTAAGAGAGTTACAGCAATATTTCAGTTTTTCAAGAAAAGACCCCCCATTTTCACCCCCTTCGACCGATTTAGCCCAGTAACGAACTCGACCGAGATTTTATAGGTATACATATTCGGTAAAAAATTCAAAGTGCTTGGTGCAAAATTACGGCAGTTATCGTGTCCACAAGAAACTGATATACATATATATATATATACACATACATAAATTATACATAAACTTTTGAACTGATGGTGGTTTTGGGGTCTGGGGGATGTGAAACGCGAAGATATGTCGAAATTTTCCGGAAGTCGAAATATGGTACCCATTGCAATAGTTAGCTTTTTAATGAAATCTACGTAAAAGGGAGTGGAAATTGACAATAGCTGGGTGGTAACCTATAACCCCGTCCTATCTCCGACCTTCTCAGCTCATTTCAATCTTGAGTACTGCAACACTGTAAAGTCAACAAAATACATTTGCACAATTAAGTTGTCCAAAGAGGTTGCTGATAATGTTCCAAAACTGAACAACGAGCAGAGATTGGCCTATGACGAAATACAGAGAGTTTAGTTTGTAGTTAACGAAGACCCTCGCTTGTCTGCTCGCCCGCGTTGCGCGCCTGTCTCCCGCCAGGCACTTTGCCGTTATGCGGCGCTTGCCCGGCACTGAGTCATTGAGTATAGGAATTTGTACTTAAATTTATACTTCAATGTGATCCTTGACCAATTTTTTGACGAACTGACTTACGGAGAGTGATTGTCAAATTACTTTCAACAAGATTCTGCCACTGCTCACACTGCCGAAGCATCCATGACAGAATTGCGTCGCATATTCGGTACGAGGATTATAAGTCTGAACAGGTGGCCCCCGCGAAGCCCAGACTTATCACCATGTGACTTTTATTTGTGGGGACGCTTAAAAATAGAGTGTTTGCGAGAAACCCTCACACTATAAATGAGCTTAACTATATTACAGCTGAAATACAGTCAATCAGTGCTGAGGAACTTCAGAGAGTAAATGCCAGTTTCATAAAAAGGTGCCAGCGATGTGTAGCAGTGAATGTCGAACATTTTCAGCACCAGCTGTAAACTAGGCAATTACAAATTCCTATACTCAATGACTCAGTGCCGAGCAGGCGCCGCATAACGGCAAAGTGCGTGGCGGGAGACAGGCTCGCGCCACGGGCGAGCGGGCAAGCGAGGGTCTCCGTTACATACAAACTAAACTCTCTGTATTTCTAAGTGTTGTTTCAGAATGTGGTCAGATCTTTTTTCTAGATGCACCAGGCGGAACTGGTAAAACCTTCCTGATTAATCTCCTGCTCAGTTCATTTAGAAGTCGACAGAACATTGCCATAGCAGTCGCCTCCTCGGGTATCGCAGCAACCCTACTGGATGGTGGAAGAACAGCTCATTCTGCTTTCAAGCTCCCTCTTAACCTCAGTCACGCTGCATCTGCCCTTTGTAACATCTCTAAGCAAAGTGGCACAGCTCGCGTGCTGAGAGAGACAAAACTCATTGTTTGGGATGAATGCACGATGGCGCACAAAGGAGGAGTCGAAGCATTGGACAGAACACTTAGGGACATTAGGGGTAACAACCAACTTATGGGTGGAGTCACAGTACATCTTGCCGGTGACTTTAGACAGAACCTCCCTATTATACCCCGTGGAACACGGGCAGACGAAGTAAATGACTGTCTAAAACCGTCTTACATATGGCCCAAAGTCAGTTCAATTCCCTTGACTGTCAACATGCGCGTACACCTCCATGGTGATTTTATGGCTGAGTAGTTTTCCCGTCTCCTTCTAAGCATTGGCGATGGAAAGTTGGAGGAAAATAACGGAAAAATAACTATTCCAGCTCAACTCTGCGAAGTTGTTGACAGTTTAGAGAATTTGAGCGAAAAGATCTATCCCCAAGTGTTTGTAAATTCGAACTTCGATAATTCATGGATGGAAGAAAGAGTTATTCTTACCCCAACAAATGACTCTGCTGATAGTATAAATATCGCCATCCTTAAGAAGTTATCAACAACAAAAATGGTATATGAATCAGTAGACTCAGTTGTAGAGGTTGAAGATGCAGTTCATTATCCTGTGGAGTTTTTAAACACTCTTAACCCGCCCAGAATACCGCCTCATGTCCTGATCCTCAAGGTTGGTGCTCCTGTCATGTTATTGCACAATCTAAACCCTCCTAAACTCTGCAATGGAACCAGGCTGCAGGTTAAAGGTCTGCATAAATTTGTGATTGAAGCCACCATATTTACAGGTGTTGGCCAAGGCGAAACTGTCTTCATACCCCGCATTCCTCTAATCCTATCAGACTACCATTTTCAATTCAAACGTCTGCAGTTTCCTTTGAATGTCTGCTATGCCATGACAATTAACAAGGCTCAGGGACAGAGTTTAAAAGTAGCTGGTATGGATCTGAGAAGTGACTGTTTTGCACATTGTCAACTGTACGTGGCATGCTCCAGAGTCAGTTCTTCTGGTGGCTTACTCATTCTGCAGCCTGAGAGAAAGACCAGAAATGTAGTTTACCGAGAAGTGCTTAGGCGATAAAAATACTCTCGATAGACATGGCAGTAGGCTAGGGGACCTGTCATAAATCAAAGCTGCCCGTCGTATATTGCACCCGATTTTCAATTTCAACGCTCCATGTTGCCGTCATTATCTTCCACTACAGGAAAAATCTATATAACTAATGTTATAACGGGATTCCAAATGTTATTGCGGGCGAAGCCGCGGGTAACAGCTAGTATAAACCGCACTCGTTCCAGGTTCCGTATTGACCATGTTTACAAGATGTATAACACAATTTACACTCGCCAAATCAATACTTTACTTTACTAAAAAATACTATAGGTACTGCCCCCGTAAATTGAATTATATTGAGACCACGATGGCTGTATTGGCAAATATAAATAAAGTTATGGTTGTCATAGTTGTGACGTGGATATTCATGACGTAAGCACGGATGATGCAGACTTTATGCAAGTAGGCTGCTTGAACTGAGATTCTTGGTGACGTCATGATTTTGTTCGAGAAAGATCCGAGATCTACGACGCAGTCGCAGGAAACATGGAATTGTGCTGAGGAAGAAGTTACGCTATTGGAGGAGAGACTCGAACCAATGAACGATAGTTTGGAGGGAGACGGAGATTACTGAAACTACCATATTTAATTACTTTTGGAATGCAGAATTGTGGAAATCTATTTTCAGTTATGGCATTGATTTGGAATTTTGAGTTTTTGAAATTTGAAAATCCGTCAAGTATTGCCAAAGTTAGAACTTCTAGCAATGACGCAGGAACAAGCTATGGAAGGGATGGATACGCCCCTTAAGAAGTTGATAAAAGGTCTTGCACAGCAGAGAGAAGCTCTCATATTGATCATATTTCTGGTGTCTTATAGTCGTTTTCGAGTGATTCAGTGAAGCAAGTCGTCTTTAGCGTGTGTGGTAAAGCCCACCGCATCGAACGAGCACGGAGCAGTGCAGCAGTACCATTTAACGGTTTTGAAACTAGGCGAAGTTGAAACGCACACATTAAAGAGTCTACAAGATAATATATCAAGAGTTGACTAATGCCTGTATGCTAATTCTATGGTGCAGTACAGTATTAAAGTGTGTAGTAAAGTTGAACATTTTTACGATTATAATTTGGAAGATATTGGCATTTTAAGACGGCAGACAAAAGTGATTTTCTCGACACCTGAGAAGCACTTTTATAACACCACATTCTACGCTACGGCTGACACGTGTATTGCAACTGTGATACTGAAGATTGCATTTGGTGATACAACGCTACATTCTAATATGGAACAGTATAATCAGGCAGTTCTTTCAACTATTATAACGGAAATGGAGATGGAAGGCTAGGACTTTAATGCAATTGGGACATATATCAATGGAGTGAAATAGCAGCATGGAACTTCGTTAATCGCCATTCTACAAAAGCGAGCATGTAGTGAATATCCAACTACACTCATGCATCGTGGTCCAACGCTGAATTATATCAAATGGCAGTGGGAATATTTTCATACTCCACAATTATGAATATTTCTGCGGATATAAATGCAATAAACTTCATGGCGAATTTCTACCAGAACTTCAGGGAACTATCAAGAGAGGCCAGGGTGGACCCGGCTCACAAAGAAGAGTTTTGCCAGAACTTCAGGGAACTTTCAAGAGAGGCCAGGGTGGACCCGGCTCACAAAGAAGAGTTTTGCCAGAAGGATGTCTATCGTCTACACGGAGCAGTGCAATTTCCGGAGGAGGAAGCAGTTCTATTCTCCGAGGGCGCTGGTTCCAGGTTCGAGGTCGGAGCACATCTTTACGTTGGTAAATTGGAACCATCAGCAGTCTTCTTTGGAAATTTTCCTCTGGAACTTCAATCAACAGATAAGGTAGTCGTGAACGTTTCTTGTTTTATTTGAGCCATTTAGCGAAATCTGAGCAACCATTTTTCCCATATTTTCTGTCCCATATATTTGCACCATATTCTTGCTTGATATTTTTGTACTCCGTACACTTTGATGATGTGTGCCTTTTTCGACGATTTATTGAGACATTGTTATGTCAGTGGCATAGTTAAATTATTTTTGGATCAGTTGAGACTGATTTATATTGATTCTTTCAGTAATTTGCATATTTTTGTAGTCACGATTTGACTGTAAAGTTAACGATTTTCTATGGCAGATTTGAATTCAGACAGCGTGTCATTTTATTAAAGTAATTCTTTTTAGTAAATTACTTTGACCAATTTTCTGTCATCCTCAAGAAAGAAGAATTATTAAAAGATTTTAGAGCGTTAAAATCTATTACTGTATCGACGATCTTGGAAATACTAGTCGTTTTATGAACATGATTGCAACATAGACATTTATCGTCAATTATGAAATACCATTGCGTTATAGACAATTTTATGAACTATGAACTTTTATTTCGATTTATTGAGTACACAATAGTAATGAACATTTGATAGAAGTTTTTCTCGATTATAAAATGGAACAATAATGTTTGCATTCCAAAGTCTAATTGTATTCTATTCGATTATTTATGCAGTTTAGATGAACTTTGATTGAAGATAGTATTTTTATACTGCAATACTTTGCAGATATTAATCTCAATTTTGATAGACCAGAGAGGCGTGTATAATCGTATTTGCTATTAAATTTATTTGTGATTGGCAAATTTTTACTTCATATCGATTCATGAATGAAACCCACGAAGGTTAAATATAGTAACAGTTTTGAAACAATTAATGAATATAAGAATTTTTAAGGAGGAACTATGGATGTATAATCGTTAGTTCAGTGGACGTGTAAAAGTCGCTGATGAATAATGCCCTTGAATAAGTGAAGGAGATTCCCACAGTAATATTAATGAAGTTAATGAATTTGTAAGTGGAGGTTTTGTATGTATTGTGGAAGATTTTGATGCCATATATATTGAGATATATGATGAATTCTGGGCCTATTTTGTGCAGTTTTGTGCGTTTGAGCGAAGTATTTTTCTGCTGAGTGTATTGTCCAGGTCCTTTGAAAATTAATCATGTGAAATTACTGTTATAATTAACAAGAGTATTTAAATAATTTGAGATAACGATTTTGAATGGAGGTTACCGTCACAAATAATAATAATAATAATTATTAAAACTTATTAAACCTGGATTTGAAACTTAAATATAACTAACCTTCATTGGTCGATTATATCATCACGATTTGAGTAATTATCAACCGGATAAACATGTGGTTTAATGTATTTCTAAAACAAATATTATGAATATTGTAAATAAGTTTGTAAATATCTTTAATAATAATTTGAAACGAAAGGAATTAATAGAGGCGTGTATAAATTTTTCAATTGTCGTTTGACAATATTATAAACAATTTCTAAATTGTTATAAACTATTAATGAGCTTTTGTTATAAACATTAAGCGTTTTGTTATAATACTCTAAACAACGCTAATTAAACATTTGGATTACATAATTAAACAAGTTTTGGAATTATCAGAGTAATCCAGTGACATTTGGATGGAGCATTTAAAAGATTTGCGTGATAATATTCGAGTTGAGTTGAGGACATTTAAAGTGTTTTGAGAAGGAGCTAGGCTCTGATGTAACTAGCAGATGCTAACGTTGGCTGGACAGGTGAGTCCATTTGACGATGTAGGCATGCGACATGATGCAGGGTGGATCGCAGCTGGCCAGACAACTGGTTGTTAGAGGCCAAGGTCGCCTACATAGCAGCCTTGCGGTTATAAATAAAAGTGTGATGTCTATTAAAAGGAAAACAATTGCTATATGTCTCGTCCCAACTCCCTTATCCATTCCAAGTGTATTATGATTATTACGTTCTTTTGAGCTGGAGGAAGATGAAAATTTGTATGTAACGTCTAAAAGTCCTACAGGAGGACATGATTATGTTGACAATGGCTTCTGATTGCCACGTGTATTTTGTTGAATTTTGTTAGAATCATTCCCTTTATGTGAAATAAATTATTGTACAGTTTAAAGTTTCTCGTCTTCGTCTTGGTTCATTTTAAATATCATGGTGGAGGTTATTGTGAGGGCATACTTTAAGTGATCCAGTTGACAACCCAGACCCGAGATTAATTTGAATAGGTAAGTAAAGGTAAGTATGAACCCCCGTATATTTTGGTGTGTTCCACAATAATTTCTTGTTTACTGCTGTGCTCTAATCTCGATAGTATCTGTCAGTGCCATTTTCATTGATGTAGCTGTGCCGGTGCGTGTGATTATTGGCAATCCGATTGAGGGGGCGGATATCTGACAGCCTACTATCCGGATTATCGGGGACAGTACATGTTTCGGAAAATTGATATGTTTCCTTCTTCAGCCCATATGTTGGTGTGAAACATCATATGACATCGAAATCCTAACCAAAAATAAAAATACAGTTTGTCCGAAGAAGGAAACATCAAGTTTCTGAAACATGTACCTATAGTATTTTTTAGTAAAGTAAAGTATTGATTTGGCGAGTGTAAATTGTGTTATACATCTTGTAACAGCTAGTACTCTATAAGTTTACCAACTTTCATGTTGATATCTTCATTGGTGTGCCTCCCATGTAATTTGAAAAGAAGTGTGTGCATAGTGTGGTAAATATGGCTGTCAGTTTTAATACATCCATCAGCTGAGAGCTTGAAAGCGAAAGGGTTAAGCGGGCTTTGCATGCTCGATTAAATTCTTGGTTCACTCTGTGGTGCAGATTCCACTTAAAATTGGAGGTCTCATGGTTCATGAATGTAGACTACAACGTAAACTACACGCTTCCTTTCTTTCCTTTGTTGCTACGATCGAGCTATCTTATAACATTAATTTTAATTTATGAAATCAATTGATAAAGAGGTAATAACATAACTACATTAAGAATATGAGATTATACGATAGTTTAGGGCTTGATAAGTACCAAAGGCTGTTCGAAGATTGGATACTTCTGCTAGTTTTCCATATACCGTAAAAGATGGGCAGCAGAGTAAAAGGAGCCGTCGAGTTTTGTGGCGTACTTGACAAAGTACTGGCAAGTGTTCTTTCACAAGAACTTACAAAATAAGATATTCGAGCACCAAACAATTAATTGTTGTGGGAAACAATGTTGAAACTGTCTCAACTGGCAGAAGATTATAAAATTAGGATTATTGAATAAAAGTATTGATTTTCAACACTCCCAGGAAAAAAAAAGAAGGCAAAAGTTTGCCAAGCATTGCATAACATTTTGTGTTATTGCAAATGTAAATTTTGCATGTTAGTATTTTGTCTAAAATATTTGATATATTTGGGAGAAACCACCAAAATTTCAATATTTGCAGAAAAATACAGAAGTTGCACAAAATTCACCATATCACAAATGTGAATTTTGTATGGCCCTAGTAATCTGTGCACATGGGTAGACACAACTTAGAAAATTTATTTACTTTCTCATGCTCTCAAGATCTATTCTCTCTCCCACCTAAACCCAGTAAGTCATCCTTTATATTCTCCCCATTTCTAGCTCGGAAATGAATTTACAGCTCACAACCTACCTCATCCTTATGGAAGTCCTTGAGAGGCTCCACCACTCTGCCTTCATCACGCAGTTGTCGAATGAGTTCACTGTCATTGTGATGCGTCTTGATTACGTCTGCTTTCGCACTAGCAAGGTGTGAAGCTGACTCTATAAGATCAGGCCTCAAAGTTCCTTGCCCAAGAAATACTTCCTCTGGTTTCAAATTCAATTCCGATATCACTTCATTTGCTACCTACACAACACAAGAAAACATATATGCAGAATTAAAATTCACAAACTGCCTTAATTAATCTAGCATGTTGCCTCACAATAAGCATTCCCTCATGCCTTTACCCATGCCTTCCACATCTTCACCATAGCGTTAACTACCACCATGCTACCAAAATGATTACACTACATGTTCCAATCAGAGATGGCCAACCAAGATTGTTGAGTGTAACTACTTCCTGTTATTCCCTTTTCTATGGTGTCAGAGATCAATTTTAACATGGATATGTTTTTGGGGTGGGGGTTAATAAAAATTTGCGTAATATGACCTATATGATTTCCTAGGCAACAAGTATTCACCATTTAAATCTGAAGTGTAAAGGCCATCTATACCTCCTACATGGTTATCAAAACAACAACTATCCATCACCTAGATCTGAAAAACATATCCATGATTCGATGTTTCTCAGTGTAGCGGAAGAACTTAAGACATACCTGCCAACCTCTCAAAGTGAAAAATCGGGAGATTCGACGCGGCGACGGGGGGGGGGGGGGGGGGGGGGGGGCGAGGGGGGACGCTACATAAAACATACACATAGGCTAAGACATTGCACCAAATATATAAGTATATAAGTTACACCATTTATTAAACTGTAAATGACTAACATGATATGACATCCCAGTTTACAAATGTACTTAAGACTGAGTAATTTTAAATTCTCACTAGTCTATCAAACAAGCATAGCTGTCTTTCGACCACACTCAGGCATACAAAACTAGTGACGTATCGAAGATCATATTATTGGTCGTTGTTGCAGGTGACTGAGGCTGATTTTGCCCTCTTCAAAAAGGTCTTGCTATATTCTTGCTCAAAACACTTCCCTTTCTGAATCGACTTCAGAGTTATAAGTTTGTCAAAAGTCTTGTCAGAGAGAGATGACCTGAACATCCTCTCACACTCTGCATTACTATGCGGAATGGTCAGAATGGAAAGCATAACTTGAGTACCCCAGCACTACATATCATTTGGCCTACCAGTGCCCGCTTCACATCAATTCTCTCTTCTTCTTCAGTAGATGTCACATCCTCAAGTTGGAAGTTACAAAATTGGGAATGTAAAGCATCCATTTCCTCATTAAAATTGTCTTGAGTGTCTGTTAACATGCTAGGAAATTTATTTACAAAAAACTTAATTTTGGAAAATGAAATGTCCCCCTTTCTACTATGTGAGATACTGAAATCACACCTACAGACACTACAAAATGCAAATGTTGCGCCTCTTCTTGACTCAGTTATATGCGGAATCAGGGTGTCTACTGGAAGGATGAAGTAAAAATTAGTTACTTTTTAGCTACCTTTTAGTTAACTTTTAGTTAATTTTAGTTACCTTTGAATTCAAGATACGTCTGCGGTCTGCAAGCAAATGGGCTCATCACGCGGTGGAGAAAGACAGCAATGAACTGTGTTTAAAGCGGTAAATACAATTCACTTAGGGAGTTACAACAATTTTAAAAATCATAAATAAATACTAGATATTTATTATCAAATGAGTTGTTTCAGCTAATATGTCGTCTTGTGCACAAGGCGTTTTTATAATTGCCAAGAGGTTGCTCTGCTCTGCTCTGCTCTTGACCGTGGCGAGATTTCCTTTGTCCCCGCGGTAGATCACGAAGAAATTTATGAGACGTTATATGATTGTAACCGAATTCTGTCTTCACAGTCAAGTACGGCGAAATTTCAAGATGTTACACGATCGGCGCTGGTCTCACCCGTTTGTCAAGATTCCCGTTGTATTCGCGGTAGAACACTGATAAATATCGCGATTTAATAATCGGTGTCACTTTTAGTCGTTCGACGAGATTTCCATTGTCTTTGAGGTCGGGCGCGAGGAAATATAGCATTATTATGCTATCGGCGCCACTTGCTGTCCGTTTGACAAAAATACAGTTGTTCTCGTCATTGAATGCGGAGAAATATCGCGATGTATCGCAATCGCTGCCGCTCTCAGCCGTTTTACGAGATTCAAGTTGTCCTCGCGATATTATGCATACCGCGCCGCACCCGGCCGTTGAACGATTGTTTATTCGTCCACACAGAATGGTGGATGCAAGCTCAGGGTTGGGCATGATTAAAATTCACGAGTAGTTATGGACAAGTTGTATGGCCGGTGCCGTGATTCCCGATGTCCCTATGCTGTGGTTGGGAGCTCATCAGTTCAGGGTATATCACGAGGAGAAATTAGTATCGCGACGCTACGTAGGCTGTCATTTCTAAGTGGGTAGATGCACTTCTCGCTCCCCGTACGCTTTTAAGTATACGGTCATGGGAAAAGTAGCGAGTAGGTTTCGGAATGTTTCGTGATTGGTGCCCAATCATCTTTGACGGGATTCCCGCAGACCTCGTGGTCACAAGTTCACGATAGGGGACGGGTTTTTTGATTTTACGCTACTGACGTCGATCTCGGTCCATTTGACGAGATTCCCGCAGGCAAGTCAGCCGGCCGTCTTGAGTATGAATGTTCGAAGTAGGTATCAAATATTAAGAATTATTCGGAGAGGATTGCACGAATAATACGACTAGAGGACACGTTTTCTTTCAAATGCGAATCACGAATTATAAAAGTTATACAAGTTTTCGAAATATCCGATGGAACCCAAGTTAGAAGGAAAAATCGACATATAACGGAATTTCGAATTAACCATACTGGATGTCGCAAATTTACGAGACACATTTTTAAAATAAGTTACTGTCTACGTATTTCGAATCTTTTTCAAAACGGTAACATTTCGCAAGATCGCGACATTAAATTATTTAGCGTTATTTCTGGACTTCAATTTAACAGTCTCCAAATAAATGCGAAAAATGCGAGGTTTCTGAATAATTTCAGAAGTTTTCACGAATAAACGTCTCGCGAAAAGTCAGGCTTCCTAATATAACACATAAATATTTCACACAAAACTAAAAAGTCATCTTGATGCCGAAAATATACGCTGAACGGTGTATACCACTCAGGGTATCCTCAGTATGCATTTCCTCGAGGTCGGGCACGGGGAAATATAGCTTATGCAATTGGCGCCGCTTGCGTGAAACTCGCTCCTTCGCAATCTCTGAGCCTAGAGGCGCGAGTTTAAATGATTCAATCCGCCTTCGGAAAATTTTCGTTACCCGTATGTAAAATTCGTTACTTTTTCGTTACCCATTTGTAAAATTCGTTACTTCCGTTATCGGTAGACACCCTGGGAATGTTATCTTTGTACACACTTTTAAATGTCACATCATATCTTTTCGCCTTATTACCGAGGAACCGACGCAATCACTCAGTTCGAAAAATCACAATAACCTACCGGCATATTAACGCCAACAACATCAAACTAAGTTATACACAAATCATATAATTTCACGTGTGAAACAGATACAATATTCCGCAGCGTACAACTACCTATCACCTACTGGTCATTATGCAACACATCTAGGAACAAGCGCTGAATTAACCTTCGACGATTTCAAACGAAGACTTATTCGAAGCCGATTTCAAACGAAGACTTATTCGAAGCCAACTTTTTATAACAGCAGGACGCGACGCGGGAGTTAGTACGCAGTTGTCGATTATCGATACAGAGCGAAACTGCGGTATCGAGATATAACTTCAAAACACGTAAAGTCGATCCGTTCGATAGATGACACATTAAATCCAAAATTACGCGTGGGGTTTTTGAAAAATCGGGAGATTTAATACGTTAAGCGGGAGGGCGGGAGAAATGGTCTGAAATCGGGAGTCTCCCGCCTAAATCGGGAGAGTTGGCAGGTATGTTAAGATAAATGTATTTCTAATCGACAGATGGATTTTGTGGCTGGAAGTCATTCCACATGCCAATAACTACAGAGAAATCCATGAAAGATGGAATTAATGAAGTTGAATGAAATTGGGCAAGGAGTTGGATGGAAGCATCCATGGCCAATCACAACATACTATTCTGACATAGCTATAAGTTGAAAAAAATATAGCAGCGCTGACAAGCAGTAGGGTCTCCAAGTCTGGAGTTAACCTATCCCCATGAACTTGTACATTTAATCATGTAGCTACCCCAGCCAATCATTAATTGAACCATTTAATTGTCAGAAATTACTTAAAAGGTAACCATAACGAACATTTACATAAAAATTCTGAGCTTAAAGACTGGATTAGCATACAGGTTTCAGCAAAGCACTGAAACTCAATATACAATAATTTTGTTTATTTCTGGAGTAAAAAAAACAGAGAAAAGCTACAGAAAATTATAAAATACTCAAGTAGAAAACCAGCAGCACCAGATACCAATGTGTAAGGAAACCTGGGAAAATTCTTATATTAAAGGATATTTTATTTTGTAGAGGTGGGAATTCATATCTAGAGACTATGAAAGTTTTAATCAATTTAAGTAGTCTTATTAACCCATTGCCATGCAATTATTTTTCTTGAAAAATCTACCTTGGAATGCGATTATTTTATTTATATTTTAAGTTATGGATGCTAAAATAGTTACAAAAGCATACTGCATCAAACTAATAACATTTTTGATTACAGTGTAACTTCCTAAAATTAACTTAGTCTATTAAGGTATGGTACACATTGAAACATCCATCCACGTGGAGGGCAACTTTGCATTTGTTGCACCTGAAACACGATTCCTTCCAAATATAGGGGACTCCAGAACGCTTCTTTTAGTCCAATAACTTTACTGTGTTGATTTCTTTGACTGTGCTATCAATATAGAAAGAGCAAAGTGTGCTTGTAGCTCATCTGAAGTAACTGGGAACAAGCGAGCTTCGTCATAAAACTTTTTTTTTTTTTCATTTTCAATAGAATTGAGGATTTTACTTCCATAGTCATTGGTTTGCTTGCAAATTACATCCCAAAAAATGTCAGTAAGGAACTGACTCACAACTTCATATTCTATAGGATTATCACGGAGATGCCTCCTGACTATGGTATTCAGCTCCCCAGCAACTGCAAATGCATTGCCTTTCGGAATATTACTGACCAAATTCCAATTCCTCAATGTGGTGAGGATGGATTAGCTTACCACGGTGGGTGAGTGGTTATCGTGTCGGTCTACTAGCCCCAAGCTTGCAGGTTCGCTCCTGGCAGTGGTAAGTGATTTTTGAAAGGCGGTAAAAAATTACGACACGTATGTCATACGATGTTGGCATGTCAAAAAACCCATTTGAATTCAGTAGACAGGGTTTATAATGGCAAAATTAATCCCGGGATTTTCCGCTAACACAAAGTTCCTCATGTCTCTACCAGAAAGCGCTATAGTGTTAAAGGAGCTTAGATATCTTAACTTCCTCGACTTTCATAGTGCTTCAAGGAACAACGAAATTCGACATGCAAGCTACCTTCTAGGTGTCAAACAAAGCATGCACCCGGCACCCGAGGCCTAACGATACTATTATATGTATGGAGTTATCTTGATCCTCACGAACGCTTTCTCAGACGCACGATCACTGTTAAAACCACTATCAGATAATTCTGAGTATCTTCATTGACCCGTTTCTATTCTTCGAGAAGATAATAACAGGTCAACAAATTACTACAACCTGAACTTTCGTATAACAACCTAGTGGGTGCTGTTGGTACCTAAAGTAATGTGAGCGAGATAGTGCGGCATGTATCTTCAGAGAGTTTGTATCTTTTTGTCCTACGTTCGTTTGTTTCGACCTGTTGCTACCGGTCATCATCATCATCTTGCACAGTTTCCAGCCACTAGCCGGGTCTGTTTGGAACACAAGCCTCTCCAACGTCTTCTGTCTTCCCACCATCTCTCTGCCTCCACCCTTGTCCAGTCTTCTCTCTTCTTCACGCTTTCTTCCACCCCCTTCAGCCACCTGTCTCTCGGTCTCTTTCCTTCCCACTTCGTCTTGTGTACTCTCCTGGGTATCCTTTTCTCCTCCATTCGTTTTACATGCCCATACCATCTAAGTCTAGATTTCTCTATACCATCCTGTAATGGTTCCTCCTTCATTAATTCTCTGGTCCTCTCATTTCTTATTCTGTCTATCTTTGTAGCTCCAATACTGCTTCTCAAGAACCTCATCTCACTCGTCACACTCCTCCGAAATGCTTCTGCCTGCCTCCCCCGCTCATTTATTTCTCTATCGTTTCTTCCATTATCTTGTATCAGGCTTCCCAGATACTTGAAACTCTCCAGTTTCTTCAGCTGTTCCCCACCAATTGTTATTCCCGTACCGGTAACAGTTGTTATTGACAAGAATGAGTTGAGATTTTTCATCCGCAGAGTGAAGATGTGAATTGACAAGAGCTGTAAAAGGAGAAGTTTAGGACGGCTAAGGCCGAGCCTAGAGCTTCTAAATCTTAATGAAACTTAACATCCTACTTGCACATATTAACTACCATCGTTGGAACCCTGTTTTATTCTGAAAACGTTAAATATCGTATATGTCTTGCCATTCTATGTATCTGGCGAAGATATGCCCTGAAGAAGAAATAAATATTATTATTTCATATTTACCAAAATATAACTGTTTTTGGGAGCAGATAAGGTACGTTCTTATGTTTAAATGTGGAGATGAAAGAGTTGTGTTCGTGAACCTTTTTTAATGTAAAGATTTTTAAATGATTGCTGCGTTTATGTTGGCAGGATATGCGATTGTATGAATGATATGAGTTTGGTCTAATATGTTTAATCTATGGGTTGGTAGTTCGCTACTCATGAATCTGACTTCGGCATATGAGTTGATTCTGTCAAGGGTGTTTTGAAGGGTGTTATGTATTGGTCTCACATCTTAACCTAACTTCAGGTTTGTAATTTATTTACTAGTGATGTAGACCTTATTTATGATGGGTGTTTGGTTGGTATATGTGTATGAAGTGGTATGGTATGTTTGTCAGTGTGGTTGTTATGTAATGGCCTCGCATGTGACCTTCGTGGTCTAATTTATTGTCGTGGCTTTGGCCATACATATTATTCGTGTCTGATCGCGTGTATGTTTGCAGGTTATGTATGACTTGATATACACTTGGTTCATGAAAACAATTAATTTCATCTCTCTAGTTTTGCCTTGTAACATTTGTTCTCCTGTCGAGGTATTTAATTTAATAAGCTGGTCCAGACACTGTGTTCTGCAATACCAGTGATCATGTTGTTTTGTCCATGGGATTTTCTCTACCTAATGTTTTATTATTTCAATTAACCTCCCCCTGGACCTTAGTATATCCACTATGGATTCTGTGGCGTGTGTCTACTGACACTTAAATATTTATTATTTATTTTACCCTCGATTCGACTCTGCCAACAGTCTGTAATTTTATTTTTATTCCGTTTTTTCACGATTCCATCTTCCCTGATTCTCAGCTTATGTTTGATTTTCTTTTATAATGAAATGTTTTTATATCTTGTTGCATGCATGTATTTTGATATATATATTTTTAGATTATATTGTTTTCCCTGAAAATTACTACTCAGTGTTCTTTCTTGACAGTAGATACTAGTGTATTTAGTCTAATAATAATAATAATAATAATGTTATTGGTTTTACGTCCCTTTTAACTACACTGGCTTTTAGAGACGCCGGGGTGCCGGAATTTTGCCCCGAAGGGGATCTTTAACGTGCCAGTAAATCTACTGACACGGCTCCCTCGCATTTGCGCACCCTCAAATGCCAGCTGACTGCGCCAGGTTTCGAACCTGCAACCTTGGGCTCAGCAAGCGAGAACGTTACCCCTGAGCCACGCAGCCAGACTGTATTTAGTCTCTCTTTTGATCTGGGTAAATGGTAAGAAGTTCAGTACGCATTCCTCGCCAAGTATCTTGTCTTCTTTGGGTTATTTACTTATGTAAGGTTATATAGTGTCTTCCCTTTGATGACCGTATAGTCTTCCCTTTGATGACCGAGGTGTCATTCATCACCACCATCAAGAAGAAATTGCCAAATTCTTTCCTTTTCTTCCTCCTCGTGATGTTTACATGATATCTTGCTCAGTAGCATTCATTTCATGAACAAGATGACCAACTTTAGAAGCAAAAAATACATTGACGAAATGTCCATGGATAATAACATTGATATGTAAACACGCTGCCACTATCTAGGAACGCAATTCCAAAGTACATCACAATCGAAGTAAATCGATGGTCAGACAGAAATATTTCCGACTTACATTCATGGTGACGGTTGTACCTGTCATTGCATGTTAATGAATACAAAGTTTGTGACGGTTGTACCCGTCGTTGCAGCAGAATGGGTTAATCCACATAAAATCAGTCATATAATTTTGAAACTATCATGGAATTGTTACAATACAGTACTTGCTTTTACAAGCAACTCAATTGGCTGGGTAAAAAGGAGGAAGTGGTGGTGATGATGGATGTAATAAACGGCAGAACATTGCGGTCATCTGCCTATAGGGAGTGGAGAAAACCCCGTGGCACAACAGTCCATGAAGGGCCTAGGCATACCAAGCGACCGCTGCCCAGCCATTTGACCTGCAGACTATGAGGGGATGCGTAGTCAATGTGTGAGGTCTCCTCGGCCATTAATCTTGGTTTTCGTCTCACTGAAAGACAGTTACTAAATAGTCCTCACGAGGCTGAGTGCACTCCGTTCAAGCCTTCATGTCAGTTTCTAAAATCCCTGGAGCCGGGAATCTAACCCAGAGCCTCCAGGTGAGAGGCACCTGCGGCAACCCAACACCACGGGGCCGGCAGGGAGTGGAGATAGGCAACATATTTATGGTGGCATTGTGGCAGGGGATAGGAATATATTATGTGCACAGCATAAGAAGGGGGAGAAAATATGCTACAGGATGAAAATGTAATGAACGATTGGGAAATAGTTTGATCTCTAGAGGGAAAAATCAAATATACATTGGTCCTTTTAGATTTTGATTAAAATGATAGCCCATATACGAGTATAGCCAAAGCAAATACGTTAATCAATCTTCAGCTGCCACATTATACACCTTACACAATGCATGACAAAATAATGACTGCTTAAAAGAACAATGTGTGAAATATGAGAACCATCCAGAAATTAAGTTTCCCCATTTTTCTTCTTTTCAAGTAAACATGTTTAATTGATTTTGCAAATTTTAAGTCGGTCAACACAATATAATGCCAATTACAGGGACATGTGAAAAAACTATATAAAAAAAACATTACATGTAATTAAAAATTTAGTATACATATTTTCGTTATTGATTACAGAAGAGCTAATAAGGATGACTTGTTTCGCTTGTCAAGCAAGCATCATCAGACCAAAATATACAAGACCAAATAGCTCTACAAAACACTACCTAACCGACAATGCCACCCGAAAGCGATCGCTGCCCTCCAAAAACAACAGGCACAGCAAAAAACTTAAGAAATTGTGGCAAATATTACTATTAATACTTAAGCTTTAAGCACCCGAAAAAAGAACTATTTATTTTAATATCTACAAGGTGTAGCTACTATTGTTGTTATAAATGCAGATTTTGATGGGAGATTGGTCTGCAGTAGTGTGTAAAGTTTGCAAGACCACTTGACAGTATTCTTCTGCTTCTTCATTTCCCATTTCCAATTCCCTGGGTCGGGTTACGAATCAAGGACCTCCACAGTTGTCTATCCCTCCACCATTCATTTCCTTCTTTCAATACTTCTCTTTCTTTTACTCCTCTTTTCTCTATGCTCTTCTTCACCGTATCTATCCACCTCTTTCTGGGCCTTCCTGGTGGTCTTCTTCCTGGTATTTTCTCCATAAATATTCTTTTTGGTACTCTATTCTTCCATTATCATATGTCCGAACCACTTCAGCTTACTGGTTTCTATCTTGTCTTGCAGTTTTGGGAACCCAGTTCTCTTCCTAATGTCCACATTTCTGATTTTATCCCTCCGTGTCTTCCCATCATTCCTCTAAGGAGCTTCATCTCGGCTGCTTGGATTCCGCTTTCATCGAGTTTTGCTGTGGTCCAAGTACCTGCTGCATATGTCAGAATTGGTGTGTAATACATCGAGAATAGAACTTTCTTGCATTTCTCTGGGACTTCCTGGTTCCATACTAAACCTCTCTCTCACTGGCAAAACCCATTAGCTTGTTGGATTCTCTTACCAATTTCTTGACAGTATTATCAAGACATTTTCATTTCTATCATGGGTGAAGGTCTGATGACCTCGCTGTTCTGCCCCTTAAGTAAATCCACATAAAAAAAAAAATCTATGAACTCAAATGTCTTTGTTTTAGGTTTGCCCTAACTACACTGACCGGCACGAAAAACGCAACACCCTATAAATGATGTGAAATTATTGTGTAATTACTCTATTTGATCAAAGTGAAGCACTTAAACCTATTTTTTTTAGCCGGGGTATGTTATTGGTGTTGCTTTGCAAGCAAACTATGAAGTGTTGATTGTTGATTGCACTAGCCTCAATTGATTTTTCCCGCGCAACCTGGAAAACACATCACTGGATGTAACCCAATAATGTGTTCCCGCTCTCTAATAGCGCTTAGTGTTGTACTTTCAATTGTTCCCTTTTCAATCACATGTGTTTGTGGGATCTTTCTGTGATTGTCGTAATTAGCTTTCTGGAGCAAACATGCCTTTAAGCCCTCAACAAGCTGCAAAAGTTGTTGCTTTGGTGGAAGATGGTTGCAGCATGCAATACATTGCAGAAGTGTTGAGGATTACAGCTTCCAGGATTTCCAGAACCGTACGAAGGTACAGGGAAACTGGAGGCTTTGCAAGGAGACCAGGATCAGGCCCGAGAAGAACAAAATCGAAGAGAGATGTCCGCTTCTTACAACTTCAAGTTTTTCACGACCGTCACTCCACCGCCATTGAATCACGAAATCGACTCCACCAAGTTCGAGGGGTCGATGCTAGTGAGAGAACCGTCCGAAGAAGATTGGAAGAAGCCAACCTTCAATCCAGAAGACCAGAACCTACCAGAGAACATCGCACAGCTCGACTACGTTTTGCAAGGGAACATCATGGCTGGACAGTACAACAATGGGAACAAGTGTTGTTCGCCGATGAGTCGCGGTTTGGCCTCCGATCACCTGACGGAAGAGAGAGGGTCTGCAGAAGGCCAGAGGAAAGGTATTCCCCTTGCACATTCTCATCCAGGGCGTCATTTCAGGGTGGTTGTGTGATGGTGTGAGCAGGAATCAGTATGGCTGCAAGGACGGATTTGGTCTTCGTGGAGAATGGGAGCCTCACTGCACATCGGCATGTGGAGGAAATCCTTTATCGAGAATGTTGTGCCTTTTGCTCTATTTATTGGTGATGATTTCACACTAATGCAAGACAATGCACGCCCACATGTTAAGAAAGTTCTTGGGTAAAGCAGGGATTCATGCTATGGCTTGGCCTGCTCGAAGCCCTGATTTGAATCCTCTTGAGCACGTTTGGGACCGGCTGGGGAGAATAGCCCGTCAGTGCTATCCAGAGACCCTACAGGACCTACGGAATGTCCTCCTGGAAGAATGGGGGATGATTCCTCAATAGGACATTACAGCATTAATCAGGAGCATCCCTGAAAGGTTGAATGCCGTCATTGGTACAAGAGGTGGCAAAACACGCTTTTAAAGATGCGAACAGAGGTCTCCGAGGTCTGTGAAGTAATGTGTGAAGTGTATAAAATCAAAACATAAGTGAGGACGACCTTACTCAAAATTTCCCGCTCTCTTAGGGCTCTTTCCTTGAAGTGTACATCACTGGCTTTTAAATTTGTGTATAATCATCTTTTATTTTCCATTGTTAGACACCTACATGGGACCGTAATACAATATTTCATCATCATATAGTAGATTAGTGCCTTGGAGGCTGGATTTAGACAGCTCCTTAACCCGGTCCATGAGTCAATCCTAATTGGCTACATGGATAATTCTTGCCAGGCGCGTCCACGTCGCGGGGGTGGGCAACGGTACTGTAATATACCCTGGAACTACAGTACCGGCTAAGTTCTGGTGAGGACCCAGTCCTATGGGGTATAACATAGGCCCCGTGCACAGGGTTACGTGCGAAGACCTCAACGGAATCTGCAGCGGAGAAGATGGACTTCGGAACGGTGGAGATTGCGGAAGAGGCAACCCAGTACTCGGGGAATAGTATGAGTACAGCATCAATCGGCAGCGTCTGTTTCCCATGTTAGGGGCGGCTGCAAGGGCGTCTGTTCTCCATGTTAGGGGCGGCCTGAATAATAGCTGGCAGTAGCTTCATAAAATGCCTTTGGGAGTGGCGACCCCATCGTAATAATAGCCTAAAATGGAAATGGCACTTCCAATGATTCGGAAAAGGTTAGGGCGTACCCTGCAGGCGACGAGCAGTTCCTTTGGTACTGGGGGAACTGTGAGAAATGGGCGACCAGTAACTGAAATGAAAGTGGGAATCATGAATGTCATGACCCTGACAGGCAAGGTGGAGGAGGTGGTAGACTTCATGGAGAGGGAGAAGGTTGGAATGATGGGGCTGAGTGAAGTGAAATGGAAAGGTAAAGGAAGGAAGAAATTGAGGAAAGGATATACATTATACTGGAGTGGTGGCCAAGAGGCAAAAAATGGCGTGGGACTGATAACCTCGAAACAACTGGAGGAGTATGTTGAAGTGGTAGAGTGTGTGAGTGACAGAATAATGAAAATTAGAATGAAGATGAAGAATGACGTGATGGACTTCATACAAGTGTATGCACCACAGACTGGAAACAGAGAAGAAGATATTGAAGTATTCCTGGAGGATGTAGAAAGAGTAATCTCAGATGTAGAAGTGGTGATCATGGGAGATATGAATGCACAAGTCGGAAATGAGAGACAAGGAAAGGAAGAAGTCGTTGGACCATATGGATATGGGAAAAAGAACCGGGAAGGAGAGGAACTTGTAAACTTTTGTGAAAGGAATGGACTGATAGTGGGTAATTCATGGTTTCGGAAGAAAAACAGCAGGAAAATTACGAGATATGGGTGGGGTGATAGAAGAACAAAATCAGTAATTGACTACTTCCTGGTGGAAAGGACAAATCGCAGAAAGCTGATGGATGTGACAGCTTTACCAGGAGAAGCATTTGATGGGGACCATAGAACTGTGGTGGCAAAATTTAGATGGGGAAAATTGGAAAACCTAAAGGAGATCAGAGAAAGTAAAATAAAAGTATGGAAATTGAAAGACAAAGCTGTACAGGAAGATTTTCAGGAGAGATTGAAGCAACAAATCCCAGTTACTGAAGTGGAAAATGTAGAAGAGGAATGGTCCCACTTTAAAAAGACATTTGCTGGTGCAGCAGAGAGTGCTTGTGGTAGGACGTCAACAAGAGTGAAAGAGAAGGAGACACCGTGGTGGAATGAGGAAGTGAGGAAAGCAGTGAAAGAAAAGAAGTCTGCATGGAAAGAATGGAACCGAGATCAAACAGAAGAAAGCAAAAGGAAGTATCACGACAGCAAACGGAGGTGTAAGAAAGTGGTAGGAGAAGAAAAGAAGAAAAGTTGGGAAGAATTTACACGAAGAATTCAAACAGATGTAAGTGGCAGTAAAAGGATGCTGTATGGGCTTCTAAGAAGTAAGAGGAAAGAAAGGGTTACTACAAAGCTGGTGAAAAAGGAAGATGGAGAGTTGTTAACACACCCGGAAGAGATAAAGGGACGATGGAAGGAGTATTTCGATAAGCTATTGAACGTGAGCAATTGTACTGGTGAGATCGAAGTGACACAGCCTGACGACTCGATAACAGAACATGATATAACAATGCTGGAGGTAGAATTAGCAGTACAGAAGATGAAGATGGGAAAAGCAACAGGGGTGGATGAGATCAGTGTAGAAATGATAAAGGCTGCTGGACCTGTTGGTATGCAATGGCTGTATCGACTGCTAAAGTGTGTGTGGAAACGGAAATGTGTACCAGAAGACTGGGTGAAAGGGCTATTAATACCAGTGTTTAAGAAAGGGGACAAGAAAGTGTGTGATAACTATAGAGGGATCACCCTCATATCACAGATAGTAAAAATACTGGAAAGGATATTAGAAAGAAGAATGAGAAGAAAGGTGGAAGGAGAGTTGCAAGAGGAACAGTATGGCTTCAGGAGTGGAAGATCCACAGTGGACCCAATCTTTAGCTTGAGGCAGGTGATGGAAAAGAACTGGGAATATGGAGAGGATTTGATCATGACTTTCATAGATCTAGAAAAGGCATATGATAGTGTCCCCAGAGAGAAGGTATGGGAAACCATGGTTAAGAAGAGACTGGGAAGAGAAATGTTGGAAATGGTGCAAGCAATGTACAACAACTGTGTTAGCAGGGTTCTGACCCCTGTTGGAAAGACAGATTGGTTTAGGAACAAGACTGGACTAAGACAGGGGAGTGTGCTGTCACCTCTTTTATTCATAATGGTAATGGATGAAATTGTAAAGGAAACAAAGGAAGCATATGGACATAAAGAAATGAAGTTACTATTATTTGCAGACGATATTGTGGTCTGGGGAAGGAACACCGAAGAAGTGCAAAAACAACTAGATGCACTGAACGAAAATATTCAGAAGTATGGCCTGAAAATCAGTATAGAGAAAAGCAAGACCATGGTGATGACAAGAGGGGAAAGACAAGGAAAGGGCATTGTGAAAATTGGAAGTCAGAGTTTGGAAATTGTGGACACGTTCAAATACCTAGGAAGTGAATTGATGCAAACTGGTAGGTTGGACATGGAGATTGGCAGGAGGGTACAGCAGAGCAATGCATTCTATCAAAGTGTAAGAAAACTTGTTTGGGATAAGGAAGTACCAAGGAAAAGCAAGGAGGTAATGTATAAAATGTACTATGTACCCATATTAACGTATGCAGCTGAGACTTGGACCCTGACGAGCAGGCAAGAGAGTAGAATCCAAGCCAGTGAAATGAAATTCCTAAGAAGTATGATAGGTAAGACAAGGAAAGACAGAGTGAGGAATGAAGATGTTAGGAAGGAAGTTGGGATGGGAAAACTAAATGAGAGAATTGAGAAGAATAAACTAATGTGGTTTGGACATGTAAAGAGGATGGAGGAAAATAGAATACCAAGACAGATGCTGGAGGCGAAGTGCAAGGGTAAGACCTAGAACAAGGTGGATTGATTCAGTGAAGAACAGCGTGGGAAAAAGAAATCTGGACTGGGACAAGATCGTGGAAGAAGAATGGTGGAAGGAAAGAGGGAAGTGGAGAAGTGCCATAAATACCCCGACCCGGCAGAAGCTGGATAAGGGGAAATGATGATGATGATAGTAGATTAGTGTTATAAAAGTGTCATAAATTTGAAATAAATTTCAGTTTTTATAAGGAATTGAAGTGTTGCGTTTTTCGTGCCGGTCAGTGTAGGTTGTATATCTTTTCATTTCTTAGTAAACCATTGTAAACTTGGATACGGTACATTAAAAAAAAAATGCTTTTACAATAACTAACTAAAAGCACCTAAAATTACAATTGTTTATCTTGATATTGGTGATTTGCAAGTGGTTCCACATACAGTTTAGTGGTTGTCAAGAGCAGCTTGTAGACATTCCAAAATTCAGATATGTCTCCGAATAAGATTTTTCGCACTGCATTTGTATGTTGAAGTTCTAGAGCTTTACCATCAAACCAGCAGAGTACTCCTATGTCATTTCCACATTTTAGATTACAATTCCAGTTTGGAGTTCATTGCTCGAGGGTATTACAGTAATAGTAGCTACGCCTTCATACATGGAGGGGCACTGTTGGTGTATGGGATCGTTATTTCTCAGTCTTGCAACCTTATAGATATAGATATTAAAATAAATAGTTATTTTTTTGGGTGCTTAATGTTTTAGTATGTATCAGTAATAGTTGACACGCTTTCAAAGTTTTTTGCCATGCTTCTTTTTTTTTTTTTTTTTGAAGGTGAGCAACCATTATCCGTTTGGCAGTGTTTAAATAAGCAATTTTGTCTTGTATATTTGGATCTGACGATGCTCGCTTGGCGAGCAAAACATGTCTTCCTTATTAGCTCTTCTGTAATCAAAAAGAAATATATAAATATATACTGTATATATATATATATATATTTTCTTAATCAAGTTTTTATTTTTCAGGTTTGCTTTTCGCATGTCCCTGTAACTGGGAATACTATCTTTCTTCACATAATCGTCACATATTTTTAGCCAAAAATTCGTGGAAGAAAATCAGGGAGCGAAGATATTGCGAAGAAAAACAACAATCTATTATTTAAAATACTGTATCGTTATTTGCTGCACGCTTGTGCGCTTTCTAAGTATCATTACTATTTCACTGTCATCAAGATCGCTGTATTCTTGTATTTTCTCATTGTGAACACCACATGCGTAACATCACCCACAGGTCTCCGTTGCGATGTTTCCACGGAAGTAGCTGATGCTAGACTCCCTTGCGTAAGGTTCTGCCAATAGCAGTTGGGCCTGTATTTACGTGGGTGGCTGGGATTAGCAGCGTTTCGTACAGGGGCTTATTTAATCTTGTCATTCCAAGGCCGAGTGACCAATTTCAATAATTATGATAAATGATGGAAGACTTTCGTTACTAAACACCCTATATCTAACTCACATGGCACCGGCGAGGTTCTGTTCTATCTCAATGCACGTAGTACAGTGGCCCTAACTCGCAGAAGTGATGGGTTCGTACAAGTTTCACTTCCCTGGACCGCTGTCTAGCGTGCTGTGCGCCGGCCGCTCTTGTAGATATGAGTCATAGCCTGCAGGCAGAGAGACAAACTCCGTTTTTCTGACAAGGTCACCCTAGATCATAAGCTTGCAGCAGAAGGTGCAACTGACCGGCGCACAAATACGAATGTGGTAAGTGACAATGCTGGTCACTTGCGTCACATAGTTAAAAGGCCGCAGGCACAGAGACGAAACTATTCAGATAAGGCCACACCAGATTATAAACTTGCGGCAGCATGTGCAACCAATCGGCGCATAAATACGAACATACTATGACGATACCGACTGGTCACATAGAATGCGCCATAGCCCACAGGCACAGACTCCCTTCTTCTGAAAAGGTAATGTGCACCCAACCGACGCACAAATTCAAATGTGCTATACGACGATTAAGCGATGAAATTTTATAAACCAATTTTTTGTATTTGAAAAGTAGGGTGCGACGATTATGCGAGGAAATGTGGTATATTCTGCTGTCGACTAAAAAGTTGCAATATCAAAAGGCAACACCGAAACATGGCCTTAAAACTTTCAATAAAAGTATGAAGTCGTGAAATATGAGCATGTGCGACAGATTTTTGACGTAGCAATCATATACCAGCCAGACAGTCCCGACTGGTATCAGTAGCGCAGCTGCAGTAGCTCGAAATAGTGGTCCTTATTTGGCTTTCCACATCCTGCAAGGATCGGTCTGAGATCAAGTTTATTTATGCACAAAACATAGCGTCGATCTATATTCATGATGGAATCCTCAGTGCAGGTGTTGTGCCGATACATGACAATGAATGATCACATACGGCTCGGCACACAACTGTTCTGCAGGAGCTTGGTTGAGGAGCTGATTGATCAACCACTGTGCAGACCTGATCTTCCTCCCAGCAATTTCCATTTTTTCTTGCACCTCAAGATATTCCTATACTCCAGTCACCATTTTCAGAGACGAGTGTCACACGCTGGAGCCATTCCCAGGCGACAAGACTTCTACGATGCAGGAACACAAAAGTTGATCCTACTATAAGACAGGTGTCTCAATTCTTGTGGTGATGTCAAAAATAGCTCAAACATTGCTGTAGTTGGTGCCAATATAGTTATAGGTTTTCTTTTTATTTACAAAAATAGGGAAACTTAATTTCTGGATGGACCTCGTACATATCAGTAACATACCTTAACAAAGACATCACCAATGATTTTTCGTTTCTCCTCAGGGTTGGCCGACATACAAAGCATTTTAGTAACCCGAGTTCGTGCGTTTGGTTCTCTCTTGTCCATAGGAATAGTGGTAGTACCATGTAGAAAATTATGGCTGGCTTTAACAACTGTAAAAATAACAATAATGTCCCTTTATAATGTGAGGACAATATTTCTACACCGTAATTGTCAGTACTGGGTTTTAGAACTCAAGAAAGAGCTAAGCATGGGACATTGCTACCTCAATACAGCAGATACTTACTTCAAAACAATTGAGGGGCTGAGTGCAATAATGATGTTAAGTCATAAATACTGGTATTGAATAAATGCTCTCTCTACCAGTACATTGAAGTGTGTACTCCATCATCTCAAGTATTAATTCTCTATTGGCAGCTTAGATTGCAGAACGATTCAGAGAAGACCATGATATCTAACACTGTTATTGCACAGATACAGTTATGGCCATTTTGAATTCCTGCACTTGCCTGTCTTGTATGAGGTACAGCAATGGACAATGAGTAATGATTTGTGGATTGAGGTGTAAGTGAAGAGTGAAGACTCTCTAAGAGCTTAAACTTATGAGGTTTTGGACCTCCCAGTGACAATTATCAAAAAACAAGCACGTGAGCAAGATAACTGATATGAAGGGCAGAATTTTGCAGCCCCGTACGCCTTTAAAGCTTATGAAGGTAGGACTGGCAGCTATGTTATAAAGTGTGGAACACATTGTATCTATTGCCGGTTTATATTTAATTCACCCTCATATCAATTAAATTCAGAACTTAAACCAGTGGTACCGAAATAAAATTAATGTTATTAAGACAGCTCAACAGAAGTAATTTGATGGATTTTGTGACATGAAGAAGAGAAGAGGAACAAAGTTATTCTTTGAACAGCTATGACCTTAGAGAGTAAATAACAAACAATTACACCACTTTAAATGAAGAAGGCAATAGAGCTTGGGTGGTATGTGGTGAAGCCTCAAGGTCACGATACAGTATGAGCGGTGGGGAGCTAGAGCGATGGATGAGACAAACCTCACAGAGCTCAAGACAATTGCAGGCATAGATATTAAGCAAGATGTCGACAGGACGGCAGACGGAGAGTAACTGTGGCCGCTGTTCCCCCACCACTGAAACCTGTCTGCCCAGAGGCACCAGTTTGACCTTAAGGCTTCACCACACACCGCTATACCTGCCTCAAAGAAATCAATATCAAGGACAGCACAATCAACAAAACCAAAATACTAGTTACATAAAGCACTTTTAAGTAACATAATAGCAGGACTATAAACTTTAATAAATAATGAGTGATGCCCAAGTGAAATAACCAGCACCCAGGGCTAACTTATACACAATAGCTGAATGCACCCCCTAGAGAACACCTGCAGCTCGCTTCCTGTACATTTTTTAGTATATGGTCATGGGAAAAGCAGGTTTCGTGATGGGTGCGCACTCACCTATGACAGGATTCCCGCAGTCCTCGTGGTCACAAGATTGAGATCGAGCAGGGATTTTATGATTTTACGCAACCGGCGTTGATTTCGCCCATTTGACGAGATTCCGGTAGGCAAGTCGTAGGGTCAGCTGGCCGTCTTTAGGGTGTGATTTGGAGGATGATCGTTCCAAGAAGTTATCGAATATTACAAATTATTCCGAGAGGATTGCACAAACAATACCACAAGAAGGCAAATTTTCTTTCGAATTCGAATCACGAATTGTACAAGTTTTCAAGATAACTGAGCCGTGCAAGCTGTCTCAAACATTTTCCTGCATCATTTGGACATGTAATCCCTTCCCTACATTTTAAAAGTGTTCGCCAAGTTGACATGTTTAGCTTATGGCCTGGAGATCGCAGCACCTTCTGGCTACTGTTTTTATGATGAGGTTGAAGTGCTTCCTCCCAGAGGGCAGCATCGTCTATATATGAAAGTGAAACGTTCAATTAACATTCGTCATTAAAACAAAGCAATGCTTGTAAAATATGCTGCCAAATTAATATTGTAATTTTGTACATTGTCACATTGTGTGTCACTAGTTGATTGGACTATTTCAAAATACCAAGCATGCTTTGCGGCCTGGCTTCCTAGTTCGGCGCCATGTCGTTGTATTCTGTGACTTGATCAGACTGGATTGTACTAAGCGGTCGTGAATTTTGATTATCTATTGAGGCGGGGGCCTGAGGCCCTCGCCTCACCAAGAACCGAAGTGGGTAGGAAGTTAAATTATCACCACGAAGCAAGGTGTGCAATTAATTTTCGCCGGAATGTAGAAAACTTGAAGATGTTTGGTGTCCGTGGTAGCGTGTACCAGCAGCAGCCATGTTGGGCAGTTTTTATTATTTAAAATTATTTATTAGTGTTGTGTTGGTTTTATCTTTAGTGTCTCTGGAAAAAGGATTATTTAAGGTATGTTAAAAAGTAATATATATTTTATTTGTGTGCGTCCACAACTGGTATGTTTTATTATTGTTCTTTTTTTTATCAGGCATCATGGTCTAATTGTATTCACTGATTAGGTGAAAATTTGTTTGTAATTCTGGGGACAAGTTTCTAGTTTATCTTTTTTTTAACTTATTTATTTATTTAATGTTCTCGAGGGGTATTTTCCTTTAATTGTCAGGGTGTCTACTGAAAGGATGAAGTAAAAATTAGTTACTTTTTAGCTACCTTTTAGTTAATTTTAGTTACCTTTGAATTCAAGATACGACTGCGGTCTGCAAGCAAAGTGGCTCATCACGCGATGAAGAAAAACAACAATAAACTGTGTTTAAAGAGGTAAATACAATTCACTTAGGGAGTTATAAAAATTTTAAAAATAATAAATAAATACTGGATATTTATTATCAAATGAATTGTTTCAGCTAATATGTCGTCTTGTGCACAAGGCGTTTTTATAATTGCCAAGAGGTTGCTCTGCTCTTGACCGTTTGGCAAAATTTCCTTTGTCCCCGCGGTAGATCACGAAGAAATTTATCGGACGTTACGTGATTGTAACCGAATTCTGTCTTCGCAGTCAAGTGCGGAGAAATTTCGAGATGTTACACGATCGGCGCTGGTCTCACCCGTTTGTCGAGATTCACGTAGTTTTCACGATAGAACACGGATAAATATCGCGATTTAGATAATCGGTGTCACATTTAGTCATTCGACGAGATTTCCATTGTCCATGAGGTCGGGCACGAGAAAATATAGCATATTACGCAATCGGCGCCACTCGCTGTCCGTTTGACAAGAATCCAGTTGTCCTCGTCATTGAATGCGGAGAAATATCGCGATGTATCGCAATCGCTGCCGCTCTCGGCCGTTTTACGTGATTCACGTTGTCCTCGCGATATTGTGCATACCGCGCCGCACCCGGCCGTTGAACGATTGTCTATCCGTCGTGACAGAATGGTGGAGGCAAGCTCAAGGTTGGGCATGGTTAAAATTCACGAGTAGTTATGGACAAGTTGTATGGCTGGCGGCGTGATTCCCGCTGTCCCTATGCTGTGGTTGGGAGTTCATCAGTTCAGGGTGGATCACGAGGAGAAATTAGTATCGCAACGCTACGTAGACTGTCATTTCAAAGTGGGTTGATGCACTTCTCGCTCCTCGTACGCTTTTAAGTATACGGTCATGGGAAAAGTAGTGAGTAGGTTTCGGAATGTTTCGTGATTGGTGCCCATCACCTTGGATGGGATTCCCGCAGTTCTCGTGGTCACAAGTTCACGATAAGGGACGGGTTTTATGTTTTTACGCAACTGACGTCGATCTCGGTCCATTTGACGAGATTCCCGCAGGCAAGTCGTGCGGTCAGCCGGCCGTCTTGAGTATGAATATTCGAAGTAAGTATCAAATATTAAGAATTATTCTGAGAGGATTGCACGAATAATACGACTAGAGGACACGTTTTCTTTCGAATGCGAATCACGAATTATACAAGTTTTCGAAATAACCGGTTAGATTATAATATATCCGATGGAACCAAAGTACGAAGGAAAAATCGACATATAACGGAATTTTGAATTAACCATACTGGATGTCGCAAATTTACGAGACAGATTTTTAAAATAAGTTATAGCCTACGTATTTCTAAGCCATTTCATAATTCTTTTTCGAAACGGTAACATTTCGCAAGTTCGCGACATTACATTATTTCGCGTTATTTCTGAACTTCAATTTGACAGTCTCCAAATAAATGCGAGAAATGAGAGGCTTCTGATTAGTCTCAGAAGTTTTCGCGAATAAACGTCTCACGAAAAGTTAGGTTTCCTAATAACACACATAAATATTTCACACAAAACTATAAAGTCATCTTGATGCCGAAAATATACGCTGAACGATGTACACCACTCAGGGTATTCTCAGTATGCAATTCCTCCAGGTCGGGTACGGAGAAATATAGCTTATGCAATCGGCGCCGCTTGCGTGAAACTCGCTCCATCGCAATCTCTGAGCCTAGAGGCACGAGTTTAAATGATTCAATCCGCCTTCAGAAAATTTTCGTTACCCGTTAGTAAAATTCGTTACTTTTTCGTTACTTTCGTTACCCATTTGTAAAATTCGTTACTTTTTCGTTACTTTCGTTATTTTCGTTACCGGTAGACACCCTGATTGTGTAATTCATTTTCTTCTCGTAGTTTAGGGGTTAGCCTAAATAATGGTCTTTAGATTTGTTTGATCCGTCGCTTCCTATTTCTGTTTTTATTGTACGTATTATTGTTAAAAGGCAATATTTTTCTCTTTTATTGTTACTTCTCTCTGGCGGAGTTTCATTTTTAAATTTTGTTTGTTTGGCGTAATTAGGCATGACATACAGTCATCTGTTTTCGCGGACATTGTAGTTTTTTAGATGATGCATTGTGGTCTTTTGGTAAGAGTCTTTCAGCGTGTGGCGCAGCTTTCAAACGTGATGACTTAGTTCTGGTTTTTTGTTCTTGTTTTAAAACGTTCTTGTTTTTGTTCATTGTTACCTTCTGTTTTAAGCTTTCCTGCGTGTACCGCCGTAATTTTAATTTAGTTTTTTTGTTATTCTGGTCTCTTTTAAGTTTATTTTGCCTTCTTGTTTTTTTGGCATGGCATGATTGACTGTATGTCGAGCCTATTTTCAGTGTTTTGTGGTTTATTTAGTGCTTCACTTAATAAGTAATTTTTAATTCTTTGGCTCCGTTTTCTCTTAACCTTTGTTAATTTAAATTACCTTTTTGCTTCTCAAGCTACATGTTATTTTTTTCTTTTTATGTCCACCTGTTGGTGATTGTTATTTTGTTTGGCTCGAGCCTTAAGATTTTAGTCCCCTAGTAAAGTTTGGGTATGTTTAAGGGTGTTAAGTTTTTCATTTTAATGCTGTCTGAGGCACCTGTCTATTTATGTTAGCTTGTTTACTATCCCCTTTTTGGTGTTTTTTTTTTAAAATTAAGCTGACTGTTATGGCATTATTTCGCCGGTGGCTTTTCTGTGGGTTATTGACGTCAGAAAAGTTGGATGGCGCAGCCACGCGGCAGAATGTTGAAGCTGTAACATTGTGACTGGCGAGATTTATTTAGATGGTGAAGCATTGACGTCGTGATGGAAACAGAAATAAATTTGTCAAATTCGAGGAGGTACTGCTCTGTATACGGTTGCAAATCGTATAAAACGGCTACGAAATATCTTCACTACTTTCCTGTACAAAAAGTACAGAGAGAAAGATGGGCTTCGGCGCTGTCAATTGGAAAACGTGTTAATGTTACATGACAGTGTGCAGTCTGCATTTTTGTGAAGACGACTTCTTTCCACCGGTACTGTTGATTATTAATAGTTATTGTCCCTAATTTGTATTCACATGGATTTAGCTACATCAAAAATACTGATAAACTTATAGCCTATTACTTATGTGCCGTACAAAGAATGTAATCCGCTCTTCGTAAACTTATTTTAGGGGTTCTTCCGATTGACAATAGCCGAATGGTTAGAAAAGTTAAGAAAAATGCTGTTCCTAGCCTTAATTTGCCAGAGAATTTATATTCTTGCCTTTGAACAGCAAATATGTATGTCATTGAAGTATGAATTGGCTTAAATTGTGTTTTCGGCTATGATCTCCCTACTGTTGAATTTAGTTAATTAAAATGTAAAATCTTAGTTTTAAGTACCGGTTTGGTGACCCATCATCCCAGGCAGGCCGGCAACACCTATACTACTCAGGCAGATAGGTCACTTAGCCGTAATTTTGAAGTTATAGTGATGTTAAGTATACATATGCGGTAATGTAGCAGGAGACCGGATCGGCCTAGGCTATTCTAACTTTAATTAGTTCCCATTTCAGGGTTTTACAGTTTTGAGTGCGAATAGTTGGTTTGAAAGTTGTACAACAGTAAGGAGAGTATGTTTTGTATAGGTTTTAATTGGTATTATGGTTTATGTCGAGCTGAGGAGTGAATTTGATTTGGCTTAAAGTGTAGTTTTTGATGTTCCGTTTGCTTATGACAAGTTCAAATGGAGACTCCAGCTTTGTTAAATATCTGTATTTTAAATATATAATTAAATATATTGATAAAGAGGATGCCTCCATTTTAACTTGCCTGTGGCAAGAGATTAATAAATTAACATTCTTGCCTTTGAACATCAAGTATGTAGGTCAATATTTGCAATATTGAAGTATGATTTGAGCATCCCAAGTAACGCTTCTTTGAACCCAAAACATTCATGCAAATTCAGGGTTGCTTGATTCAATTTATTATCAGGGAGTCGTCCTTTGTGTTATGTGAGATATATATATTGTGAAATTAATAAAAACATCGATACCGCTAGGCTCCCAAGCACAGGCTTCATATATGTAACAGCAGACAGTAAATGAACTATCTATATGTGGGTAATATTTTTAACTGGTAGTAATTAGGCACTGCATTTATATTGATTATAAAAATATTTATATCAATGAAAGGAAATATGTAGTATTTTGCCATCATAAATTAGAAGCCATAACAAACGCACACCCAATTACTTCACGTCACTATATCGCCGCCATATTGCAAGCAGCTGACCGTAAGCTCCTCCCCCGTTTCGGACGTCAATTGGGAGGGTATCTGTGGGCGAGCCTGTGGGATTCCTCTTCTCCGCCTTCCTTCATCTGTAGGTGTTCTTCTGCTGGGGTATGTCATCTGACGGTGAGTTGCAGTTGTGAGCGGACCTCTGAGAACAAGGTAAGTGGGGCCCATCCGTCCTTCGCGGGGTGTGTCAATAGCCATCAGATTATATATCCAATGGAACGAAAGTTTGAAAGAAAAATCAACATATAACGGAATTTAGAAATAACCATACGGGATGTAGCAAACTTACGAGACTGAGAAATTTTAAAAAATATATAATATTTCGAGGTTTATTTCTTGAAACAGTATTATTTATCAATTGTGACATTAAATTATTTCACGTAAATTTGTGACTTAGATTTGAGATATTTTCCAAATTTAGAGGTCAATGACAGAAATGAGATGTTTCTGTTCAGTTTCGGAAGATTTTGCGAATAAACGTCTTGCAAAAAGTCAGGTTTCCTAATCATACAAAATAAGTTTTCACACAAAACTAAAAACTCTTCTTGGTCCTGAAAACATACGTTGAACCAATATATACCACTCAAGGTATCCTCAGTATGCATGGGAAAATATAGCTTTATTATGCTATCGGCGCTGCTTGCATGAAAATCGATTCATCGCGATTTGCGAGCCTGGCGGCATGAGTTAAATGATTTAAACTGACCTCCCCAAATTTCCGTTACCTCCAAATATCCAGACATAAAAATTAGCTACTTTTCGTTACCGGTACTTTAGTTACCTGAAATAAGATACTTTTTCACTACTTCCATTACTGGTAGACACCCTGTTTTACTTCCACATCACACACAAAATGTATGCATATCGCTGAATATTTCATGTACATTGAAATATCTTGTCAAATGAGTCGTGTATTTTCAAACACCCCTATCTCCAAGTAAATCAATTTTTCAGGAAAGGCAAAAAACTGCCATGACTGCATTTTACATTCTATTTTAAATTTTTTTTTACGTTTATTTAAATTAGCTCATACTGAATAATACATACAATATTTATGCAGTTTCATCTCTACATTTTTGTGCTAGGGCAATATTTGTCTTGAACATAGGGCGTTTTGAAAGTCACAGGTGGACATGGCGGGGTTTGGAAGTAAACATGGATATTGCAAACACACTCGTACTCTCTAATGCTCAAAGAAACTACTTTTACTTCACTTACGAACTTCTATGTAGCACACTGAGATGGAAAACGAATTGCAAACATGAAATAATATTAAATGCTTAAATGTTCGTTGAGAATATGCAATGTATTTGCCTGATGAAAAATAAAAATATTATGATTGTTCCAATCTAATATAACATGGATAAGGAGTCATCCCTTGGTTCACAGTATTCTTCTTCCTCCTGCTCTTCTGTCATACTCTGACAATGTTCAGCCTGACGTGTTTCCAGTGAAACATAAAACTGGAGATCTGCAAGCTCCCTCCATTTAGCCCCGTAATGTTTCTCAACCAATCTGCAGACATCCTTCACTTTTGCATTGTTTAAAGGAACCTTACCTTTTTCCATTAACCGTGGAACCAGTCCGGAAAAGGTTTTGCCTCTCTTTAACACACCCTATGGCAGGCCAAATGTGCAACGGTAACAACTTCTCCTTGTACCAATATGTTGTTTTTGCTCCTTTTTAGAAAAATTCTTTTCGCAGGACTGAATTGAAAATGCCACGAGCCGACAGGTATGAAAACATCTCGAACTTTCCAGTCAAATATTGACACTTCACAACCAGGCTGGAAAAGCTTACCTTGTCCGCTGAAAATCTCATTGTATACCTCCGGCTTAAGGATAGCCTCTCTTTTTCGCACAACTTTCTCTATACGTGCGAACACCCTCTCGGGTGGTAAAAAGGAATGTCCAACTACAGGAAAGTAAATTTCAATTTTTTTCACATTCACTGGTGCAGATAGAAGCCATTTACTAACCATAAAAGAATACTGTTCTTATTCTGTCCACCGCATCCAGCTGCAAATAGACGCACGGTTTTCTTTTTTGACAGATCGATACTGTTAAGAGCATGAAACAAACAACTTGCAATTTCATTTGCACCTCTACGAAATTCAGCTTCATTCCACAAATAGATCATCACATTTTCAGGCGTCAGCGACGTCTTAGAGCTTCCAAAAACTACGTTGAAGTTATACACATTTATTTGCCTGCTGAAGTAAGCACTTTGGTCATTTAGCTTGGGCAATATCATGTTCTTCTGTCAATCAAAGGAAACAGTCTGAATAGACTCATCTTCCTCTCTTAAATATTCATAGAATGCCGGTATTTTAACTTGTGGACTCGTTTCTTGGTCTGAAAATCAACTTTTGCACTTTCTGATGTGCAATTTTTCAGTTCCTCGTCTAGTTGTGAGCAAGTTGAACAAACATCAGTCTTTGGACTTCCAAAGCCAATATTGTAGTTTCGATTGAAGATCTTTCTGAAGGAGTGGTTTGCTTGCAATTCAGTTTCAACAGTGGTATTGTATTGTCTCCAAAGTTTTTTTATATTTAGTTTTTTATATTTAGGTCACATGGCAGGTACATTCGTGCCGCTGACTTGGTACGGCAGTAGTGCGGCTCTTTAGCACGAAACGATTCAATAAATTTACAGATGGCCTCACGTTTTGATCTATTGGCATAGGGCATGGAGGGGGACTCTTCTCTCCACAGGCATTCCCCCATATTCTAAATGACGCTTTATTACCCCTTGAATTCTGTCCTTCTTCAATAGGAGAGCTCCCATAAATGTTTCTCGGCAAACTGGCACCATCGTACCATCCCGTTTCCGAATAGTGTACTTGAATGTGTGCGCTTTTCCGGATCGGATATCATTAGCCGGCCTGCGTCTCGCCACTGGTATACAAGAAACATGCTTGATAATGAAACTATCCTGCTGCAGTTTTGATGATGTAGAGTAGAATACCGAGTGAAACTTCTTCACATCCAACAAAGAAATATCTCCGCACGTATAAGCCTTGGATTTATGGCCGCACTTTGGTGTGACAGGAGGTCCAGCCGGCGAGTACCTGCGTAATAAACACCCTTATCACTTAAGAGATTGTGTATGCTTACTAAATCACAGCTATTTATGAATGGCCTGCATCGGGAAAGAAAGGGATGTTGCCTTCTCAACGTGACCATAGAAGGTAATAATTATCAGAAGCTGCATAATGCCACCAACAATGGTACGGGCTTTAGGGAATCGAATGTGCACTGGCCGAGATTCGAACTGCGGTCACCTCTGTGAGATGAGAACAACCGGTCCGGCACACGCTGACTTCATGAAACAGTGCATGTTTTCTGAAGCTTTTTTTAAACTGCAGTTTCTGATACAGTACTACAATTACGCTGACAAGAGAACGTAATAACATAATGTTACTATAAGAAAACATACCTTGATATTTTTGCTTCATTGCATTTCCACTGCTGCTCATTACGTAACTTCTTCCTACCCTTGCCAGGGCTACACTTCTCAATACATTTATGAGATGAATCCATTAGTAATATACATCTACACGGCACTCTGTAAACACAAATGCTACCTCTCACAGTCGCGCCAAGAGCTCCTTGCCTGCCTGTCACATGGTCGCGTATTGCCTTCCTATTGGCAGTTGGAGATGGCGGGTAATGTTACTTATGTCCGAGCGCAAAGCATTGGAGATGGCGGAATGTGAAAATAACCCTCAACTTTGACATTGAATTTCGAACGGTTAGAGCGGGTTTTGATGCGTACTAGTAGTATACAGCGGTAGACGTGTCCACAGAAAAATCCAAACGGCATTTACCTCCATTTTCGTGAAACTTGGAGATAGGGGGGTTTGAAACTACACAACTCAAATAAGTATGCAAACACTAGTATTCCACCAACTTGCCATTTTGTGGTTCAAATCCAACAAGCCATCAAAGCATCTATATATTCAATTACAAGACAATTAACAAATAAAGCAGACAGTTCCAAGACATATTCCTGGAGCAATTTTCTAACATTACAACCATGTTCCTTCCTTGTCATAACTAAGATAACAAGGTTTTTTTTAGACGTTACTCTTGACTGAATAATTGCAGATAAAAGACTGCTGTTTATTTTTGCAAATGAATAGAATGAAAGCTGCTGAAAACATTGATTATGGAGGTTAAAATTTGGTTTCAACACTTTCAACTGAAGTTGATTCAGGTTTCACAAATTCACAACATTAGGAGACACACCCTTTAACCTTAGTCCCAATTTTTCCAACGACTGCTCCACTCTTTGGCTTTCATTCTTCCGCATGAAGCCATTGTCAATGTGCACTGCTATCACCTGTTCCTGATGCAGGGCTTTATGAAGGAGAGCTGCACACACCGACGAGTCAACACCGCCACTCACCAGCAACTGGTTAAACAAACAATGTATCAGAGTTGGACATAATTCGGGACACCGCAAGATGGCATAAAATTGTATGAAAGTCATAAACAAATGTTGCAGTTCATTTACAGGGGCTATCCAGCATCACGTTCATGTAGCCCTGTGTATTTGAGTGTGTGTGGAATCAGTCTGATAACCTGTGTCATTATGATGCCCATACAAGGGTGTGTGTACTTGTAATTGGGGCTAGGTGGGTGGTGGCCGTAGTCTTAATTTAGGAACCAGACCATCATTTGCCTGAGGTAGAAGTGGGAAACCATAGAAAAACACTTCTAAGATTACTTGAGAAGAATCGAACCCACTTCTCAATTCAGTCTTGCGAGGCTCAGTAAACCCAGTTCCAGCCCTCAGACCAGAATTAACTGTATTGGCATATCCGGAATTTTAACCTGGATTTCTAGTGACAGCCAAGAATACTAATCACTAAAGCAGAAGGTAAACGGTGAATACATTTGTTGAAGACTCTTTCTGTTGTAAAATTGAAGGTACATGTTACAATAATATTTACTTTGTCAAATAAGTTACATAGAATCGCCCTGCACCTGAATAAATCATCGTTAACAAATAAACTGAAATTTTATTTCACTTAAAGTGCATGATTTTCCCCAGGTTCGTTTTTTTTGGGGGGCTCGAGTGGGATTTTCATGATAATTTTACATATTAAGTAAACATGATGGAAAATTACATTGATGATTTTTTTACTCTGACTGGTATGTGTGGCACCAGGAAACTGCGAGAGTAGATCGTGAAGATGCAATCGATGGCCTGTTCCGGCTAGTTATTATGCATAAATTGTGCATTATTCAAACTGATAGACAAGCTTTTCTCAGACTCCTCGGCTTCAAATTGAAAAGAGTGAAATGCATTTTCAAAACAAATATTGTGATGATGGAAACTTTGTGCTCAAGACATAAGTTAATACGGTATGTTTCAAGCACTCAAAATGTATCGCTGGTGAATACATTCTTGTTGAAAATAATGCAATACATTGAAGTTGGAGCCACTTTTGAGTCAGTAGATGAGGTATCCATTGATACTACAGTTTGAAATTCGTGAGAACGACAACTTTTTGAAGAAAATACTGTAAAATAATTAAGTTGGTGCAACTTCAGAGCCGGTAGGTTTAATTTCCTCTAGTTCCTATGATTGGAGTTTGAGTAGGATTTCCAAATTCCCTATGTGATGTATCACAATATTAAGCACAACACAAGCAAATGCAAGGCATTTCGTGGTAATTTAACCATTTCCCCTCAACATTTATGACAAATAATTCATGTTCACAGTAAAAATCCCCCAATTTAATTTTTTTTTCTTCCAAAATTTGTGAAAACTGTAATCACCAAAGCTAATGACTTGACTGTACATCTGTAAATATCTTACCATAAAAAAAAAACAACAATTATTGAAACATTCCAGAAATACAAATGTTAATTTAATTGGAGAAATTGCTTAATCAAACTGAAAACAAGTGAATGTGAAGTATTTCACAGTAAAATTGCCAAGTCAAAATTGTAAATTTGCAAAGTTGTGGTGCCCAAAAAAAACACTTAATTTTTGTAAATTATTTCTATTTAAAAGCTATAAAATACATGTACTTGATCGTTACTATTTCTTATTAAAGCACTTAGAACACTTTTACACACATTTGAACCTATAGACTTAATTTGTAACACTTCAAAAAGATTTTGAAACTAGTTTTTTCTTCACTGTCTGTTTACGATAATTAACAACATTATGCAGATTTTGGAAAATTGTGTCCAACGTTAAATTTGTCACTGTATATTGAAAATCTGTTCTTTCTTTCCATTCCTCTCAATAAACTGCACACATTGAATACTCAGAAACTCAATATTGCCTCTTCTGGCCGTCCGTAATTCCTGGAGTCGCAGAGGAATGCTTCTAATGTCCTCCAGTGGTATTCTCACCCATTCTTCCCATAGTATTACTCGAAGTTCTGCCAAGGATTCAGGAACACGTCTTCTTACATCACGTGCTCGATGGGGTTCATATCTGGACTCTGGGTGGGGCACACCAAACTCTGGATCTCCACTTCTTCCGGGTACTGCAGCACACAACGGGCAACATGGAGGCGTGCATTATTTTGCACGAGGCAAAATCCACCCCAACAAAAGCAGCAAATGGCACTACATGCTCCCACGAAATTTCTTCAATGTACCTGTGGGATGTAAGAGCACCATTCTCTATGAAAACAAGCTCCGTCCTAGCTTCTAAGCAGATACCTCCACAAACCATGACTGATCCTCCGTGAAATGGTGTTCTGGAAAAGAAGGTAACAGGGGAATACCTCTCTCCAGTTCTCCTCCATACTCTCTCTCTTCTATCAGGTGATCTCAGGCTGAACTGCGACTCATCTGAGAAGAGAACTGTCCTCCACTGGACATCGTTCCAATTTTGGTGTTGCCTGGCTAAGTCTATAAACATGCTCTACGGTACTTGCGTGTAAGCACGGGACCTGTGTCTGGTGTTCTTGCTGGAAGCCCACTTTCCTGGAGTCTTCTCCTAGCTATCCAGACACTTACCCAGACTCCAGTTGCTTGTTTCAGTCGGCCTCTTGCCTCCACAGCGGTTGTATGCCGATTTCTGAGCACTTGTATTCTGAGGAACCGGTCATCCCTAGTTTACGTTGCCCTTCTACGGCCGGATCCAGGTCTTCTGGTGTACGTACCAAGGTCTCTGTACCTGTGGTACATTCACTGGATTGTTAAGGCATTAACCCCTAACACCCTAGCAACATACCGCATACTTCTCCCATCTTCCACCAGAGCAACTGCTCGTGCGGCTTCCTCTCGACTTAAAGGCATCTTTGCTTGGTGAATCTCACTTTAAAACTGCTGAAAAACATTTCAAGAAACTACAAGTTCACTCACAACATCCTGTATGACCGGAATTTAGTGTATGACAAGGTATGACATTTTTATTGCACCGCCATAAAATTAAGTGGAATGGAGACAGGATGTCTGGAAGTGGGATTAAGAACCAAGTCTATAGGTTCAAATAAAGACTTTCTAAGCACGTTAATAAGAAACAATAACAATGAAGTACTTTTATTTTATAGCATTTAATTAGAAATAATTTAAAAAAGTTAACTGTAGTGCTTTTAATGCACCTGAGTGTAGTATGACTACTAATTCAAAAAATTCAGTCAACACATGTAATTTGTATTTAAGATCATTTGATTATATTTAGACAACTTTACAATTAATAAAATAGGTACTAATGAATCACCGGCTCCTGACTTCCATGCAACTACTGTATAACATGTATATCTATAAAAAGCATGTAACTGTATACTGTAACTCGAACCACACGTGTAATCAGTAACCTAAAAACAGAATGACTATGTAACATTACAGAACAGCTACTAACAAAAAAGCATTCACTCAACTTACTAGCACTTTACTGTTGCCCACAGTCTCCTTTATATATTTGATACACTCAATCTCACGACCGTGTAACGTGTAATTTCCAGTGCAGCCTGTTATGTCGAATAAGAAGTTGCGAAGCATTGACTTTCCATTAGTGGTCAGATCCACCTAAATACATAAGAAAAGAAGAGGTACGTATCAGTAGATGCAGAGAGTATGAAATAGTTTCTATGAAGAAAATGGAAGCCATTCACATCCCCGAAGCATGACACCCACGATTACTATTGCTGCAATAAAGACTATAATACTATATGAAAGGATTCATCTACACAATATAAGATCACAAATACTTCACTAGATGTGCAACACAAAAGTAAAAAGTGATACACCACAAGTATATTGTTGTTGTTGGTTCATGTAAGAGAGCTTTGCAACATGTATTAGTAGATGCACAGAATATAAAATAGTTCCTATGAAGAAAATGGAAGCCATTCACATTCCCCAAGCATGAGACTCATGATTTCTATAGCTGCAACAAAGACTATAATCCAGCCACTGAGATCTGACATCTCGCATGAGTGAGAGCGTTGCTGGTTCAGTACAACGAAAAATCATGTGCACATTCCGTTGGGTTCGACCCAGCATTCTACTAGTGGATTTTATACAACAGGGTGAAACAATCAATGCAAATGTTTACTGCGTGACGCTTAGGAAAAATGTGCGGCAAATACAGTATGAGGCCCACGGAATTCTTACAAACGGTATTGTTTTCATTTATGACAATGCCCAATCTCACACTGCGAACAAAACACAACTCTTACAGGACTTAGGCTGGAGCCAGTTTGACCACCTTCCATATAATCCTGACTTGCCCCTTCCCATCTATTTTTTCACCTGAAAGAAGTTCCTTGCTGGATGAAAATTCAACAACGCAGACAAGCTCAAATACCATGTTACCAAATAGTTGACACCTCAGGCAGCAACATTTTATGAAGACATACAAAAACTTATGATGCTATGATAAGTGCCTCCAAAATAATGGGAGCTATGTGGAAAGATAGATTTTGATTTGTAGTTTGTTTTGCAATACAGTAAACAGTGTGTCTGTATTTGTACTAGTCTTGTTTTTATTATCAAACGGAACTTACTTTTTGGATGAAAACACATATTATACCTCATGATACTAAAGGATTTCACAAAAGAATAAAAATATAAAACACCTCATTTTACTTTTAAATTAAAAAAAGCGTTAGTATAAAATGACATAATAGCCCGATTCCTTATTGACGATGTAATTATAATAAAATTTAAATAACCATAAGTGAATATATGGTGCGCATACTAAATCATCATCATCATCTTGTACAGTTTCCAGTCCCAGGCTGGGTCTGTTTGGAACATAAGCCTCGCCACTTAGTCCTTTCTTCCCACCACCTCTCCGCAGTCACTCTGGTCCAGTCCTCGCCTCTCTTCTTGACACATTCCTCCACTCCTTTCAGCCATCTATCTCTTGGTCTTCCCCTTGGTCGTTTCTTCTGCATCTGCATCTCATGTATCCTCTTGGGAATCATCTTCTCATCCATTCTCTTTATGTGTCCATACCACCTCAGTCTTGATGTCTCAATCCTACCTTGCAAGAGCTCCTCTTTCACCATTTCCCTGACCTTTTCATTCCTCACCCTGTCTCTTCTTGTTACTCCGAACCTACTTCGCAGGAACTTCATTTCACCTGCCTGTATTCTGCTTATGTCTCTTTTCATCATTGTCCACGTTTCTGGAGCATAGGTCAGTATCGGGATATAGTAGCTTCTGTATAATACTTCCTTGCTTTTTTGTGGGACATCTTTATTCCACACTAAGCTCCTAATGCTTCTCAGAAATGCTTCTGCCTGTCTGCCACGTTCCGTAATCTCTTTGTCATTTCTCCCATTTTCCTCCACTATACATCCCAAGTACTTGAGACTTTCCACCTTCTCCAGCTGTCCACCTCCAAGTGTTATCCCACTCATTGGTCTGTCCTTTTTCCTGGTCGTTAACAGGATCTCACATTTACTGATGTTGAACTTCCATCCGTACTCACCCACTGTTTCTTCCCAAGCCTTCAGTTGCTCTTGAATTTCCTCCTCCTTGTTTCCCCAGACCATGAGATCATCTGCAAACACCATTGCTTTCATCTTATCTTCTCCTATCTTTCCTGCTATCCGTGTCATTACCTCGTCCATAACCACAATAAAGAGACGGGGTGACAGCGCACTACCCTGTTTCAGGCCACTCATTTGTCTGAACCAGTCTGTTCTTTCCCCTCCAACTTTCACACGACTCACACTTCCACAATACATTTCCTTCACTCTGCCTACAGTCCCTTTTTCCACTCCCATGTTTTCCATTGCTTGCCAAAGCTTCTCCCTACACACACTATCATAGGCCTTTTCGATGTCCAGGAAAGCCATCAACAGATCCTCTCCAAATTCGTAGTGGTGTTCCTGGAGCTGTCTCACTGAAAATATGAGATCCACTGTTGATCTCCCAGGTCTGAATCCATACGGCTCCTCTCTGAATTTTCTCTCCACTTTGGCTCGTATTCTACTTTCTAATATCTTTTCATATATCTTGGCACAGTGAGGTATGAGTGTGACTCCCCTGTAATTTATGCACTCCTTTCTGCTTCCTTTCTTAAATATTGGGACAATTAATCCTTTCTATTATTTAAACTAGTTTCCATGATGGTTCCGTATTGACGTACTAAATAGTTTTAACAACAAATTGTATATACGCCTTAGTCAATACATAAACGAAAATAAATTATAATTACACTTGCTCCTGGTACATGTTTCGGGGATTAATTGCTTTTATCCCCTTCATCAGCCAAGACAAATAATCGAAGAAAGATATAAGATAGCGTAGCACTCAAAAAATAAATGGCTATTTAACTTAATATGGTGCACCATATAAGTAGGTCACAGGAAAATGTTGAGCAAAACTAAAAACATATATGTAACAGCGAAGATATTCAGCCATCAAAATACAGAGAATCAGTGGACAGTTAATTCGTAAATCCGCTCCAAAACACTGGTCGAAGCTTGAATTGGCAAAAATCACAATACTTCACCATATTGACACAACCATTGAAGAAGCCTTATGCTCAACAGGTCCAAAATCAAATACCTGCATACGAACTAGAAGAGCGTGGAAGGAACAACTTCAAATAGCAATGAGGTTAGCTCAATGCATAACCTGAAAGAAGCAAAGGAAAAACAAATACCATAATAAAAGGGACCAAGGGGAAATTTATAGACTGAAATAATTATGAACAGCTATAAAAAATAATTTATAATGATATAGAACGAATGCAAACTTAATAATATTCGAAAAACTTACTTCAGGTTAAGTCAAGGTATCAATTTTGAAGAGATTGTCTTATGTTTGAAAATTATTGTAAATAATTTATGGGTGTAGCCAATTCCAACACTCATATATATGGTAGCAGTAGATGATAAATATTGCCATAGCTAGTTCTGTAATAGGACGTATGTATGAGTGGACCGCTACTATGAAAAATAGATTCTTTGGGGAAAAAATGTTCAAAGTGGAAATTAAATAATGTAATATAATAAAAATCAAGTTGTAGGGAATTGTAATGGCAGAGGGGTGTAACAGTATATTAATATGTATGTAATTATGTATAAATATGTGATGTAGAAAAGTTATACTAAAGAGCATCTAAGGTGGTTTATTATTGGACTTACTAGTTAAGTTATTTTTGAGAGTGTCAAATAAGATATTAGAATCGAAAATGACTTCATTAAGATTCACTGGGTCTGAAATACTGTGTGCTGTGTTGATTTCAATGGATTCGAGAACATTCATCATAGTGTAATGTAGGATTTCTAAATCATTCTCTATACTAGTGAATTTGTGGCCTGAATCCTCCATATGTGCGGCCATAGCTGAATACTTTCTATATTTAGTGGCATTTAAGTGATCATTATATCTTGTGATGAAATTTCTTCCTGTTTGACCTATATAATTGGCGTTACAATCATTACAACTTAATCTGTAAACACCGGATTTGCTGAATTTATCCTTCAAGTTGAAAGAATTGGAATTAAAGAAAATTCTCTGATTAGTATTGTTAGTTTTGTAAGCAATTTTCATGTTAACCTTTTTGAATTTGTTAGTGATGCTATAAGTATGATGATTAAAAGAAGTAAAAACTGCATATGAGGGCTTTTCTTTATGTTCAAGTTGAAGTCGTGTGATGGGCTTTTTTTTAAATTTGTTGATAATATTAAAAATGTATTGATGATTATAACCATTAACTCTGGCAATTTGATATATTATCTCAATTTCTTTGTCAAAATCTTGCTTGGAAAGAGGTAAATTCATGGCTCTGTTCACAAGGCTAATGAAGGTGGCTTTTTTTATGACAGCCAGGATGGTTTGAATCTTGCCTTATACAGAATGGGTTTGCGTGGGTTTCCTGAAAATTTGGTAATGCAGTCTGTTATCTTTTTGGAAAATAGTTGTGTCAAGAAAATTAATCTTATTGTTTGTGGCGGATTCCATGGTAAATTTAATATTATTATCAATAGTGTTGAGTTGATCTAAAATTCTGTCAATCTTTTGAATAATGATGAACACATCATCAACGTATCTACCCCAAAACGTAATCCCCATTATTTTATCTATTATTTTAGTTTCTTCTAAATGGTCGAGGTAAATGTTAGCGAGTATTCCTGACAATGGAGAACCCATAGCTAAGCCATCATTTTGTTTATAAACTTTACTGTTGAATGTAAAGTAATTATTATATAGAATAAAATTTAAGATGCAAATGAATTCATCAATTTCTACTTTGGATAGACTGCTATTATCTGTTAGATTCTTCTTAATGATGTCTATTGTAGGCATAATAGGTATATTGGTGTACATATCTTTGATGTCAGCACTATGTAAAGAATGTTCTTGTTTAAGCTCCAATACTGATGTTTTCTCACAAAAATGTAAAGTATTTTTGAAAGACATGTTTGCTTTAAGACAATAATGTTTCTTTAAAAATTGTTGAGCAAAATGTGGTTTTTTATATAACGGGCTGTTTCTGAAATTGATAATAGGTCTAATAGGAATGTCATTTTTGTGTATTTTGGGAAGGGCATGTAATGTAGGAGCAGTGGGGTTCATATGGGCTAGTTGAGTAACATGCTTATCATCTAAAATAAAAAACGTGTTTTTAAGAATGCTTTTTAGTTTTCTTTGTATGGATGCAGTGGGATCTTTCTTTATTTCTTTAAAATTATCATTGCTAATGAAATCAATAGTTTTAGAGATGTATTCATCTTTGTCAATGAGTACTATAGCGTTTCCTTTGTCTGCTTTAGTTACGATTATATTATTATTTATAAGCTTCTTTTTTAATTTATAGATATCGTGAATATTGGAACTAGTGTCTGAAAAGCTTTTATTCTTATTAACAATCTTGTGAATTTCTTTGTTGGTTTCGTGTCTTATTCCGTTTTGTTCATTAATGGGTAGTTTCCTTATTGCGGTTTCAGTTTCAGATACTATCGTGGTGAGGATTTCATTATTTAATTTAGTATCCCAATTATGCTTTGGGCCTTTGTACAGAATGTTAAGTTCATGGTCATTGAGCTTAGTTTTCGTTAGATTTCTCAAAGGATCCTGAAATTTGTGAAGACCTTTATTTACTAAGTGTTTATGCACTTTGCTGTCATTATTATGTAAATTAGTCAGTTTATTATCTAAAATAGCTAATTTCTGTGACATTTTCGTGTGGACAATTTGATTAACGATGAGAGAATATTTGTCCCAATCTGTTTTACTCTCATATGGGGTTAAATGGCCTTTCTTTTGATAAGATTTTAAATGTTGGGGTATTTAACCCCATATGAGAGTAAAACGCAAAGATTGATAAACAATAGATTATTTCAAAGAGAAATTAAATTCCTTTTCATAAGAAAGAATAATATTAATACCATGCTATACCGTGCGCATCTTGAAGCTTCCAATTTATCTTCTAAAAAGGATTGGGACAAATATTCTCTCATCGTTAATCAAATTGTCCACACGAAAATGTCACAGAAATTAGCTATTTTAGATAATAAACTGACTAATTTACATAATAATGACAGCAAAGTGCATAAACACTTAGTAAATAAAGGTCTTCACAAATTTCAGGATCCTTTGAGAAATCTAACGAAAACTAAGCTCAATGACCATGAACTTAACATTCTGTACAAAGGCCCAAAGCATAATTGGGATACTAAATTAAATAATGAAATCCTCACCACGATAGTAGCTGAAACTGAAACCGCAATAAGGAAACTACCCATTAATGAACAAAACGGAATAAGACACGAAACCAACAAAGAAATTCACAAGATTGTTAATAAGAATAATAGCTTTTCAGACACAAGTTCCAACAATCACGATATCTATAAATTAAAAAAGAAGCTTATAAATAATAATATAATCGTAACTAAAGCAGATAAAGGAAACGCTATAGTACTCATTGACAAAGATGAATACATCTCTAAAACTATTGATTTCATTAGCAATGATAATTTTAAAGAAATAAAGAAAGATCCCACTGCATCCATACAAAGAAAACTAAAAAGCATTCTTAAAAACACGTTTTTTATTTTAGATGATAAGCATGTTACTCAACTAGCCCATATGAACCCCACTGCTACTACATTACGTGCCCTTCCCAAAATACACAAAAATGACATTCCTATTAGACCTATTATCAATTTCAGAAACAGCCCGTTATATAAAACATCACATTTTGCTCAACAATTTTTAAAGAAACATTATTGTTTTAAAGCAAAAATACTTTACATTTTTGTGAGAAAACATCAGTATTGGAGCTTAAACAAGAACATTCTTTACATAGTGCTGACATCAAAGATATGTACACCAATATACCTATTATGCCTACAATAGACACCATTAAGAAGAATCTAACAGATAATAGCAGTCTATCCAAAGTAGAAATTGATGAATTCATTTGCATCTTAAATTTTATTCTATATAATAATTACTTTACATTCAACAGTAAAGTTTATAAACAAAATGATGGCTTAGCTATGGGTTCTCCATTGTCAGGAATACTCGCTAACATTTACCTCGACCATTTAGAAGAAACTAAAATAATAGATAAAATAATGGGGATTACGTTTTGAGGTAGATACGTTGATGATGTGTTCATCATTATTGACGATAATATACAAAAGATTGATAGAATTTTAGATCAACTCAACACTATTGATAATAATATTAAATTTACCATGGAATCCGCCACAAACAATAAGATTTTCTTAACACAACTATTTTCAAAAAAGTAAACAGACTGCATTACCAAATTTTCAGGAAACCCACGCAAACCCATTCTGTTATAAGGCAAGATTCAAACCATCCTGGCTGTCATAAAAAAGCCACCTTCATTAGCCTTGTGAACAGAGCCATGAATTTACCTCTTTCCAAGCAAGATTTTGACAAAGAAATTGAGATAATATATCAAATTGCCAGAGTTAATGGTTATAATCATCAATACATTTTTAATATTATCAACAAATTAAAAAATAAGCCCATCACACGACTTCAACTTGAGCATAAAGAAAAGCCCTCATACGCAGTTTTTACTTCTTTTAATCATCATACTTATAGCATCACCAACAAATTCAAAAAGGTTAACATGAAAATAGCTTACAAAACTAACAATACTAATCAGAGCATTTTCTTTAATTCCAATTCTTTCAACTTGAAGGATAAATTCAGCAAATCCGGTGTTTACAGATTAAGTTGTAATGATTGTAACGCCAATTATATAGGTCAAACAGGAAGAAATTTCACCACAAGATATAATGATCACTTAAATGCCACTAAATATAGAAAGTATTCAGCTATGGCCGCACATATGGAGGATTCAGGCCACAAATTCACTAGTATAGAGAATGATTTAGAAATCTTACATTACACTATGATGAATGTTCTCGAATCCATTGAAATCAACACAGCACACAGTATTTCAGACCCAGTGAATCTGAATGAAGTCATTTTCGATTCTAATATCTTATTTGACACTCTCAAAAATAACTTAACTAGTAAGTCCAATAATAAACCACCTTAGATGCTCTTTAGTATAACTTTTCTACATCACATATTTATACATAATTACATACATATTAATATACTGTTACACCCCTCTGCCATTACAATTCCCTACAACTTGATTTTTATTATATTACATTATTTAATTTCCACTTTGAACATTTTTTCCCCAAAGAATCTATTTTTCATAGTAGCGGTCCACTCATACATACGTCCTATTACAGAACTAGCTATGGCAATATTTATCATCTACTGCTACCATATATATGAGTGTTGGAATTGGCTACACCCATAAATTATTTACAATAATTTTCAAACATAAGACAATCTCTTCAAAATTGATACCTTGACTTAACCTGAAGTAAGTTTTTCGAATATTATTAAGTTTGCATTCGTTCTATATCATAAATTATTTTTTATAGTTCATAATTATTTCAGTCTATAAATTTCCCCTTGGTCCCTTTTATTATGGTATTTGTTTTTCCTTTGCTTCTTTCAGGTTATGCATTGAGCTAACCTCATTGCTATTTGAAGTTGTTCCTTCCACGCTCTTCTAGTTCGTATGCAGGCATTTGATTTTGGACCTGTTGAGCATAAGGCTTCTTCAATGGTTGTGTCCATATGGTGAAGTATTGTGATTTTTGCCAATTCAAGCTTCGACCTGTGTTTTGGAGCGGATTTACGAATTAACTGTCCACTGATTCTCTGTGTTTTGATGGCTGAATATCTTCGCTGTTACATATATGTTTTTAGTTTTGCTCAACATTTTGCTGTGACCTACTTATATGGTGCACCATATTAAGTTAAATAGCCATTTATTTTTTGAGTGCTACGCTATCTTATATCTTTCTTCGATTATTTGCCTTGGCTGATGAAGGGGATAAAAGCAATTAATCCCCGAAACATGTACCAGGAGCAAGTGTAATTATAATTTATTTTCGTTTATGTATTGACTAAGGTGGATATACAATTTGTTGTTAAAACTAATTAATCCTTTCTTCCAATTTCCTGGGTTCTTTTTCTCCTTCCATATCACCCTCATCACACGGTACAGCCACTGTTTCCCAACCACCCCTGCTGCCTTCACCATTTCAACACTCACATCATCCACACCCGGTGCTCTTCCTCCTTCCATCTTGTCTATAGCCAACTCCAGTTCTCTCCAAGTCAGGTCCTTTTCCATTCCTATGTTGTCTTCTCCATCTTCCAATACATTGTCTTCCTCCCTATGACCATTTGGATTCAGCAAATCCTCAAAGTACTCTTTCCACACTGTCTTGAGTGTCTCTTTGTTGTGTACCTCATTTCCGTTTTTGTCCATCATTACCACATCCTCATCCTCTCGCAGACCTCTTCTCTTACTTTTGACCATCCCATAAAGTACTTTCTTATTTCCTCTGCTGTCTTCCTCCATCACCTCTGTCCACTTTACCATCCACTTCTTCCTCTCCTCTGCGACAATCTTGTTTGCTTCTTTCTTCTTTATCTTATAATCTTCCCTTGCCAGATCAGTTCTTTCCTGGAACCACACTCTGAAAGCCTTGTTCTTCCTTCTCACAGCTTCTTTTACTCTCTCATTCCACCATGGAGTCTCTTTACACTGCTTTCTGTTGCTTGTTCTTCCACATACTGCCACTGCAGCTTCCACCATTGTGTTTTTGAATTGCTTCCATTCCTCTTCCCCTGTTTTAGGATTGTCTGTTGGCATCCTTTCCCTTATTATCTTCTGGAATTCTTCCTCGACTTCCTTTTCCTTGAGTTTCCATACTTTGATTCTCCTTTCCTGGTACTCTGTCCTCTTGCTATCCTTAACAACTCCCAGGTTCATTACAAGTATTCTGTGGTCACTATCTAAATAACCAATACAATTCTTGCCCATTCATAACATTACCTCGTAACATTTCAATAGTTTTCATTCCATTATTTCTCTACCTCACAAATACATACCAAACTATCAGTTATAACCTAACTATTTCAACATATCTAGTTTCACATCCAAATCTCTTCTATTCCACACTGTTTTATCAAGACTTTTTCATGTTTTCCTTAACACATTTTGGAACAAGAATATTTTTAGAATCCTCTGTTATGGCAAAATTTATATCAAGTGTATTTTCTTGCACATTACGTCCTAAATTATGCTGAGGAAGGTAACAATGTGACAAACCGGTACTGTTTTAATGCACAACATAATTATATTGACTTATGGTTATATAAATTTTATTATAATTTAAAAAAAAAAAAAGCTTCAGAAAAATAACAATTTTCAATAACTGTTAAAAGTAATTTGGTACCTTAATTTATTATAATCCCGTGGGGGTTTGCCTGTTCCTCTATCGGGCGCGTCCCAGGTGGCGGATAGGGGGGCTCGCCGGACTTGTCCGGAGGGTTTGAGGGAAATAAAATACCTCTCGCGGACCAAAAACAGGCCCCTCGCCGGGGTTATGGTGAAGCTACGTTAGGCCTAGCAAGCCAGTAGTGGATATGAAACTGCTTTTAAAACGGGAACGGGCCTCGGAAAGGACAGATCTAAAGGAAGCAGACCTGGCTATGGAAATGGACTACGAATCGGAACTTTGAATATAACTTCATTGACGGGAAGAGTGGAGGAGGTTGTGGATATGATGGAGAGGAGAAAACTGGATGTACTCGGACTGGCAGAGACTAGATGGAGAGGGGAAGGAAGAAAAGAACTGAGAAATGGCTTGCAGCTATACTGGATAGGAAATGAGGGGAAAAGAAATGGAGTGGGAATGGTGGTGAGAGAAGGGCTGAGGGAAGAAGTAAAGAGGGTAAGTGATAGAATAATTAGAGCCAGAATCACTGTGAAAGGTAGAAACCTGGACATTCTGCAAGTCTATGCACCACAGGTGGGATGCACAGAAGGCGAGAAGGACGAGTTTGAAGAGGAGTTGCAGAAGCAGTTAGTGGGGAGAGACCTGATAGTCATGGGAGACCTAAATGCCCATGTCGGAACTGATAGAAGAGGTTTTGAGGAAGTGATTGGTGGTGAAGGATGGTGAAACAGGAATAAGGAAGGAGAGAGATTGTTGGAACTGTGCAAGATAAATGGGCTAATGGTTGGAAACACATGGTACAAGAAGAGAGAGAGCCATAAAATTACTTGGTACAGCAGGGATTTGACTAGGAAATCAGTGGTGGACTATATTATATGCGGGAAGGAGACAAAGAAGAGTATCACGGATATAAGGGTAATACCTTCAGAAGCCCTGGACAGTGACCACCGTCTGCTGGTCGCCAAGGTGAGAGGACTGAAGGAAAAGAGGAGAATTGAGAACCAAGAAAGAAGAATAAGGACATGGAAGCTGAAGGAGGATGGAAATAAGGAGAAGTTCCAGATATTAGTGAGGAACAAATTACCGAAGGATGATCCGAAAACAGGTGAAGAAGAATGGAATAGGTTCAAGGACGTGTTGGTAGAAGCAGCGGAAGTCGTGTGTGGCAGAACTAGTGGAAAGAAAAGGTGGAAGGAAACACCATGGTGGAACCCCAGAACTAAGGAAGCAGTGAAAAAGAAAAATGAAGCATTCAGGAAATGGTTCCAACAGAGGACAGACAGAACAAGAGAAGAATACCAAGAGCGGAAGAAAGAAGCAGGAGAAGTAGTGAAGGAAGAGAAAAAGAAATGGCTGGAGAAATGGACAGAAATGATGGAGGAGGACTGTGATGGCAGTAAGAAAGTGTTGTATGGAATGATAAAGGCAAAGAGAAGAGATACAGGGGAAAATGTCAGAATGGTGGACAGGAATGGAAAGGAGGTCGAAAATCTGGAAGAAGTAAAGGTTATCTGGAGAGAATACTTCAAGGAACTCCTAAATCCAACTAAAACCAGCGTAGTGGACATTGTGGAGGAAGAAACAGACAGTGACCAAGACATTTCAGAGAAGGAATTGACATGGAAAGAAGTGGAGGAAGCATTAAAGAAGATGAAAGGGGGAAAGGCACCGGGAATAGACGAAGTGAGTGTGGAGATGGTGAGAGCAGCAGGGGTGATAGGAACACAGTGGCTCTTTCGAGTAATGAAAGTGATATGGAGGGAGAAGAAAATACCAGAGGACTGGAAAAGAGGGATAATAATACCCATATTTAAAAAGGGAAGTAGGAAGGAATGCAAGAACTACAGGGGAATTACACTCATGTGCCACTGCGCCAAAATATTTGAGAAGGTACTGGAGAGAAGAATTCGGACAGAAGTTGAAGATGGGCTGAGGGAAGAACAGTATGGATTCAGACCAGGAAGGTCAACAGTTGACCTCATCTTTGCAGTAAGACAGCTACAAGAACACCATTATGAATATGGGAAAGATCTGGTGATGACCTTCTTGGATATTGAGAAAGCATATGATAGTATTAATAGAAACAAGGTATGGGAAGCAATGAGAGCAAAAGCAGTGAACAAGGAGACAGTGGCAAGAGTGAAAGCAATGTACGAGGGAAGCAAAAGCTGTGTAAAGGTGGGAAGAGAGAGAACGGAATGGTTTCAACTGGAGAGTGGTCTGAAACAGGGAAGTGCCCTCTCACCCCTGTTATTTATAGTGGTGATGGATGAAATCATACGAAAAGTGGTAAATAGCATTGGGGAAAGGAAAATGAAGGCAATGTTGTTTGCTGATGACCTTCTGGTATGGGGAGAGGATGAGGAAGAAGTACAAGAGCAATTAGATGAGTGGGAGAAGGTAGTGTTATCATATGGGATGAAGTTCTCAGCACAAAAGAGTGAAGTGGTCACCACAACGAGGAAGAAGAACAGACTGGATATGGGCATAACACTTGGAGGACAGCAGTTGCAGAAAGTAGAATGCTTCAAGTACTTGGGAAGCATAATTGAAGAAAAGGGAGGCAATAGGATGGAAATAAATGAGAGGGGAAGGTGCGCAGATGGATTTTTCAAGAGTGTTAGGGGGATGATATGGAATAAAGATGTACCACAAAAATGTAAAGGAATCATCTACAAGACCTACTTTGTGCCAATTTTGACATATGGTTCAGAAACATGGGTGATGAAGGAAAGGGACAAGAATAAAATACGAGCAGTGGAGATGAAGTTCCAGAGGAGTAGGGTAGGAGTGACAAGAATGGACAGAGTAAGGAATGAGAGAGTCAGGGAGATGGTAAGAGAGGAACCATTGCAAAATAGAATAGAGCGATCTAGGCTACAATGGTATGGACATGTGAGGAGGATGGAAGAGGAGAGGATACCGAAGAAGATGTTTGGAATGGAAATGATGGGAAGGAGGCCAAGGGGAAGACCAAGGGACAGATGGACAAAAGGAGTTAAGAAGAGTGTGGAGGAAAGAGGAGTGTGCTGGGACACAGTAAATGACGAGAGATGGTGGATGGACAGGAAACGATGGAGAGGCTTATGTTCCAAGCAGACCCGACCAGCGGTTGGAAACTGCTCAAGATGATGATGATGATGAATTTATTATAATGCAAATAGTGTTTGTACATAGTATTGACCTATTTTATTGCATGTTGTAAATGGTTAACAGGCTTTTCCCTTACAGTACATTTTAAGCCCAATAGTCTAGTAGTCTAAAGATATGAAGACAATTACCAATACTTAAGAATTATTTTGTACATGGATAAAAACAAAAAGCAAAATCACCTTTGGCGAACAAGAAAAAACATTTTAAAACATTTTAGATCAACAAATTTAAAAAATAACACCATATACTAGCACCTCTACTTACTGATACATCATTAAGATATAGACAATTATATTCAAAATACAGTACTATTAAAAAAAAAAAATTACATACAGCAATACTCATAAAAGGGTTTTCATTCTTAATATTGTTTCGTTTTGGGATTTGAGCATCATGGACATGAGCACGGTGTAATTGGGTGTGTGCAGAATTTGTTTGATAACCTGTGTTTATTTCAAGTAGTACAGTACAACAGTACAGATAATCACGGACAATGCTGAAAGTGTCTCTTATAATTTGTAATTTCCCAGGAAATTAAATACAGTGGAATCTCGTTAGCACGTTCTCGGTTACGACATTTTCCCGTTTAGCGCGATGATTTTCTCAAGTCCCAGTCCCAATTCTACAAAATACATGTTGATATATCCCGTTAATACGTTCTCTATTCCCGCTTACGACGATCAAATTTCCGTTGTACTATTTTTAAGTGATCCGGATTTTATTCTTATTTTATTATAAAATTCGGCTTCTGGAAAACACAACGTGATATTGCCTCCTATTCTCTGATAGTTATTGACAGTGCAGATGATTTCATTGTGTTTGACGGCGTAGAAGTGGCTATAGTTATGACGCAACACAGGTGACGTGTCTCTCTCCCGCTGCCCTTCAACCCCTTCCCTTTGTTTATTTCTTACGTAGGCACATTATTTTCTTCGTGTTCTGCACTATTGTCTTCTAGTTCTTAGTGTTCACATCCAGTTATGACCTATTTTATTGCGTGTTTCATAATGGATAAGAAAAAAGTACGGCAGATAACTAATGATGAGAAGATGAAATACATTCGAGACGTGGACTGCAATCCTCACATGAAGCGTACGGATATAGCGCGAAAGTGGAACATTCCTCCGTCTATACTGAACACGATTCTCGGCAAAAGGAAGGAAATCGAACGTGCATTTGAAGAAGGGGTGAGCGGCAAAAGGAAACTTGTGTGAGAGGGACAGTTTCCTGAACTAGAAAGCGCTTTATTGAAGTGGTTCAAGCAAGCCCGTGCTTCAAACATATGCGTGCGCGGTCGCCGGTAACAGAGCCGTCACTGGCAGAGCGCGAGAGCGAGAATGTCCTTGCTGATCAAATATAAAGAAAGACCCTGTATTATATGTGTTTGGAAGCGGATGGGGAATATTTTCAGCATCTACTGTAAATCATGGCCAGTAAAACTGCATGGTAGGCTACTGATTTTAAGCACCGTATTCTGCCGTAGGCCTACATAAGAGTGCGCGATCGCCGGCAACTGAGCAGTCACTGGCCGAGAGCGAGAATGTCCTTGCTAAGCAAAAAAGACCCTGTATTATACTGAAGTGTAGAGGTACAGTAATTCATTTTTATGTTATTTATTCCTTGTAAGTTACTGATAACCTATGTTTATGTCGTGACTGTAGTAGTGCATACAATCACTTACTAAGGTCTGCTTTTTTACGTCCATATATACGCCGCGTTCTTTCTTATACGCTGTAAATGCAGTATGGCGTTTTCGGTAGTACGTTTTCCCGCATATGACGTCCAAATTTTTCAGTCCCTTGAAAAACGTACTAACGAGAATCCACTGTAGTTTCTTAAGATGTTTATATGTCCCTCACTCCTCAAAGGACAACATCCAACTTCTAAGAATTAATTTCTTGTGCAACTCACCTCTGGATGGAACTGAACACCATAAAGGCGCATCTTGTCATTTGCTATGCCGGCAGGGAATGAACTGGAGGCAGCCACAACACGAAAACTGTCAGCTACCTTTTCAATACTATCCCCATGTGTTAGTAACACCCTCTGCACCTTATCGAGTCCCCTACAACAATAAAAAAGGTCATACAGAGTTTGCCCCATCATTTGACATCAATGTCCAGTTGAAAGGGTGAACGGTCAATAGAATACTTACTTGAACAACAAACACCGGCTGTCCACCTCTATACTGAACTGACCATCCTCTCTCCCATCCTTCCGGATAACTTGACCTCCAAACTCTTTATTCATCATCTGCATACCATAGCAAATGCCTGGCAAACAATAAAATACTTAATCAGCCATTTAGAATTGAAGGATTGATTCCACAAACTAGACAAGTCCAAAAATGTAAGTTTTCAGGAATGGCAAAAAGCAGTGCAGCTTGTTGTGTAGAGCATAGAAACACATGCAGATAAGTTTATAACCCTGCCTCACAAATATATGTCCGTATGTAGTATCAAAATGTGATTTAAAACTATATATTGCACTACAACATGAAAAAATGTTTGGACCTGTCTGCTTTTTGCACAATTGTATGCTTTGGGGAAGATACGTGGATGACGTGTTTGTAATAATCGATGATACTATTTTAAACATAGAAGGACTCTTGCAAAAATTAAACGGTTTGGATAAAAGCATACAATTCACCTCTGAATCAGCCATAAACAGTAAAATCAACTTCCTTGACACTACAGTTTGTTTGAATAATAACAGGTTAACCTATAAAGTTTTTAGAAAGCCGACCCAGACCCACACGACAATAAGAAAAAAGACTAACCACCCGGGCAATCGAAAGAAAGCCGCCTTTTATAGTATGATCAACAGAGCCTTTTCCCTTCCTTTAAGCAAAACAGATCTAAATGAAGAAATAAAAATCATTAAACAGATTGCCAAGGTAAACGGATTCACATCGCTGTTTGTCAACAATATTATCAGCAAGCTTAAAAACAAACCGGTCACCCACCTAACGCCGGAACAAAAAGAGCAGCCCAAATACGCGACTTTCACGTATTTCAGCATCAAAACTTATAGTATTTCAAATATTTTCAAAAAGTGTGGACTAAGAATAGCATATAGAACTTCCAACACAAACAATAATATTTTATTCAATACTAATAAATTCAACCATACGAACAAATTCAGTAAATCGGGTGTGTATATGTTGAAATGTGCTAAATGCGGCGCTAATTATTGTGGACAAACAGGTAGAGCATTTATAACAAGATATGGTGAGCATTTCAATGCCATTAAATACAATAAATTTTCCGCCATGGCAAATCATATGAAAGATACCAAACATGAGTTCACAGACATTAACAACGATATGAGAATCTTTCATCGAGCAAATAAAGGAACTACAATGAACATCTTAGAAGAAATTGAAATCGATTTAGCCCAAAAGACTAATCTTAATGAGATTCATTTCGAAAACAACGTACTCTATGAAACGTTAATCCATTACAAAACAAAATATAAACCACCATAGAAATAAATCCACAACCGTTGATCCATGTTACCTTCCCCTAAACTTACTACATACCCCCCCCCATTCCCCCTTCCCCACTCCTAACCAAAATACTCCCGAACTCTCACCCCTCTCCTCTTCCGCCCCTATTGTCTTGCTTGTTGCTTCCATGTTGACACACCGTTTCAGTACAGCACAGTCTCCCTCCGACTCAGCACGGCTCTGTTAGCTCATTGCCGCATTACATCGTAAGTCTTTATATAACATTTGGGGTTTTTAAAGTATTATTTTATCTACCACTTCTTTCTCTCATACATAGTTTCATTTCTTTCCAGTTGGGAATGGTCACCCCTTGCTTGGGCTTTTGAAGCTAACATTAGAAATAAACCAAGAAAGACTGCCAAGTCCGGCTGAGGATTTTATTGAGCTTTTAACATAAGAAAATGTTTTAACAACTTTTTAATGTGTTACAGTGATCTATGTGTGATTTTATGTACAATTTTTAACTACACCTAAAATATAAAGGGAATGTTTTAAGTGCTGCCCAAATATTTAGGCTGATGAAGACGTCAATAAGTGTTCGACGTCGAAACATGTACCATGTGTTAAAAGACAGGTGATTGTATCAAGACATTTTAATAAATAGTATTGACGAGGCGGAACCATTTGGAACTTTGTTCTTAATATAGTCTAGTCCTTCCCGGAAAGACACCGGACTTGTCTGGTTCTTGCAGAACTGACCTAACTTCACAACTGTATATCTCACGACTCGTCTGCTTCTGTAAGAAACGAAAACCACCACTAGGTAGAGTTAGTTGTGGACTACCTACAGTAAGTCTATTTTTGGACTCGTCTGGTTTTTGGAATCAATCCTTCAATTGCTGTAGGCCTAGTTGATTAAATTTGATGGGCATGGGACATGGTGATCAGCCTATGTACTCGTTTGTATGTACATTCATAGCCTGTGTTAATTGTGGTGTCTTTACTAGTATATGGACTTCCAAATGAGGCTAGGATTAGGAAGGAGAGAGTTGTGATTGAAGTTAGGTATCTGGAGCAGAAGTGAAAAACCAAACAAATAGAACAGCACCCCTGTACAGAAGCATCAACCCTCAGACTAAAATTAAAGTGCTCGGCCAAGCACCAAAACCATCCTATCATTGTAGAATAAATGCTTTCCAAAATCAGCGTGAGCTTAAAATGAGCCATTCATCCAAATATGCTTTCCTAATTTTCTGTTAATTTTCACCTTCACAGTTTTCACTCTGAGAAGAATCTAAATTGTATACAAACTCCTCTTCACCCATAAAAAGTAGTTCTGTGACGAACTAAAGAGCCTACTCTTCTTACCATTTAAGAATTAATCTAAAATATTATGTTCTATTATTGTGCCAATTTTGGATAAAATCCTTTTGTTAGTATAGAAGTTACGAGTGTTTAAAAATTGGACTTATCAGCAGGCTTAAATCATGTTGGCAGCACTGACGTATATTAGTTGCTCCAAATTAATTTAGAATGTTAGGTACTATACGTATGCAAAGTTTAGAGCTGTTGGCTTGCATATTTTCTGATTTATAGATATCAGGGTAAAAATAGAGAGAACATTTATTTACAGTTGGTAGTCCTGTTGGCTCTTAAGAATATGCAAAGTCATATCTGTTATTGTACACATAGTACAAATTTGGTTGAAATCCAATCGATAGTGTAGAAGTCACATGCATTTAAAAATTGGACCTATCAGCAGGTTTAGAATCATGTTGGCAACACTGCCATGTATGGCCCCATGGAAATTAAACTGAAACATTATTATCTATGTGTGTGCCAATTTTGGAATAGCTCCCATGCATACCTTCCAAGGAACTGAAATTTCAATTAAGATTTTTCAGCAGTTGGTAGCACTGACATCATTTTCATAAATGGCCATCAGAAATTCAGATATAGATCTTTACTCACACTAAATTTGGTTTCGATAGCTGCAGCCGTTTAGGAGTTGATAGACACACACACACACAGACAGGACAGGCATGTTTCTGGATAAATCTCATGTCTACTTTTTCCTCATTTTTACAAAATGTGAAAAGTAGGCTAAAAATATTAAACATCATATAGGGTAATTGTTATTCGTAATCTCTTACGTGCCATTCATAAAAACTAAACTGTTGAGGAAAATTTCTAATCAATATAATTAATTTGCAACTGTTGCCATGTCAATAAACCATTCACTGGACAGGATAAAAGACAGGCCATTGAAGAAGAAAATACATCACACCAGAAAAACAAATTCATACCTAAGACAGGGATGCCTATCCGAAATATATCTGCGTCATATCGTGGAGCATCCTCTGCATATACTGAATTAGGTCCACCTGAAATGATGACAGCCCTGGAAAAGGAATAAAAAGACAGAAGTTATCAATAAAAATTGAAAATCTGTAAATAAAAGCTTATTGAAAAGACTGTGGTACTTGACAAAATATGTTGCACAAACAAACCGAGGTTACAAACCAATCCATTCTAGATCACTTCAGCTGAGGAAACCACAGCAATAACACACTACTGTCAGCACAGATAATCAAGTATGAGCACAAAACAATAAAACCAAAAGAAAAACACGTAATATCATAATTTTTCTTGTTTAATTCTGCGTTGATAGATGGTCAAGTCAACATTTAGAAACATATTTTAATATCTATCATGTCGGGCCTAATATAAAAAGTACAGTAGAACTCCAATTATCCGAACTCCGACTATCCGAATCGCTGATTATCTGGAAACGCACTGTGATTCGCAAAATAATTATTCTGTCTATGCGCACTATTGTCCTTCCCTCCACGAAGCTAGTGTAGGCACAGCGCAAACATTATTAGGATGATAGCTTACTTTGACACAGATGTTCAGCAAAAAATTACTCATTTACTAATTCTGTACAGCACTTGTGGGCACGTACACTATATAACATGGAAAAGTGTTGCCTTCTCATTCAATTACATGATTAAAAATGCACACACCGAAAATAAGCTCCTTTTCTTTAAAATACATACCGTATGTATGTATACCATTATTCGAATGGAGTCCGGTCCGAATTGATTCGGATAATTGGAGTTCTACTGTACCAGCTTTTGGTGGGTTTCGAGAGGAATGCCAACTTTAAAGATTCACAACTCTCAATTCTGTTGTATTACAGCAACCAAATTTTAATGCATATTAAATATATTTTCTGTACATATTCGAAGTTAAAAAATGTAATCTTCAACACAACAAATAAAACGAAAATCAATTATATGATTTGGGGGATTGCTGGCGGCTGATGAGACACTTAGAAAGGTGGTGCAGTATTGTCGAGTTTTCCTGCTCTGAACTGCCAGCAAACTGCCTGATCAGCACTCCGCTGTTAACTTAATTGCTTCTTGAAGCAATAACACTGTTGGAATGTACCAAGGAAGAACATTTATATTATGTAGATTTGTATTATATTAGAAAATATTTCTACAGTGACACCTGCAGGGCATTTTGTGAAAATGCAGAGAAAGCTAGTCGTGAAAGTCTGTGTCTTCTTTCCAAGCATATTTCCACATTGGCACAGGGCCCGCTTGCTTGGTTGCCGTTCGCCACTTCCTCCTTTCAAAGGCTTCTTCAGGTTTGAGACAGTACATCAGGAGGTCTTTGCTGATTCTATCCAATCATTTCCATAATTTTTTTGGGCACTTACGGTACCAAAAGCCTCCTGGATCATATCGGAGGGCCATTTTTACCACAGAGTTCTTCTGATCACTTTTAATGACATGACCATACTAATGAAAACTTACTTCCCTCATACTGTCTTTAATTGTTGCACCTCCCATTTGCTTCCTTATGTGTTCACTTCTAACATAGTCAAGCCTTGTAACACCCACAGACCAACGCAGCATTTTCATTTCCATTCAATGGAAGGCTTGTTCGTGTTTGGTTGAAGCTGGTCATCATTCTGTGCCGTAGAGTGCCATCGACCTTATCATGGTCATGTAAACTTTTTCCTTTCAGGAGGATAGGCATTTTCTTATCGCACAGTACTCCAGTGACTTGGCGCCATTTCAGCCACGCAGCATATACTCGTGCTCGGCCGTCAAGAATGGTCTTGCCATCCGAAGTGATGAGGGAACCAAGGTACTTAAAATTAGTGGTTTTATTGAGTTGATGGTCTTGGAATGTTAATGGTCTGTGTGCCACATTGCAGATATTCCGTTTTTCCTATGTTGAGTTTTAAACCATTTCTGCCTAAGCAATCTTTCCAGCACAGGGTACGATTTTCGAGAACATGACCTTCGGTGTGGAAATTTGCTAGAAGCTTGTTCTTACCTGTATTAGACAACTCATTAGCGAGGATTAGATGATGCAGCCTCACCTTTAATTCATTCTTCACAAGATTTAAAAAGAGTCGAGCTCAGCAGGATATTTGCAAATGAATTTTAAAAGTGCTAAACTGACACCACATTATCAGGACATGTCTCCAGACGCACCTTGTCTCGTCCTCTTTTTGGACAAACTTTCTATCAGAAACACTCATCATCATTTACAGTGGAGGCTTATTGAACTGTTCCCCAAGGTGTTCTTGTACGATACTGATTGTCTCTCCTCATAAGGACGTTCATGTATCCACATACTCATGACGAGGCACGACTAACCCATTTCAACAGAAAACAAACTTATGTCTGATAATTCAGCCCACAGAATGATGACCGAGTAAGGCTAAGGTCATGCCAACAACAGACCATCAGAGGAGGCAGTACTAATAAGAAATTAATAAGGTATTGGCAACTCCCGCTATTTGATATGGCATCTAATGGCGAAAATGCGAACCAGCTCGGGCAGGTCAGCCATGAGCACTTTGTATATAAACTCCGACCAAGCAATCTGCAAAGTGCCAGTGTAAAAACACGTAGTCTGCACACAGGAGTGACTCAGCTGACTGGCCAATTAGGCGCGATACCACTGAATAATAAGCGCAGGAGGGAGGCACGACCTTGGCTTCAACCAACTCTCGCAACGACAGGGCTGCCAAGCTCCACCCACAGCATTCTCTTATCACTTCCTCTGTGTGACATCATGCGCAAACCTACTTCACAGATTCCTTGGATGAGGTGTAGATAAATGTGTGCACTGAAATAAAAAGGTTATTAGTGGAACTTTATGCAATTGACAGGTTTCTGTCTAAATACTAAATGCAGAAGGAACAAAAATTAAGTATTTGGTCGGGATTAAGGTTGTCAATAAGGTTCAATCATTAAAACGCCTCGCCGAGAAAACCCTGTCGATTAGCGCCAACTGGACTGAGCCTCATTAACCAATCACTACTCTAGGCAGCGTACAGGAGCTGATAATGCAAATTATGTTAGTTATTGTTGTTTTAAGGGGAGGAACTACGAGGTCATCTGCCCCGATAATGCAAATGTCAGGAGCCTTTGGGCATTCACAAAATATTAATGTGGTCATACAGTGCTTGCAGATAGTTTAGGGACAGGTCTAAATGAATCGAATGACATTTAGACCTGTCCCTGAACTTTCTAAAAGCACTGTAAATCATGCCTAATCCCAGACAACACCACAGGCTCTTCAAATGAAATAATATTATACAAGTATTAGCCTATTTAATACAAATTCAGCCTACCTTACTTTCGAATGATTACACTCAAGGTATTTACGCACACCACAATAACACAACATTATCAGATGCAATTCACACTTGTAAGTCTACAGCAGGCCTTCTAGAGGCTTGACAGATAATGGTATTCTATTGTTTTAAACAATTTTCAAGCCAACTAAATGTGCCACACTCGATAAATTTCGTTGAAGGAGAGAAACCAAGTCAAAATTTTTGTAAAGTTCCGCTAAACCAACGGAACTAGGTTTGCAGTGTGTGGTATTGAGACATGCGTACAGGGACAGGACATTAAGGGGAAAACATACATGCTTAAGGTAAAATTGTTACTCGTAAAAAAGCGTATTATTCTTAATATTCAATCTTCTGTTAGTTATGCCATGTACAGCCAGAGGCAAGAATGTATCCTGACCTACCTATCATGGCCAGTTCAGGACACTGTAGCACCTCGAGAGATAATTCGAGTTGGCAATAGGGGTATATGGACTTCCCGGAAGCACGGTAGAAGCCAGAGTTGGTAGCCCACCTTTTCACATGTATGCAGACATATACCGTATATACCCGAATACCCCCCCCCCCCCCCCGCACATTTTTATACAAAATCGGACTTGAAAAATTGGGGTGCGGTTATTAATTGAGTCATCCAAATTTTGAAGATTTAAAATGCCCGCGGCGCACTAGTAATCGCTATATGGTGCTCGTGCTTGTTCAGGTATACTTGTTTACTGTATTTACTTGGCTATAGGACCTCCTTTTTTCCTCAACTTTTAGTTCCAAAATTGGGGGGGAACGTGCAGGGAGGGGGGTACTTTATACGCGAACTTTGCAAAAATCCATTATTTTGGGAAAAGGAGAGAGTAAAAATTAGCTATTTTATTTTGATGCTACATAGTATGATATAAATTAAACGTTTAAATTATACGCCAAATCAATACATAAACAAATATATATTTTATATATTAGTACATGTTTCGACCCACAGTGGGGTCATCCTCAGCCTAGAAAGAAAATCAATTAAGAATTGGAAAACTAAAATGGCATATGCGCCTTAAATCTAAATTAAAATGAAAATTAAAGATAATAATTGATAAAATATAGTAATAAAAATGGATATCCTTACAAAGTAGTATAAATTAAATAAATATAAGATTGGTCTTTTAACAATAATTTTAAAAAAGTAGTTAGAAATAAGAACTATTAGACGGTGAGTGTAAGAATGTTAAGCTTTAAATTTTTTATCAAAATATACACAAAATAATTTAGAAAATCAATAAAATAATTCAGCTCGGCCCTTGAGTTAAATAACTTGAATCCTCTTCAATACGGAGACTATTAACGATTTTAAAAGGTGCCAACCAGTATTATGATGACATGAAATAACCTCGTTGTATGGGATGAAGAAATTGGGAAATTCGTACAAGAATTTGAGTTGAAATGCCCAATATGGATATGTGGCAATTCAAATAAATGTCCAAAACGTTGAGAAGAGAAACCGGGATTCTTGAGATGGAATTGCGGTATCAGAAGTTCCACTTTAAAATTTGCCAGTGTTAGGTTATGTATATGCTGATTTAATGCAACCGTCGTGTTGAAAATTCTCCAGTAGTACCATATGTACTGCATACATTAAGTATTTATCAAATCAATGAATTATAGGAGGCATGTCATTATTCGTAATCTAGGTGAATTATTTATTTATTATTATATTTATTTAATTAATACTACTTTGTAAGGATATCCATTTTTATTACTATATTTTATCAATTATTATCTTTAATTTTCATTTTAATTTAGATTTAAGGTGCATATGCCATTTTAGTTTTCCAATTCTTAATTGATTTTCTTTCTAGGCTGAGGATGACCCCACTGTGGGTCGAAACATGTACTAATATATAAAATATATATTTGTTTATGTATTGATTTGGCGTATAATTTAAACGTTTAATATTAACAACAATACGGATATTTAAAACATTTGTTTCCAATGGCAAATGTATTTGCATTCTATAGTATGATATATTTAATCAAAATAAACGAATGTCTGCCGGCCAGTAGCGCCAGGTCCTGACGCGAATGCGGCAACACCGCACGTGTGACCGGCCATCTCTATCATAGCGTGCATGTGTCGGTCTGTCCGACACCTGTCTCATAGCGTGAATCATAGCCCGTACACACGGAAATAAAGACAGACTTCTTTATTCAAACAAGGTCACGGCCTGTTAGCAACGGAGCTCAGGTATGATTGAATGGTATGGCATCCAACAATAATCCCACATCTGGTATACAAAGACAAGTATATTCCATGATTACTGCCAACCTCTGAAAAGATATCACACTTTCCCTGACCAACCACCGGCCTTACACATCCGCACGGAGCTGCTCGCGCCACGCTCCTTGCTAGACAATGACGGACAGGACTCTCAATAATTAAGAAGGGGTACTATACGCTATTTCCAATAATTTATGATGGCTCTTGAAAATTAAGGGGGTACTATAGGCGAGGGGGTCACATAGCCGAGTAAACTTGTTTAAAATAAAGTGACAAAAATAAAAATTATTTTTAAATATCCATACAAAAATGTGGGTGCGGTGATTAATCGGGGGCAGATAATATTCGGATATATACGGCAGAACTACACTGTGGAATACAATATCACAATCCTCTTTAAAATTTTTGTACATAAAAATTACCACTCTATTTGCAATTTTATAAGAAAAAAGAATTTACTTTACCTGTAACCTTTCTCCTTCAGAGTAAAGGCAGGTGTGTCAAGAGGCAAAAGTTCGCTTTCTACACACAGTTCTCGCACCTTGCGGTCTATCACTTTACCATACTGTGCGCCAGCATCCAATATAGCCACACGCTCTGGATTGTGTGCACCGTTGGCACGGTACTGCCCCTCAGGACTCGTGTTGTGCATCTCGCCAGAGCCCCAGCAACACTGCAAACAAAACAACACTGTTAGTAATACTTTCTCTGAACACTAACACTGAATAATCACAAAACCACCCATAAAAGTCACCCTCCTCTGACTAATCCACAAAGGTTTGGCTATTACTGCTGAGAATCACTTAAAGCGATAAGCATCCAGAATAGAAACATAAGCACTAAAAATAAGTAAATGTCTACAAGTGTATTGAAAAGTGGATATATGTTAATTTAATCTGATATGTTCTGACAGCTCAAGTCAAGTGGTTATTACTATGAAATAAGTAACAAGCCCTCAAAATAGAAGAAAAATCGACAAATGTGAACACAAGTAGTAAAACCTACAAGCGTGTAAAAATCAAATATCTGTCTTATACTGTGCTAAATGAATTGAAAACTTATCATAAAGCCTATTCATTTTCTTTAAGCTGCTAATACTACTAGCACTGTATTAATGAACCTTAAAGTATATTGTTTCCAAGCTGCAACCAATAGAAAATAACAGATCATCAGAATTATCGGATCTCTATGTTAAGACACTAGCAAGATACCAATTATAAGGCAGAATAATGTTTATGAAATTCAATGTTTTGATGCTTTTTTTTAACATAATTATGATGTATAGGTCTGACATTTGTTTTTGGCCAGTGGTCGACAAACCTCTCGCTGCACTGTGCTAACCATTCAACCCCTATCCTTCCTTAGTTCCTTCTGAGCATACGTACATGCATGCAGTTGTTACTGCACATGCTCACAATAAGAAGGCTTGCCGGCGACTTCTACGCAACAAGCAAGCACCGGCCAAAAACAAACTTCAGACCTATATTTAGCTACTCGTTAGCTTGCCATTTACACTGAGGTACATCTTAATAAAATACACCTCTTGTCGCCGCCAATAATAAAACCAAGTACAGATCAAGATATGTGTATGTGTGGTTTATTAGGAAAAACTCTCCTGAGGTTGAAAAGCAAATCGAAAGTAAAGTTAACTCCAATAAACTTCACAACAGCAAACCAAGGTTAAAAACGAAGCAATTTATTTGGAAATAAATTTCAAGTTATAAATTAGAAAATACGGACCAAAATGGGTGGTTTTATTGCAATGATATAAAAACACTTGTAGTATTATGTATTTTATCTTTTGTATGTTAATTTATTTTAAGGGCTTGGGTTTATCTCGGTCATCAACCCAGTGTACATGAGCGTTCTGCCGGTGTCCTTCAGAGCTCGTACACTGAAGTGAGTGCAGTCTAGAAACAGCCCGCACTGGTCAAAAGCAGAGCACACAGTTCGTGGGCTATCCATGATTGTGACCTGGCCAAGCTCTTTGTACAACTGACAATTTACATATCATCACACATGCTACAGATTTGAGGCACGCAGACTGTATGGTGTCCTGATGTGCATCCAGGGCCCAATGGCACAGAACTGTAGTAGTGTTTGCAGCTAATTTTTTAAGGTCTACAGTAGGATTGGGGTATGCTCCCCGGAACTTGATACAAGGTACATCTGCATTTGCCTGGAGGAATTTCGGCGTTAACCCTTTGGGAAAATCACACCCAGGATAGCCACTGTCAATGTAGAACTTAATGAGCACAGCTAAGCTAACTTCCAAAGCCATTCCTAATAAAGAAAGCTTTTCAGTCGGTCAACACGAATTGTGTCCAATTACATTAGGCGGGAAACAAATATTTACATACCCTACAAGATAAAACACTTTTTATGTACAAATATCTACTTAATTGGATATGTAGGGTATGTAAATATTGTTTCCCGCCTAAAGTAATTGGGCACAATTCGTGTTGACCGACTGAAAAGCTTTCTTTCTTAAAATTGGGCAACACTGAAAAATAGCTTCTATCACTATAAAACCATTCCTAGTAAACTATTTAATATTAGGCACTGTGTGTCCTTTCTCTTAAATTTTAACGACAGTCATGGAAGAGACTAGTCTGCCAACAGGCTTGCAAACTAGACTGGACACTGAAGGCAAAATAGTCTCAAATAAAAATGTATGTATGGACTAAAATAAAATTGTATTGACTAGTTGAACCCATACATTGTTATCCTTGTTTAATAAGAGATACACTTGGTGATTTTAAGTCAATACGGATCTAAAAAAATAGAGATGACTACTTTCAAATCATATTACCTACAACTCATCATAGAACTGTGTAAACTCACTTGCTATTCTTTTTTACTGGTTTGGTGGTGATTTTACATCAGTAAGATGACAATTTCTCAGGGAAGGCATTATTCAACGAGAAAATACTACTGTGCTTCAGTTACATGTCTACTAAAACAAAACAAAATTAACAGCAATTAACGTAACAGAAGAAAAATATCTCATTAAAAATTGTTAGCAGATATACTTACTGAACTAAAATGTTAATATACCTTCAGCATAGTATGGTCTTTCATTCATGTCAAGTGGTGCCCTAACCTCAAACTGGAGACACAATATTGTAAAATATAACTTTCCAAGTACAGTATACTAGAACAGAGTCTACAGAACACAACAAAAAAGTTATCTTCCACTACTGAAGTTTACTACAAGATATTTACTACCTTAAATCACATCAAATGCATTAAATGAATGCTTCACCGAACATAGTAGTGTGTATTTGACCCCACTTTTATGCTCACGTTTGACAACGAACATCACAGTAAAACCAAATCACGTAAGTCGCTTCAGTTCAAAATATATCACTGATATAAATTATTCAGGGTTGGAAAGGAAGAAGTCAGTATATAACTAACATGTATAGTATCCCAGCTCCTCAGATAATAATTCAACACTGCTAAGCATAATCCCATGCCTTCTTCTTGAAAGATGAGCTACTCGCTGTCAATGTTTTATTACGACTGAATGTTGAAAACGCTGCACCATGTATAACCTTGAAAGAACATTTTGCCATAGAAGCTAACTCTTACAACAGAGCCCTTGAACACAATATTTCAGCTAGTGCTGGAGAAAGCACTCTACTATACCTACACTAAATAGTGATTTCAAATAATTCTCACAATAAACAACAGCCAAGATGTTCAATAACGTACTTAAAAGATATTGAGAACTGTTAATTTCCTTTCTAGCCAGAGAGTACAGCAGATTTGTTCTGCAGCATTGCAAAATATCCCACAATGCCCTTTCCATTCTTTGTTATTTCCTTACTTACAAGCCTCATCAGGCAAGCCCCAGCACAATACTGCCCCCTACCTCCATCATCAGAGTGTAGCTCTCACTCACTTCTTGAGAAAACCCGAACTAAAATTAGCCTCTAGCAGCTGACACACAAGGCAGGCTATAAATACATGAACAGCAGCACATGCCAAAATCAGCTGGTGTATGGATAACAACATATCATGGATCGGGAGGTGGAGTTCAACTAGTAAATTTCTAAATAACTAGGGAAAGTGCACATTCACAGGAAGGAATAACTATACTGTAGCTTTAAGTACCTTGCTAAAAAACTAGCCATGTTATTCACAGCATCATTCATGTGTTCTGCAAGTAGGACCAACAAACCAGGTATTTCTCTCTCATTTTCTCCACATAATAATCTGTCAATGGCAAAAATGTATTATTTACCTTTGCAATTGACATAGACCTTATTCTTTGGCTTTAATAAGAAACATGAAATGGCTTTAAGTGGATATGAGTTTTCACCCGATGTCAAAAAAATCACAATTTTAGGCATTTAAACATTTAGAACAAATACATTTTGATAGCCATATACTAACTGGGTAAACTGAAGCAACCACTTTTCATTTCAATATTATTTATAAATGTGAATTTATTAAGAGTCTTATCAATTGGAAATCTTGGTTGGGGTTGTACAAAATAATTTATGATGACATTAAATTCAGGTAACTTCTTTGTTTAAGCACAATCATCATCATCTTGCACAGTTTCCAGCCACTGGCCGGGTCTGTTTGGAACACAAGCCTCTCCAACGCCTTCTGTCTTCCCACCATCTCTCAGCCTCCACCCTTGTCCAGTCTTCTCCTCTCTTCTGCACGCTATCTTCCACCCACTTCAGCCACCTGTCTCTCGGTCTTCCTCTCCGTCTCTTTCCTTCCCACTTCGTCTCGTGTACTCTCCTGGGTATCCTCTTCTCCTCCATTTGTTTTACATGTCCATACCATCTAAGTCTAGATTTCTCTATACCATCCTGAAATGGTTCCTCCTTCATTAATTCTCTGGTCCTCTCATTTCTTATTCTGTCCATCTTTGTAGCTCCAATACTGCTTCTCAAGAACCTCATCTCACAGGCCTGTATTTTGCTCTTCTCCCTTCCTTTCATAACCCAGGTCTCCGAGGCATACGTCAGGATAGGGACATAGTACGTCCGATATATGATCTTTTTGCTGTTCTGAGGGACATCCTTGCTCCATAACATGCTTCTCACACTCCTCCGAAATGCTTCTGCCTGCCTTCCCCGCTCATTTATTTCTCTATCGTTTCTTCCATTATCTCGTATCAGGCTTCCCAGATACTTGAAACTCTCCACTTTCTTCAGCTGTTCCCCACCAATTGTTATTCCTGTTGTGGTTCTTTCCTTCTTCTTTGTTGTGATCACCATCTCACTCTTATTTAAGCTAAATTTCATCACATATTCTTGTATTATTCCTTCCCACACATCCAACTGTTCCTGTACCACCTCCTCCTTGTTTCCCCAAATCATCAAATCATCTGCAAACACCATTGCTTTCATCTTTCCTTCCCCAATTACTTGTGCCACTCGGGTCATTATGTCATCCATCACCACAATGAAAAGTAACGGTGATAGTGCACTTCCTTGTTTCAGGCCGTTTCTCTGTTCCAACCAGTCCAATCTCTCTCCTCCCACTTTCACACAGCTCACGCTTCCCATGTACATCTCCTTTATCCTCTTTATAGTCCATTTCTCTACTCCGCTATCGTCCAGGGACTTCCATACTTTGTTTCTGGATACACTGTCATATGCTTGCTCAATGTCCAGGAAGGACATCAGTAGATCTGTTCCATACTCATAGTGCTGTTCTTGTAACTGCCTTACAGCAAAAATCAAATCCACTGTGGACCTTCCTGCTCTGAAGCCATGTTGTTCTTCCCTCATCCCCCCTTCTATCCTTGTCCTAATTCTCCTTTCCAAAACTTTCCCGAAGATCTTTGCACAATGAATCCTCAGTGTTATTCCCCGATAGTTTCTGCAATCTGTTCTACTACCTTTCTTGAAGATCGGGACAATTATTCCTTTTTTCCAGTCCTCTAGGGTCTTCCTTTCCTTCCATGCTGTCCTCATCACTCGGTACAACCATTGTATCCCCACCTCTCCTGCTGCTCTCACCATCTCCACACTCATCCATACCCGGAGCCTTCCCTCCTTTCATCTTTTTCACTGCATCTTCCACTTCTTTCCATGTTAAGTCCTTTTCTGTTGCAGTTCATCTTCCTCTTCCCCGATTTCTTCCTCCTCACCATCGTTTCCATTTGGGTTCAGAAGTTCTTCAAAATATTTTTTCCACATTTTCTTCAGTTCTTCCCTATTGTCTCTCTCTTGTCCCCTTTTGTTCACCATTCTAACATAATCCGTAGGATCCTTCCGCCTCTTATTTTTTACCATCCCATACAGGACCTTTTTTGTACCTTCACTATCCTCCTTCATCATCTTAGTCCACTCTTCCATCCACTTTCTTCTCTCCTCAGCCACTACTCTCTTCGCCTCCTTCTTTCTTTCCTGGTACTCTTCCCTTGTCTCTACCGTCCTATTTTGATACCACCTCCTAAAGGCTCTATTCTTTTCCCTTACTATATCTTTTGTCTTCTCATTCCACCATGGTGTTTCCTTCCACCTCTTCTTACTACTTGTCCTCCAACATACTGCTTCTGCTGCACCTACTAGTGTCTTCTTAAATCTAGTTCATTCCTCTTAAACCCCTCTTTCTTCATTTGTTGGAATTCCTTCCTTTACTATTTTGAGGTACTCGTCCCTTCTATCCCCTTCTTTCAGTTTCCATATCCTTATACGTATTTCCTGGTTCTCAGTCCCTTTCTTCTCCTTACTCCCTCTCAGGTTCATTACCAGCAATCGATGGTCGCTATCCAGGTTCTCTGATGGTATAACCTTGATGTCCGTGATGTTCTTATTTAGTTCTTTCTCATACAGTATATAGTCGACCACCGACTTCCTGGTCAAGTCATTCTTGAACCACGAGTTCTCAACTAGCAGGCTGTTCCTTTGGCAGAAGTCCAACAGTCTCTTTCCTTCCTCATTTCTTCCGCCCCAGCCCTCTGGTCCTAGAACACTCTCATAACCTTGTCTTTCTCTTCCTACATGGGCATTCAGATCCCCCATAACAATCATATTTCTTCCTACCAGCTGCTTCTGCAATTCCTCTTCAAACTCCTCCTTCTCTTCAGAGGCGCAGCCTACTTGTGGAGCATACACTTGCACTATTTCTACGGTCTCTCCCCTCAGTGCTACTTTCACTTTCATCATCCTATCACTTATTCTCCTCACTTCTTTTAAACCATCTCGTACTACTACTCCCACTTCATTCCTCCTTCCCTCTTCATTCCCACTCCAGTACAGTCTATAACCTTTTCTCAGTTCTCTCCTTCCTCCCCCTTTCCATTTTGTTTCTGCCAATCCCAATAAATCCAACTTCCTTCTTTCCATCATATCCACTATCTCCTCCACCTTCCCCGTCAGCGTTCTTATGTTTAAAGTTCCAAATCTTAGTCCGTGTGTACAGCCGTGTCGTCATCTATTATATCCATCATGTCCGAGGCTCGTTCCATTCTTGAAAGCATTTGGTTTCATCCACTACTGGCTTGCTGGGCCTATCGTAGCTTCACCAGAGCCCCGTTAGCCGTCACTTTTCAGGGTTCCTGTAGGACCTTCACAGCTACCGTAACGGTCCCGAGGCACACGAAGTGCCCACTGTACCTCGCCCCTACAGGCGATCCCCTACTTTGTGCCGTAGCCCGTCTCCCACGACGTGGACGAGGGGTTGGACTTATGGGAGAAGCACGATGAAGTATCCAAATGTCAATTAACAGGTTTAGTTAAAGTACCAATCATAGGACTTGTCTTAAACAAGACAGCATTATCAACACAGAATACTTATTATATACACGACAAGTCAGTTGAAATTGCTGCCAGCTGGAGATGTGCACACACAAGGTGAATAACAGACACTAAAATGAAAGGTTTCTAAATATAGGAGAATTTTGGTCAATGTAAGAACTTAGAACTATGAAACGTTTTATCAATTACAAGAAATGCATATTATGCGAAAATTTAGCTGGATGATACAGAGGTCATCACCTCCAGTTAATTTCATGACTTCTTTACAATGTTCATAGTATAATGACAACCATGGTGGTTGTTTATTTTTATGAAGAATTTTACCTGAAAGCTAGTTGAGATGAAAGGTGGTGTTGTTTTAGGGGGTGGAACAGCAAGGTCAAATATGAATGTAATTCATAAACCTATGTCACAAAATGGATAGTTAACTGAATAATGTAATTATGCTTAACTTGCACAATGGCATAATATGTAACAATTGTTTTGCAATTGGTCAACTCATAAAAATAGAATGTAATGAAACAACACTCAAAAAAAGATTCCTACGTTTCCCAACTATGCCATTTAAAGAAATGAAAAAAAAAAAAAAAAAAAAAAAAAAAAAAAAAACCAATAACAGGGTTTCTTCTTCTTCTTCAAGACTCCGTCTCCCTACGAAGGTTGGCGATCCAATCGATTATGATTACACGGTTAATCGCTGCTCGGAAGATTTCGATAGATGTGCGTCCATACCATCGGCGCAAGTCATTAAGCCATGAATTTCTCAGTCTTCCTACATATCTTTGTCCACCAATTTTCCCTTGCATTATAAGCTGGAGAAGTTAATATTGTTCGCCTCTCATTATGTGCTCAAGGTAACTAAGCTTACGTTCCTTGATGGTAACTAGAAGCTCCTTGTTCTTGTTAAAGATTTTGAGGACCTCTTCATTTGATTTCTTTTCCACCCAAGATATTCTGAGTATTCTTCTGTACAAGTACATTTCAAAGGATTCAATCCGCTCCATCAATGGATTGAGCATCCAACCTTCGAAACCATACAGAAGGACAGGAAATACTTAACAGTGTAACATACGAACTCTAAGCTGAAGGTTGAGATCTCTACCAATGAATAAATTTCTCATGCTGTTGAACATATTTTTTGCTTGCCCAATTAAGGATAGTATTTCATTTTTTGAGTCACAGTGTTCATTTACCAGAGTCCCGAGGTATTTAATTGAAGATACTTGTTGAACGATAGTATTGTTGATGTGAAGGGAGGCCTGTTTTAGTGTTTTCGTGAAGACAATCAACTTGGTCTTGTTAATATTCATGAATAAACCATATGCCTCACTAGCCCTTACGATGTTATTGACGATAATTTGAAGATCACCAGGGTAGTCTGCTAACACAACCGTATCATCAGCAAAACGGATGTTGTTGATGACTTAATCATTGATTTTAAGTCCCAGGTTTACGTCTTCGATAGCATCTGTGAACACAGCCTCGGAGGATGGGGGACAGAACACATCCCTGGCAGACACCTCTTCGTATGACTATGTCTTCAGGCGTAGCACCTTCAATTCTGACCTACGCCATTTGGTTCCAGTATAGTAGAGTGATGATACGCAGATCGCCAACATCTACACCAGTAGTTTGTAAAATCTCAATAAGTTTTGCATGAGATACACAATCGAAAGCTTTCTGGTAGTCGATGAAGCAAGCGTAAACAGCAACATTCATGTCCAAGCATCTCTGGGTCAAGACGTTCAAAGAGAAAAGAGCCTCGAGTACCCAGTCCATTTCTAAAACCGAACTGAGTATGACCCATATGGTGTTCACATTTCATGTATATTCTGGTGTGAATGATACGAAGAAATACCTATAAGACATGGGACATTAAGTTGATCATGTGATAATCATCACAATGTGATGCACTAGTCTTTTTAGGTATGGTAATGAAAGTTGATCTTAACCAGTCGGATGGAATTCTACCAACCACATATATGGCATTGAATAATGTAATTAGTAGCTCTAGTCCTTTACCATCACCTTGAGCAATGAGTTTAGCTGATATTTATTGAAGTGCTGGTACAAAAAAAAAAAAAAAAAAAAACGTTCATGATCACAGACGTAATTTCATTAGTTCATTACCAGATATCAACCAGCAGACACCTTTCTTAAAAATTAAAAATGTTTGATTATTTTAGGGATTTAGGACATCCTGATCATTAGTTGCTAATACATTGTCCTGCGAGGCGACGGTATACAGCACGTTACCAATTAGATTATATAATAACAAGAAGACACTGCAACCAAGTTAAACAATGTAAAAGCTATCCTGGGGCAGATGTTGCAAGTGACAACAACCTTGTTTTAATGAAGTCTAAGTTGATCCTCAAAAAGAAGAGACCAATTATTCAAGGCCGTAAAATGTTCGATGTCGGCAAGTTTAAACATGCCAGCATTCAAGTTGCAATTCCAAGAACAGATACAGGGAAGGATAAAGGATATATCCGCTAGTACAGTGAATGAAAAATGGATTGGCTTGAAACAAACAATTCTTGAAGTGGCTGATAAAACAGTTGAAAAGATGAAAGCATCACCTCAGAAACCCTGGATCAAGGATCAACTACTTGAGCTTATAGAGGAGAGAAGAAAGTATAAAAATGCTAGACGTATTATATGAGACAATGCTTAGTATTTGAAGATAGTTTGAAAAATGGACAAGTAGAAAAAGCTTAAGACTTGATTAATAAACAATTTGAAAGGAGAAAGGGGAATATTGCATATTGGATGAATATGGGAAACTAATGATTGAGAGCAAGGACGTAGTGATGAGGTGGGAGAGTTATTTGGAAAATCTGTATGCAGACCCCACACAATTGACTAAGCTGGAAAATGGAGATACTATTTCGCATGATAACTTAGGAACATCCATTCATTTCTTGAATCAGGATATTTTCATGCTGTGAATGAACTGAAATCACGTAAGCTCCAGGATGTGATAAAATAACAGCAGAAATGTTACAAGCATTGAATTCTGAGATACACAAATATCTGTTTGGGTTGTTCAGTGAAACATATAGAAATGAAGAAATCTCAGACGACTTTACAAAGAGTCTCACAATACCAATACCAAAGAAACAGGGAACACTGAAATGTGAGGAACATCGCACCCTTAGCATCCTATCGCATGCATCAAAAATATTGACTAAAATAATTTTCAGACGAATAAAAAACAAAATAGAACAAAATCTGAATGAAGCTCAATTTGGCTTTAGGCAGAACGGGGAACATAAATTACTACTTTGAGAAATTATTGATAAAATGATGGATATAAGGAAACCACTTTACATTACCTTTGTGGACCTTGAAAAAGCATTCGATAACGTGAATTGGAATATTCTCATGGAGAATATTGGCTAATGCTAGCTTGGATTACAGAGATAGACGGATAATCTATGAACTTTATAAAAACCAAAGAAGCATTGTGAACATAAGCAGAGTAGTGTAGGAAGCTTGTATTCATAAAGGAGCTAGACAAACCCGCCAACTTGGGCCCAATGTTTGGGAAGCCAGGCTCTGCCTGTCACAAGCCAGGACAAAGCGGTGAGTGATAGAGGAGTAACACCTCTAAAAAAAACCAAGGTCCAGCTGGCCCGGCTGGTAGCACCTTGTCAGGGTCCCTTGCCAGGGTTACGGTGAAGTCCTCAACGGCATTGATAGTGGAATAGATGATCTATAGAACAGTATGAATGGCGGACGGGGCGGCCCTGTATCCGGGATTAATAGGATAAAAGGCATCTACCCTATGATTTAGTTAGATGTCAGCTTTACATAAATCCATTTAGCGTCTGTCTTGTAGCAAGCGGCTAGATGGTCAGCGTCTGTTCACCAAAGGTGCGGCTGAAAACCCATCCTCGGAGCTAAGAACCTCGAGTAGAATTTTTAGGGGACTTGTTCCCTTAACCTAGCAAACAATCAACAATGGATATGCACATTGTAAGAGATTTTACCCCAGGGAGTAACCAATCTCCATTTTCCAAGGAAATGAAAAGTGGGCACTCGGATTCTGGGGGCCTACATCATTGTGCAAAGGATGAAAAGGATGAGTCGGAGCATCTTGAAAATAGCATTAAGCAAATCACTAGTAAAATTAAGCACAAGAACATAAACTTTTTGGCTACCTTTAATGTCAATTCACTCTTAAAAACAGGAAAACTTAAAACTCTAATAAATTTCATCAAAGAGAAAAGGATTATGATAACAGCTCTTCAAGAAACTAGATATACTGATGAACATCCATTTGATTGAGAAGGTTATAAAATATTCAAGGGAAAACCTGGAAAGAGAGTTATAAAAAATGTACCTCAGTTTGGAACTGGGTTCATTGTAAATCAGAACATATTAAATTCAATAATAAGAGTTTCAATCCATTAATGAAAGATTATCCCTGCTATCCTTTAAATCAGTAAACAAAGTTTATACCATTGTCAATACACATGCACCAACTAATGAGAAAAATGGGACTCAGAAAGAACAAACGGAAAATTTTTGGCAAGAACTATCAAACAACCTGGATCAAATTCCACCAAAAAATATAATACTTCTACTTGGAGACTTTAACGCTCAAATCGGCAAAAAACGTCAACATCGGTCCATAGTAGGCAATTTCCCAGCACTTAAAAGAACCAACACGAATGGAGATTTATTAGGTTATGCAGAGAGCATAACATAGTCCTGAAATCTACATTCTTCAAAAAACTTCCTAGGAAACAAACTACTTGGGTTTCCCCAAATCCAGTTTGTGGTGAGAAACAACTTGACCATGTTGCTATTAGCAGACAGTCTACAACGGAGATACTCTATGTGAAAGTTGCTAAGAGTGCAGGTTTAGATTCAGACCACTATCTGTCACTCATTAAATTCAAAATTAGACCAATATATAAAAAGAAAAATCTTTATCAATCCAAAAAGTTTGATACTCAAAAATTAGCTACAGAAAATAATTTCAAAACACTTTTGGAAAGCAGAGCACCTAAAACATCGGAACAACTTCAAAGAGACTTAGTACAGAGAGCAGAAGAAACCATTCTCCTTAAAAGAAAACGAAAACATGCCTGGTGGACTACTGAGTGTGATGAACTAATCTTTAAAAGACAACGAGCTTGGAACATCTGGAATGCAAATAAAAATGAGAATACCAGGAACAGCTTTATAGAATCCCGAAAACATGCATCTAAGGGACTCAAAAGGGTAAAAGTGCAACATATGAAAGACCAATTAACATTAATAGAATCGGACTTCAGACAGCACAATATAAAGGACTTCTACAAAACTTTCAGAAGTAGTTTAAGGAAGTATACTCCACCAAGCTTACTTTTCACAGATCCAAAGACTCAGAAAACTGCATATAATAACGCTGAAAATTGCAGAATACTTGCGGAATATTTTGAAGAACTCCTCAACTGCGATCCACCAAAGGAGACATTTAATTTTGATAATATACTCCCCTTTCCTCCAGACTCGAAACCACCAACAACAAATGAAATTAAAGAGATTATAAACGAACTTAAAAATAACAAAGCATCTGGAGAAGATAGTATAGTTGCTGAATTATGGAAATACTCGAGTGACAACATGATCCTATGTTTAACGGAAATCATAAATGACATATGGAAAACACACAGTTTACCATCAGAATGGACATCTGCTTTGATACATCCACTACATAAGAAAGGGAAGAAAACAGATCCTAACAATTACAGGGGAATCTCCCTCCTGCTAGTGACCTATAAGATCTTATCCAAAGCACTTTTAAAAAGAGCGGAAAAAATACTCGACCCACAATTGGGAGAGTATCAGGCAGGATTTAGGAAGGGACGATCATGTATGGAGCAAATACTAAATTTAAAGAGCATATTAGACATGAGGAACGGCGGCTTCGGTGGCGTAGTTGGTAGCATGCTGAGCTTCTATGCCCAAGATAGCGGGTTCAAACCCGGCCGAAGCCGTCGGATTTTTTAAGAGCGTTAAAAATCCCTCAGTATGCCTTCCTTCGGAGGGGAAGTAAAGCCGGCGGTCCCATGTCATAGATTTATGGCATGTTAAAGATCTTTCCTCTAATTACACCTGTGTGAAACTAAATTGGATAGGTTAAGAATGTAAACAACGCTCTTAGGTTGCTACGTTCGTTGCCAAGAGCCGACTGCGGTGGCGTCTAGTAGCTAGTTCTGAACTAGGCCTAGTAGTCGTTGACGGTGGCGTTTGGCGGCAAAAGTAGGAACTATTTGAAAATCCAAAGTTGCAGTCTCTACTTGAATTAAAAAACAGATACACACACTAATACAGTCATCACAATTAACACCGGTTATCAGACAGATTCTACACACACCCAAAGTACACGGGGCTACATGACCGCGTTGTCGCAGCCCCTAAACTAAGGAACCAACCAACCAACCTAGACATGAGGAAAATCAGGAACTTGAAATATGTAGTTACTTTTGTGGATTTTAAAAAAGCCTATGACTCCATTGACAGAAAGGCACTTATTAACATTCTGAAGGAATTTGGACTGGATAACAAGACAACTGAAATAATTCAAGCAACACTAACAAACACAACTTCCAAAGTTAAATTTATAGGGGAACTTTCAAAATCTTTCAAAATAAAGTCAGGTGTGAGACAAGGAGATGGTCTGTCACCTCAGCTTTTCAATTGTGCATTGGAAAAGGTAATTCGAGAGTGGAGGAAAGCCATCAATACTAAAGGCGTTCAACTAGGAAGACATCCAAATAAAATCACTGTAGATTGTTTAGCTTTTGCGGATGACATTGCATTACTTACTGACTCACTGGATACTGCCCAAGAACAAATTAGAGAGTTGCAAAAACAGGCAGCCTAAGTTGGACTACAAATATCATTTGAAAAAACTAAGTTCATGACAAACCTCACCGATGCCCCCAAAAGTATCACAATTCATGACAGTTCAGTATGTAAAACAAATTCCTTTAAATACCTAGGAGAGTGGATAATGAATGACTTACAGGAAAAGACAGCAATAGAAACAAGTATGCATAAATTACAAAGGTGTTTTCATATGACAAAAGATATATATAATAAAAAAAGCTTATCCTGGAACACTAAATTAAGGCATTATCAAACAGTAGTCAGACCTGAAACTCTGTATGCAGCAGAAACACTTAAATTAACAAGATTTGGTGATTTAGAAAAATTAGAGAAGACTGAAAGACGAATTCTGAGAAAAATACTGGGAGCTAAACGAAATAATAACGCAGAATATAGGTTACGACCAAATAGAGAGTTATATTTGAAATGTGAAAAATTAACTGATGTAATGAGAAAGAGAAGATTACAGTTTTTTGGGCACATCTATAGAATGGAAAATAGTAGAGTAACTAAACAGATCTTCAACTTACTGACTAGTTACAAATCCAAACCCACATGGTTCATTGAAATTGACAAAGATTTGACAAACGCCAAAATTCAGACAGACACAATAGCAAACAGATCACTCTTCAGAGAAGCTATTCAAAACGCAACATTTCAAGAAAGGAAGAAACAAACAACTGGCAGAAAGTGGACTCAGGAGGAGAAAGATCGTCACTCTAGAACGATAAAGAAATTTGGAAACAACGGAAATTGAATACAATGGACAATAGCCAACGTTGATTCATCGTACCCTCCAAATGGGTTATTCGAAAGAAGAAGCAGAAGAAGAAGAAGGGAGCTAGACAGGGATGCAGCTTATCGCCAGCACTCTTCAACTTATATATTGAGAAAGACATTGAGGAATGTAAGACAGTTATGAGAGGAGTTAAGATCAACGGAGTAGCAGTCAAGACAATAAGGTTTGCAGACAACATAGCAGTCCTGGAACCCAGTGAAGAGAAACTGCAACATGCACTCACGGATTCTACATGAAAAATATAATATGAAAATCAATATTAAAAAAACGGAAATAATGGTATGCGCCAGAGAACAACTTAATGCAGCTATTCATATGGCTGGTGCTCTACTTAAGCAAGTTAACACTTCACCTATCTAGGTAGTAAAATTACCTCCACTGAAAAAGTTCAACTGATATTCAAGCTAGAATTGCCCAAGCCAAAATTGCATTTAACAGCAAAAAATCCCTTCTGACTTCTAAAAATATATCTATTGAGACCAGGATTAAATTTATAAAATGTGTGGAGTGTAGCCTTGTATGGCTCAGAAGCCTGGACAGTGGGATGGATAAAATTCCATGGACCGCAAGAGTGACGAATGACGAAGTGCTCAAAGCCATTATTGAAAAGAGAGCATTTCTCATAACAATATGGAAACTACGAGACCAACTGTTAGGACATGTCTATCGCCACAATAACTTTATGGTAACTGTGTTAGATGGCATCATTCGGGGCAAGAGAGGAAGAGGGCGACCGAGTCTGCAATACATCAAACAGATCATAACGGATGTTAATGTCCATTCATACAGAGACATGAAGAGATTGACTGGCGACAGAGAAGAATGGAAGAGGAGGATTGCTGCCGACCAATCTACGGATTGAGAACTTGAATGACTGATCATTAGCCTCATGTACTCTAGTGTGTTTTGAATTTGGCTGATAACCTACATTTCTAGGGCGATTGTAGTAGTGTAAAACTGTAATTAGAGTTGGGGTAGGCGCCCCTTTGAATTGAAATAAGGTGCCAACCTGGGACTCGTCTGGAGAGGGTGCGGAAAACCCACATTCAAGAGAGCCATTGTCAAAGTCGGGATTCAAATCTCCTGTCTCTGGACTTCCAGCTCCACCTTGCAGCCATAGTTAGTAACCTAATTGCCACAGTTATGCTACAGTATTTATCAGACAGTACACAGGCTTCGCTCAATCCACTTCATGGTGTAGGAGCTAGCATTCTTGGCTGTCACCCCTGAGGTCCAGGTTGATTCCAAACTCTGCTAAGAATTTTAATTTCATCTGAGGGTTAGAACAGGCTACAGCCACTCTGAGTGGTGTTATTTCATTGAAGGATTTGACATTTTGTACCAGACCTTTGTACTCTGGTGTATGGACAGTGGGTTTTGACATGGTGGGTTGTGCACCACATGGTGCTAGTTATAACCTCTTGATTTGACTCAGGCAAGGAAGGCATTTCTACAGAAAAAGGATCTGTTGACACCGAATATAGATTTAATTATTAGGAAGTAATTTTTGAAAGCCTTTGTCTGGAGCGTGGTACTCTATGGAAGTGAAGCATGGACTATTGGTGCAGCAGAAAAGAGGAAAATTGAAACCTTGAAATGTGGTGATGCAGGAGAATGATGATCAGATGGGTATATAGGGTTACAAATGAAGAGGTATTAAGACGAGTGGGAGAGGAGAGATGTTTCTGGCGATTGCTAATGAAAAGAGATAAGTTGGTAGGACACCCAGGAATAACAAGCTTAGTTATGGAAGGATCGAGGACAAGAACTGTAGAGGTAGACCAAGGTTAGAATATGTTAAACAGATTGCCTCGGATGTAGGGGGTGGTAGCTATGTAGAGATGAAACGATTAGCTCAGGACAGGGAGGCATGGATGGCTGCATCAAATCAGTCGAAATACTGACGACTCAAACACACACAGCCAGCTTCGTGAGGCAAAACTGAGGTGAGTTTAATTCTCACTTTAGCCATCCCAGAAGTGGCTTTTTGTGGTTTACCACTTCTACTTCAGGCAAATGCAGAAATGCACCAGTTTCCCATTCCTAGCCTCAAATACAAATGATTCGCTCGTTGTTGAAAGGCACTAAGTCCAATCTTTAAAGTTTTGAGATAAACACAAAAAACTGTTTTTCCACTCTTGTACTGAAATATGAGACAAAGGATTTTATATGTGGAAACTGCACACAAACGCCGATATCATCATCATCATCTTGCACAGTTTCCAGCCACTGGCCGGGTCTGTTTGGAACACAAGCCTTTCCAACGTCTTCTGTCTTCCCACCATCTCTCAGCCTCCACCCTTGTCCAGTCTTCTCCTCTCTTCTTCACGCTTTCTTCCACCCCCTTCAGCCACCTGTCTCTCGGTCTTCCTCTCAGTCTCTTTCCTTCCCACTTCGTCTCGTGTATCCTCCTGAGTGTCCTCTTCTCCTCCATTCGTTTTACACGTCCATACCATCTAAGTCTAGATTTCTCTATACCATCCTGTAATGGTTCCTCCTTCATTAATTCTCTGGTCCTCTCATTTCTTATTCTGTCCATCTTTGTAGCTCCAATACTGCTTATCAAGAACCCCATCTCACTGGCCTGTATTTTGCTCTTCTCCCTTCCTTTCATAACCCAGGTGTCCGAGGCATACGCCATGATAGGGACATAGTACGTCCGATATATGATCTTTCTGCTGTTCTGAGGGACATCCTTGCTCCATAACATGCTTCTCACACTCTTCTGGAATGCTTCTGCCTGTCTCCCCCGCTCATTTATTTCTCTATCGTTTCTTCCATTATCTTGTATCAGGCTTCCCAGATACTTGAAACTCTCCACTATCTTCAGCTGTTCCCCACCAATTGTTATTCCTGTTGTGGTTCTTTCCTTCTTCCTTGTTGTGATCACCATCTCACTCTTATTTATGCTAAATTTCATCCCATATCCTTGTATTATTCCTTCCCACATGTCCAACTGTTCCTGTACCTCCTCCTCCTTGTTTCCTCAAATCATCAAATCATCTGCAAACACCATTGCCTTCATCTTTCCTTCCCAGATTGCTTGTGCCACTCGGGTCATTATGTCATCCATCACCACAATGAAAAGTAACGGTGACAGTGCACTTCCTTGTTTCAGGCCGTTTCTCCGTTCCAACCAGTCAGATCTCTCTCCTCCCACTTTCACACAGCTCACGCTTCCCTTGTACATCTCCTTTATCCTCCTTATAGTCCATTTTTCTACTCCTCTATCCTCCAGGGACTTCCATACTCTGTTTCTGCATACACTGTCATATGCTTTGTCAATGTCCAGGAAGGCCATCAGTAGATCTGTTCCATACTCCTAGTGCTGTTCTTGTAACTGCCTTACAGCAAAAATCAAATCCACTGTGGACCTTCCTGCTCTGAAGCCATGTTTTTCTTCCCTCATCCCTCCTTCTATCCTTCTAATTGTCCTTTCCAAAACTTACTCAAACATCTGTGCACAATGACTTATCAGTGTTATTCTCCGATAGTTTCTGCATTCTGTTCTACTATCTTTCTTGAAGATCAGGACAATTATTCCCTTTTTTCAGTCCTCTGGGGTTTCCTTTCCCTCCATGCTGTCTTTATCACTTGGTACAACCTCAGTACAACGCCAATATAATATAACTAAAATAGCCTTGTTCCGTACGTTACTAAAACTTTTATTGACATAAAATAATAATGGTATTGGTTTTACGTCCCTTTTAACTACTCTGGCTTTTAGAGACGCCAGGGTGCCGGAATTTTGCCCCGAAGGGGATCTTTAACGTGCCAGTAAATCTACTAACGCGGCTCCCTCGCATTTGTGCACCCTCAAATGCCAGCTGACTGCGCCAGGATACGAACCTGCAACCTTGGGCTCAGCAAGTGAGAATGTTACCCCTGAGCCACGAAGCCAGCCCTTTTATAGACGAAATACGTAACTGGACTTAGTCCATTTCAACATGGAATGAGCAGAACCTTTGACCGAGGAATATCATTCACATTCTTAGTTTATTTCCCTTATTTCTAAATGAACTGATGTATACGGAAGCCTGAAAAAAAGGTAACTTGAATGTAATAACTGTTATTTAGTTATGTTGAAATGCAGTAACTAACTTCTGGACTAAGTTTCTTTCAACATGAAATAACTAACTTGACGGCTGTGGTAATAGCACAAGCGCTGCCAGGACATGGTTCCATTCAACACCGAAACATGCATCTAGCATCCTAGGATGGAAAATCACGGTAAAAAGGATTTGTCAAAAATGTGGACTTAGTGCCTTTCAACAACGAGCGTTCAAATGTATTAAAACTAGATGCAACAATAATACATGTTATCAGATATAATCCTTACTGGCTGTCTGACACTGTGGCCAATCTCGTAGCAGCATAGAGACAGAGAGAAGAACAGTGGCGACTGAAGACAGCGCAGACACCTAATAATCATGCTCCTATGGTAATATCCCACCAGGGTCCATATTGTACTAGCTACCGTGATGGTCTGAACAAATCAAGAGGTCATAGCTTGAAGTACCATGTGGTACATATGCCACCACGTCAAAACCCACTGTCAACACACCAGAGTACAAAGGACTGATGCAATATGTCAAACCCTTAAATGAAATAACACCACTCGATTCATTAGGCAGCTGATGTATACGAGCAGAAATCAAACAATTTTAAAGTTGATTTGATAACAAACGTATCTAGAAAGTCTTCAAACCAAGATAAGTTAAGATAAATAATTCTAGCATCTGAATACATGGCATAGATAAGGAGGTGGAATATGCACATTGCTTCGGCAATCAAACATATACAGTAGACCAATATACTATCTGTTTCCGATTACTGTTGTTAAAGGTGGAAAGTATTCTTAGATTCATTTTGCTGACTTAAAAAATCAAAACTGATTAGATAAACACTCAGACTCAATAAACCGGAACATACCTTAAAAATAGGACAGACTGCTACTGGGACGTAAAAGAAAACACATTTTAAAACCATGGTGCGATAATGTTTTAACGTGCTATGAGTTCTTCTGTTAGGTTCACAGAATCCCAGTTACTTTCTACTTGATTGACATTCATACAGCAAGAAAGGTTAGGACATCTATGAACAAGAGAAGTTATATCAATGATATACACATTTAATCATTTATCACTTTAAGGGAAACAGTGTTGTGTTGTTACTCACCACATAGCGGCCTACACACATAATGCCGAAGTAGTACCATGACAAATAGAAATAAATAGTGCCATCACTTGACTGTCTTTCAGCTGATCTACGTTGACCTGCTCACACAGGCAACACCAGTCCATGGCATGCAGTTTTAATATGCTTTTCATGGTGACAGTTACTTTTTACTTTTAATTGTTTAACCTTCTCCAAGGTGTACACCCTGTAAGTTCTTTGTTTCATGCTTTCTATTTGCAGCCATAATATAAAATCAAATAACGATAACAACATGGGATAGTAAATTAATGAACCTAGTGTTAATTACTAAAACAGCCGTGAGAGAGATCCATTATATTTTCTCTTAGGAGTGGAAAAAAAAAAACAGGCACAAATTAATGTTCTAATGTATGACTTCATGAATACTATCCCACAATATTACCACTATACTATACAATACTTGCATGTAGAACAGATTTATTGTAACAATAAATATCAGGCCATGTCAGACCATGGTACAACATGTAATTACTGCCTCTCTCTGAATAGTACCTAGTAACGAAGACACTAAGGGAACTTGGGTCACAAAGTTTATCTTTCTTAAACAGGGATAACAATGTATGGGTCTGCCTAATCAATACAATTTAGGTTCAAGAATACGGACACTTTGATTCTTAACAACTGCACAAGTAATTTCGTGGACTCAATGAAACTTAGAACTGATGAAGATGAAATAGAGCAAAATTTTAAATGTCGTGAAATTGGAGTGCAATGCAATATGGGAGTGGAATGCAACAGAAATAATAATGGCTAGTCAGATACTGACAGTGAATGTTTGTGAATTTCTAAGTGGCTATAAAGACTTGACATGACTTTTACTAAGAACCCTAGTTGCCTCAAAATATTTCTTCAGATCACAGACCTTCTGAAACCAAACTTTCATTTCCCAAGTAATCAAGAACTCAAATCGAAACAGCTTAGTTTCAAATTGTGGAATATTGACTTTCATAATTGTACCCCTTATTATTCCTGTTTCCGATGGGGTCGGGGATGAGAAGCAATGAAATACCCTGTGGCGGATGTTTTTACGGCCGGATGCCCTTTCGGATGCCAACCTCATGAGAGGAGTAAAGAAATTGTATTCTCTTGGGGAAAAAAAGTTTTCTTTTTAAAATCAGGCTGAGTGGTGTAGTTGGTTCAACGTTAGCCTTCAAAAACCAAGATATTGATCCCAGCACAGTTCAATGGCATTAAAAGGTGTTTAATTGCAACAGTTGCACGTCAGTCGAGGTACTGGCAAACTTAAGATCCCCCTCTGGGGCAAAATTCCGACACCCCAGTATCTCAAGCATTTAATTTTTTTCTTTTAAATTTTCTAAATGTATAAATGGTCTAATCAAATATAACTTCACCATTTATTATTATTATTCATAGCAATATATTTTCTAGAATAACTCAAGACTTGTATTCCAGAGGTAACAATAAAAACTTGATATTTCTTTGGTGGAAACTCTCAATGTCACCGATATGCGGGTTTCTATTTCAGAAGGGGGTTTCAAGTAATGAATGATCATTTCTTAATCATCATATTTTATGCATTTTGACTCAAATTGTATTTAAAAGACACTAGCAGCATTAAAACAAATCCTTGAAACGCACATATTAATATAATCTACATGATGGGCAGTGTAACAGATTGAACTAATTTTTGAGTGTTACACTGTTTTGTGATGATGTGGAACAGTGAACATCTGGTAGTGCCAGTTGTGTAGTTTTTGTGTATTGGATTATGCATAAACAAGGAACCTTTAAACTCTGCTTAGAACTTTTGATAACATATTTCTAATGCTGAACTTCAGACCAGTTATTTGCATTTCTCATCTGGTCTAAAAAATAAAAAAAATGATGTCAGCTTGGAATAAACCATTACAAAGAATAACATTATTTTTTATAAATCAACTAGCTGTACCCGGCATGCGTTGCAATGCCAATCAAAGAAGTGTTGGTGTTGAAATTCTGTTTCTTGAAGTGCTTTTGGATACACAACATGTTAACTGCCTCTAAGCTATCGTAAAATGGATTTTCTAATTTAGAACCATTCGTGGAAGCGTGCACAACAACTTTCAAAAGTTTCATTGCTGTCACTCATTTGTTGAATCTACTCGTACGCTACCTGTTGTGAAATGGATTTACTAAGTCGAAACCCTTCCCTGGCGTGTACACAATAACTCATCAATGATTCATCGCAATCGGATGAATTGTATATGCACGTATACGGGGTTTTGTTTAAACGATTCGTGCGCTGTCACTCATTTGTTGAATCTACTCGTGTGCTACCTATTGAGAAATGTATTACTAAGTCGAAGCCCTTCCCTGGCGTGTACACAATAACCCATCAAGGTTTCATCGCAATCGAAGAATGTTATATGAACGCAATAGGGGATTTTGTTGAAACGCTTCGCGCGTCGTCACCCATTTGTTGCATCTACTCTTGCGCTACTTATTGTGAAATGGATTTACTAAGTCCCCTTCCCTTGCGGGTACACAATAACTGATCAATGTTTCATCGCAATCGAATGAATAGTATATGAACGCATACCTGATTTTGTTTAAACGATTCGCGCTCTTTCACTCATTTGTTGAATCTACTCGTGCGCTACCTACTGCAAAATGTATTTACTAAGTTAGAAACCGTCACGTAAGTGTCCACAACATCTCACCCAAGTTTCATCGCTATCGGACTAATGGGATATGAAGACATAGGGGACTGTATTGAAACGCTCCGCATGTCGTCGTTCATTTGTCGAATCTACTCGTGTGCTACCTACTGTGAAATGTATTTACTAAGCCAGAAACCATCCTTGGAGTGTCCACCATATTTCACCCAAGTTTCACCGCTAACGGCAGAATGGTATATGACCTTATACGGGACTTTGTTGAAACGCTTCGCGCGTCGTCCCTCATTTGTTGAATCAACTTGTGCGCTGCATATAGTGGATTTACTAAGCCAGAAATTTTCCATGACGTGTACACAACATCTCACCCAAGTTTCATAGCTACGGACGAATGGTACATGAATGCATACGGGACTTGGTTGAAACGCTTCGCGTGTCGTCGCTCATTTGTTGATTCTACTCTTGCGCTACATATTGTAATATGGATGTACTCAGCCAGAAACCTTCCCTGGAGTGTACACAACATCTCACCCAAGTTTCATCGCAATCGGATGAATGGTATGTGAACGTATACGGGACGTTGTCGAAACGCTTCGCGCGTAGTCACTCATTTGTTGAATATAAACGTGCGCTTCGTATTGTAAAATGGATTTACTTAGCCAGAAACCTTTCCTGGAGTGTACACAACAATTCACCAAACATTTATCACTATCAGACGACTGGTATATGACTTTATACGGGACTTTGTTGAAACGCTTCGCGTGTCATCGCTCATTTGTTGAATCTACCGGTGCGCTACCTAATGTAAAATGTATGTACTAAGCCAGAAACCTTCCCTGGAGTGTACACAACATCTCACCCAAGTTTCATCGCTATCGGATGAATGGTATATGAAATTATATGGGACTTTGTTGAAACGCTTCGCGCGCCGTTGCTCATTTGTTGATTCTACTCGTGCTCTACCTATTTTTAAAGGGATTTACTAAGCTAGAAACCTTCCCTGGAGTGCACACAAAATCTCAGCCTAGTTTCATCGCTATCGGACGAATGGTATATGAACGCAAACGTGACTTTGTTGAAATGCTTCGCGCGTCGTAGCTCATTTGTTGAATCTACTCGTGCGCTGCCTTTTGTAAAGTGGATGTACTAAGCCAGAAAATTTCCCTGCAGTGTACACAACATTTTACGCAAGTTTCATAGCTATCGGACGAATGGTATATGAATGCATACGGGACTTTGTTGAAACGCATTGCGTGTCGTCGCTCATTTGTTGTATCTACTTGTGCGCTATCTACTGTGAAATGTATTCACTAATTTTGAAACCTTCACGTAAGTGTACACAACATCTCACCCAAGTTTCATCGCTATCGGACGAATGATATATGAACACATACGGGACTTTGTTGAAATGCTTCGCGCATCGTCGCTCATTTGTTGAATCTACGCGTGCGCTACCTAATGTAAAATGGATTTACTAAGTCAGAAACCTTCCTTGGAGTGTACTCAACATCTCACCCAAGTTTCATCGCAATCGGACGAATGGTATATGAACGCATAGGAGACATACATACCCACAAACTATCACGTTACATTGATTTTTATATATATAGATTACAAATTTTATTTAGAGCAAGGTCATAGCATTAGTTCAGTGAAGAAATGAACATTGTTAGAGGTTTATATTAAGAACAAAGTTCCAAATGGTTCCGGGAACTTTGTTCTTAATATAATTCAGTCAATACGGAAAAAATGTGCGACTCTCAGAGTCAAAAATATAAAAAAATTGTTAGAGGTTTGTTGACTGAATTATAGATATGAAAAAAAAAAAAAAAAAAGAGAGAACAAAAAAACAACACATGATTCAGTGCAGTGAAATCTAGCTTGTAGAGATAGATTTGGTGGTTCGTTCTTAAGTTTAGGGGCTGCGACAATGCGGTCATGTAGCCCCGTGTACTTTGGGTGTGTGTAGAATCTGTCTGACAACCGGTGTTAATTGTGATGACTGTATTAGTGTGTGTTATCTGTTTTTTAATTCAAGTAAGGAATTTTTGAATTTTTCAAATAGTTCCTACTTTTGCCGCCAAACACCACCGTCAACTAGTTCAGAACTTAGCTACCAGACACCACCGCAGTCTGCTCTTTGCAACGAACGAAGGAACCTAAGAGCGTTGTTTACATTCTTAACCTATACAATTTAGCTTCACACAAGTGTAATTAGAGGAAGGTTCTTTAACATGCCATAAATCTATGACATGGGACCGCTGGCTAAACTTCCCCTCCGAAGGAAGGCATACCGAGGGATTTTTAACGCTATTAATAAATCCGACGACTTCAGCCGGATTTGAACCCGCGATCTTGGGCATAGAAGCTCAGCATGCTACCGACTACGCCACCGAACCCGCCAGATAGATTTGGTAAAGGAGCTACTTGTATAGTCTGGGACAGTTTAAATGAGTTACTAGATCAAGACAGGGTAGGCAACATTAACAGCCGTCCCCTATGCCTACGTAAATGTTGGTTTATGGTTGCATTTCTTGAAGGTAAGTAGTTTTCAGGTGCGAGCACATTGTCGCCAACCCTGCTTAAAATCCCGCCATCTCCAAAGACCATAATACCAGTAAAATTCCGTACCACACAGTTGCCGACATGTTTCTGGCAATAACTCCCAGAATGCATTTTTCACAAAGTCAGCCAACATTATAATTACGACTGTAACTAAGGACTTATTATTTAAATAATTTCACAGTTTTCTTTGGAAATTCAAGTCTAATGAAGTTGTAACAAGTTGTACAAGGTAAGTACTAGTAATATAAATCGATTAAAACAGTTTATACAGTTATTATAGACTCTTGATATGTGTGCGTGAAATCCACTTGTCTGAGATGTTTCGAAGCTTTTATTTAATTAATTTTTGGATAAATTCTTATTTAGATTTCATCATGACGCCTAAAAAATACTAGAACAAGATTGGAGATGGATTGGAGTAACTCTACAAAGATCACTACAATTTAAGTAAGTAGGCCTAGCCTAGACCTACACAATTTAAAGTACAGAGTTATTTAATCGTTGTTTTATTTATTTTTATATTCAGTCAGAGCACAAATAACGTAATAAAAAACCTTAATGGTCTTTGGAAATTTTGAAATAGTCTTCCGACTGCATTTTCCGTATAGGCCTAATTCAAACATAACCTAAAATATAGCCTATGTAAGTTCTCTCTCGGGAATGTATTCTTAGGTTCAATTCGCCTTCTAATATGTCTGTTAGGTAGTCAGCCCGAAGGCTGGTTGGATCCTCAAAAAGCACCGCCGTTACGTTATGAGAGTGGATACACACAAAAGCCCAAGGCAGCGCTATATTGAGGTGTTCTAGGCAAGAAGAGGAGTGAGGTAGTTTGCCATTGCTTTCCTCACTGAGTCAGAACAGTAGTCCTAACCCTATGAGTAGAACCTTTCACAGCATCCACAGGCACTGACTGTGCCCTGAATGCCATTACTAAGCACCACCCATACCTCAGTAGCTTCCATATAATCACAGCCATGAGTGAGACTGAGACATCGATGAAAAGCCACCTTTTACTCTAGCCTGTGCCAACTGACAAATGCAAATGTACTGTACTCATCAAGAGATGGCAAACAGGCCATTCTAATATAGTAATGTATATTATTCTCGACTTCCAAATGCCGTCAGCCATAATATTATAATACATTGCATATGTACCGGTAACTCTTAAGCTTGGAAGTAGGCCTAATCTATGATTCGCACTCAGTTGGTGGTAGTGAATGTATTGGTGATTATTTATGAAGCTTATAACTTATGTACTTGGCTACTGACCTATAGCCTACTTAGTAGTAGGCAGATAAAATATTTATATTAGGCCTATTTTTATTTGTTTCAGTCATGGTTGCGACAGAGTAGTGTGATGCCCTTCCACGAACTTCAAGGGTTGTGCAACATGAATCAATCATCATTCTGAAGAGCCATATACTCACATGTGCATGGTATATGCACTGCGCTAGAGTCATATGCAAATTTTCAGAGAATACCAACAATATCTCATAGCTCTCTTTTCGTTCTCGACATAAGTTACTGCGCCACGAATGTCTGGGTGAAAATTACTGATGTACTAATGTTGGGTGAGACAAAGTCATTGTTCGCTACTTGGTTAGATGACACGGTTTGGGCGAAGCCACTGGTTGCAATAAGTTATAAATATTGGTCGCAGCTATAGCCTACTTGTATTATTAATTCTGAATGAAAGTAGAAAGTGGCTTATACACCTGCATCGGACATGATTGTGACTGTATGCTGTGATGGCTGCGCTAGAATTAGTAGCACACAGGTAACGATATTTGTAGGCTATACATCATACGGTAATAGAAAACTAAAAATTTCATAGATCTCGTAGGCCTATACTACAGCTTGGACGTGAATAATGAAATAAAAGGCAAAACCATTGGTCTGGATCAAGATTATTGATGCTTGACTACCCCCACTGTGCATAACAAAAAACGGGGGTGTTATATATTAGCTAACGCGTCCCGCGTTACCTCAATTTTTCATATTAAAGCATTGTTGTTGTTTCTTATGGCTAGCCCAGATTCCAATCCATCAGCTTTCTTGCATTCCAATAGAGTTGTGTGAGGTTTCCTGAAGTTCTAGCAGTCACATCAAGTTTGTTGCAATGTGGCAGGTGCCCCTTATCCATTTTACTTCCAGGTTCGTGACAAAGTGTGCATTTTTCAGATCTCAGGATGTCCCAAATAGGATCACGACTTATATAGATGGAATTCCAGCTGAGTCTGCCATTTTCGCTGTTAATTATGCACAAGTACAGTATTGCCAATCCCACACTTACAGAACTACTTTGTATAAGCGCGGTACCATGAAACAAAATAGCGCCAAGTTTGAACCAGTTCGCAATGGATTGTGCAAGCTGTTTTTGTCTAAACCAATAATTGTTAATTCATTAGGCCATACAAACAACCCTGGATTTTGTCACGCACAGTGGGGGTAGACATGCATCAATAATTTTCATCCAAACCCATGGTTTGTGCCTAGACCAAGAACTTTTAGGCAGTGAGACGCTGGTTTTTTCCCGATTAGTTCGAAACATGAAATTCTTGCGATCAGCGTTCATTACAGTGGTAAATACTGTTATACATACAAAACAAACCTAACCTGGGGCTTATGCCCAGACCTCCTTGCTTGTAGTGCAATCGGTAATTTTCGTCCAGACAGTCGACTAAACAAGTAGCGACCAATGGTTTCGTCCAGTCAGTCGTCTAACCAAGAAGAGCTCGTTTATTTCTTTTCTCACATAATTACAACATTACATGTGTCGTCTAATGTAGGCCTATTTAGTATCGGATATGTTGGTAACTAATGACGTCAATGTGATCGCTCACTGCGGCAGTTTCACATACCAAATATGCTGTCGAACATGGCTGCGGTTGTTAAATATACAATAAATAAAAACACATGTTTAAGTGATTTAGCACATATATCCGGTGCAGAAGTGATCAAGGTTAGTAGTTACAATTGATAATGTCCCCCCCTCCCGCCAGAAGATGAAATAAGGTATGAAAATTATATATTATCAAAGTGAAAGCAAAAAGAAAAAAGAGTGATACATGGTACAGAATTAATCTGAAATTTCACTACAGTATGTCGTTTTATAAAAGGGCATAGCGGGTGGGTTACAGGCAGCTAAGGAGAAAGCATCTATTAGGACATCACTTCCATAATTATTATTCATCATTACACAAGGTATTTAGGCTAAGTATTCTACTTGGTTCATCACTCCTGAAGTGTTACCTCTATTACGTGTGTCATTTTGCCTTGAACATTTTTGGTTGAAGGCAGGCTATTATTTTATTTTAGAATATTCACTGAAAATTTGATGTAATCAGCGTAACCGCAGCCTTCGTAAAGAGGTTTACACAGGCCAGCGCCTATCCCATTTTTGAACAGCTGACTGCGGTTGACTGTAGCGTTGGGGGTCTGCACCAGTAGTGCTGGCCAACAGCGGGGCGCACTTGAACTCGGTCAGTAATAACACTATGTATTGTATTCGTCATGATAATGCTATTATTATGATCATGTAGAAATGAGTGGAAGTGTAGAGGACGTACCCATTCGCGACAACGCTGCCTCAGTTCAATTCCCTCTCATATATTCCGCTCTCGCAATTTAAATAACTCAGCTCTCCACAGAAAATTGTTTTGTGTTGATATCTTATAGTTATAATTTTCAAGATATAACTCCGTCGATAAAGCTTGCCTTTCAACGCCTGTACTTAACTCGTCAATTTCTCAGTGAATTCATTGAATTTTCTACAAGTGGCTTTTAATGTGCCGGTTGATGAGAGGTCAGGAGACTATTCTACCAACCATCTCGCATTGTGCGGCTAGCATTTTTTGGCAGTTGGTCCAGGTTCAATTTCCAGCTCTGCCAAGAAATTTTAATTTTGGTCTGAGGGATGGAACAAGGCACACTCAGCCTCATGAGGCAAAACTGAGAAAAGGAGGGTTCGATTCCTATCTTAGCCATCTTGGAAGTGGTTTCCACGCTTCTACTCCTGGCAAATGCCGGGATGGTTCCTAAATTAAGGCCATGGCCACCTCGTTCCCAATCCTCATCTGAATAATAAATGCACACACTAATCCAGCCATCACAATAACACAGGTTATCAGACAAATTCCACATGCCCAAGTACACAGATCTACATGACCATGATGTCACAAAGCCCCAAAATCAACCAACTGCTGCTTTCTACCATTCCAAGACGAAATCTTCGAGTTGCCATTAGTCTAATGCCCCTAAAATCCACGACTAGTTCGAATGGTTTTAGGCCTAAGCATTGGATCAACCATCTTCTTGCATCTCAATAGGGATTTGCCAACAGGCTTTCAACAGCTTGTCTCAATTCTGCCTTCATATATGTAGGCCTATTGGCAACTCCAGCTATCTGATATATCTAGCGGTAAAAATTAGAAACTTACCAAGTAGGGTACATTCGTCACGTGGTGACTGGTTGTATATGGTTTCTTGTATTCGTAAGCAGATCGAGGTGATTTCTTCGTGTCTTCATACATAAGTAATAAGTTTTACTCGTTGATGGAGTGTAAAATGAGTAAAAGCAACGTATATTGCTCAGTTTACGGCTGTAAGTCGATGCATAAAAGAGGGCTGCGGATATAAGTTTTCATCACTTTCCAAAAGATGTAAATAGCAATAGCCAAAAGGTGACGATACCAAATAAATACGGGCAACAGGAGCGGGTTGGACCACTCACCACTACACTCACTGACGACAGGACGGGTTGTTCACTGTTTACGCCGAGTCAAGCCGTACCAAGACAGCTAGGCCTACACCAGCCGACTACAGCCAAGGTTCATCAGTCAGGTATCCTTCCCCCTCCCTAGTTCATTTCCAATTACCCTACCAATCGCCATCACCTCGCTCTGCGATATCCGAGCCATTCCACTACGAGTCATATAGGCCTAATTTGACTTCGCAGGGTAAATATCTACTCTGCGAGAACCTGCTACCAGTCCGATATTCTACACCAAACCCACCAGCTAACCATCTAAATCAAGCAATTCCTGTGTCCCCCGAGCTTTAATACAAGTTAAACTCATCCCTTCGCCCTACCAAGCAGCAAATAATTTCTACAGTCAATGGTACAGTGAGCAAACTAAAATATAGCTTTTAAAGTAACAGTGCCATGACTCGAACTGCTCAAAAACAGATACCAGCAGACAACCGATGCTTGATAATATGCAATTGACACATAAAATCCAGTGGAACACACAAATTAGATCACGTGTATCGCACAGTTATACATATATACAATCAAAAATAACACTGTCATTATTTTAGGGACCACATTTACTGATTATAACCAATAAATAAAAAGTGTTCCATATCAAACGTGTGTTATTGAGTATTTTTACCCTACTTATCCAGACCGACCGCAGCGCCCCAAGTGTTAGTTTGAGTTGCCAATAAGTTACATGCAAGAAATGAGTACGGTACTTATCAAAAATAAAGAAATAATAAGCTAATATGTACCCTACTATTATATTTCCCTCCTACTCCTAAATCCTTCTCTGAACACTCATCTTAAAACAGAATGGTCTGCATTTCTGGACTAATTATAAAAATATAGCCTATAAGAAGAAATGAACATGCTCATCTTTAGCTCCCTGGCAAAAATAATTTAGTAAGTATTAATGTTTCTGTTCTTATGCATTTTATATGATGCTTTAAAAATCAATCTAGAAGAGGTAATATACGTTAACTTCACTACCATAATACTGCTTAAGAGTTACTGTCGAGGACTGATGACCAAGATGTCCCTAACTTGAGCAAGGACTGCTTCACAACTTCATGTAAAACGTATTTTCGTAAAAGAGCCTTTACTTAGTTTGGATCATTTGCGATACGTGTTACATGGATGTGTGTGCTGACTTTTTGGTGTTAAATGATGTAAGTTGGCAACACCAAATGTGGCGGCCATGTTGGTTTTCTAGTAACTTATTTAAGGTGTCCTGGACTATAGGCAAGGAAACCATTGTTGCACTGTTCCAATTTCCAGGGAAGAGAAAAGAAACCTAGTAGGCAAGGAGAATCACATTGGAAAATTTGATGGAGGATCCGGCTTGCTAGACATTTCAATCAACTGTACAGTTTTTTTATGTACAGTACCAAATTTGCTCTATGCCAAAACTGATATCAACCTCAAACACTTGCCCAACCAAGCAGTATCCCCAGGAATGATCTCTGATAGGGAAACAGTAAACGAATATGCAGGTCGGATAAAGATTAAGAACTCTGTGGTCAAAGTTTTAGAAGGCCAGCTACTGTCATCGCGGCAGGAGATGGCAGTTGAACACGCTGTGACGGGGTGCGGGGGGTCTTGCAGTACGCATGTGCAGTCCACCTATTCCTAACTTAAATATATCGGCTTCCCACATGCCAATGGTTATTATTGCAGCAGACGACACGCAGCCAGTGAAAGAAGGAATGTGCTGAGTGAGTGAAGCAAGTAGTGACCAACTGAATGTTTTTGGAATGCGTGATACGCAGTGAGCGGGAAGACCTCTGCAGTTCAAACCCAACTGCCAACTCCTGGCGCGATATCAGTAGAGGGCCACAGTAAATTTTGTGCAAAAATGTGAGAACAATGTGATTCCACTATCATAAGGGCAGTGAGAAGGAAGGCAGGGGTCTGTACACTCCAATATAAGTATCATCTGTTGCATAAACAGTCGTGCAGATTATATTATCAACACACGTGATATGCACTTAGGGCAGGCTGTTCCAGCCGAGCATCTCGCCCGTGAGCAGGGGAGTACTCGCCGCCTTGCGCAAGTAAACCTGCAACTTGCAATACAGCTCTGCTGTGGGGGGCTACCATCACTTCGCGGTGGATACATCAAGACTGGCAGGAAGCCCATGGACTTGTGCTATGACCTTCGCCCAGTGATGTATTGGCTATCCCCCCCAGGTCCTCTCCAACCATGCTCCGAGCATCACTGCTGAGTACTCGCGTGTACGCATACTCAAACTCATGGATTTGGAACATGATGATGATGATGATAATTGTTGTTTTAAGGGGCCTAACATCGAGGTTAAAAATGTTAGGCCCCTTAAAACAACAATTGCCTGACTTAGGGAGTATATTTGAATTTTACATACGGCATGTGAATAAAATGTAGCCAACTATTCATCATAAATGAAATTGGATAATGATAAAGAAATATTCGTCATTTGTTACATAAAGCTCCCCCTGAAATAAAAGCATGTATTTCACAACAAAAAATCAGGTTCTAGAATAAAATCCTGACTCTCTTCAACATGGCCAAATATGTTCAATTCAATTATGACCAAATGTGATTGAAACTTTATGCCCAACAGTGTTGACAATGAAAGGGCAAACTACGGTCAGTTATCCTAATAATGACAATCATTGAACAGGAAAAGATGGATAGATACATGGGGACAGGCATGTGTTGTCAGAGGGAGACAGAAAACTGAGAGAGAAAAAAACAAGGACAACACACAAAGAGGACAAAGAATATCTCTACTGCTGGGCAAACCATGATCTTGAAAGGCATGTCTAACTGTGGAGTATGGCCTTTTTCCTCTTGTCCTCGTCTTCCCTTAGTGCTTATCTCTTTGCACCTATCCACCTCTTATTGTGTTTGTTTTCTTTCCATGTTTCCCTCCCCTTTGCCTGTTTTACATTTGTTGATCTCATTTATCTACCTTAGATTTGACACAACAAATTGTTTATGGATATAAGATTTTTTTCTGTAGGATTTTATCCATGTGACAACACAATGGCAAACCCTTTAACAGTCAAGTCCTTCGGAAGACCTGTGACCTAGTGAACTGTCAATCCATTTCAATGCAAAACAACTTGACATACAGCACACACTGACCATTGAGATGATGATAATCACCATCTTTTGGGCTCAGATACTGGGTGTATAATATACGAGTTGGATCCAATTTCGTCACTCCATTAGCACTGCCATCTATCAGCAAAACTGGACCACTATTGGACAATCTATGACTTAGATTTAATTAATTTTGTCTTGTAATCACCAAATAAGACACCAGCCATCATTAGATAGTAGATTTTTCCAACATCCTAGGACAGGAATCTAAACTGCAATTTAGGGATAAGGAGGCACTCTGACATGTGTGCCTTTGATTGGGAACATTTAAAAATAAACCCTTGAATAAGATAAGTTTCCACTAGCAATATTCAATGTTTTGTTCTATATCTAACCATGATAACGGGATATAAGATAGGCTACTGGCTGTAACTCGTGATCCAGCCACCACGTGGCCCCGGTGAGGTTCCGTTATATAGAGAAGTACCTCAATGTATATCCTCGATCTGTGTCACGTTAGGTTCTGTTGGCAACAGATCTGTAATTGCATTGGGCTAATATGAATTTGAGTTCTTTTTTCCTCAAATATTGAGATTTTTTTAAAACATCAGAATCATTGCAATTTTCATGTAATTTAGAGAAAAAGATAACATGTAATTTTGTAATCTGTCAGCTGAGAAGGGTTTCGACATTATTTCCCATTTTGGCAGCACAATGGTGAACATCTAATTTTTGCATCTCTTATAAAGGAACACTTGCCAGTATACTTGGTACAGCTCATCACACAACTTGCGACTTCCTTAGCCATTCAAGATATGACTGTCGCTGAACTTAGCTGTGCCAGTGTTTGTGGACAATATCAGCAGGAGCCTTGTCGGACAAGCAGGGGGACACAGCGATGACGAGAGTGTAATCAGCACATAAATCATGCAGCATTGCGCGTGCTACTTGGGTTAGACAGAAGTTATATTGTGAACGGAATAATCAAGTGTGTATCAACAGAACAGCTAAGCTTAATAGGAGCTCATGTCACCACAGAGAGTAGAACGATGAAAGCCTACTGGATGTAAGTTATATCCTTCCTGTGCAGCTGTACCTGTCAACTAAGCAAGCTAACAGGATGACACCAGTAAACAATGAATAGTTTCCACCTTGGCCACCATATCTTGAAAGGCTGATACTCAACTCTTATATGGAGAATTCAGGAAAATGAAACATTTTCAGGAAATGCAGTATAATATTTTTTTTATAGTTTATAGGCCAACATATTGACTCAACCAACATCTGCCTTTTTTAAATTCTCAAGTTCAAAAAACTTTCAAGTCAGTCTCTCAAATCTGTCTTACTAAGCGAAGTAAAACCTTTGCTAAACATTTCTGCAATGATACCTATGGTTGTTTTAAGGAACAAAATACCTGAGGTCATCTGCCCTTATCAAATACCTCTGACTAGGTGATTACGACAACGTTTCAAGCTTGCACTTATGGCATTCAAGGTGACAGGATCAAATCTTGGCACTGTGAGTCCACATTAAGTGCGAGAGATTCGCTGTCATGTTGAACTCAGACGACATAATTGTGAAGTGTATACAATTTATATTGTAAGCCTCCGTGGCTTAGGCAGCAGCACGCCGGCCTCTCACTGCTGGGTCCGTGGTTCAAATCCCGGTCACTCCATGTGAGATCTGTGCTGGACAAAACGGAGGTAGACAGGTTTTTCTCCGGGTACTCCGGTTTTCCCTGTCAACATTTCATTCCAGCAACACTCTCCACTATAATTTCATTTGTCATTCATTTAATCATTGCCCCAGAGGAGTGCGTCAGGCCTCGGCAGCCGGCACAGTCTATATCCTCGCCGCTAGATGGGGGCTTCATTCATTCCATTCCTGACCCGGTCGGAGACTGGAAGCAGGCTGTGGATTTTCATACAATTTATATAGTTACACAGGGGCTAACGTATACACTACGGAACTTTAGTTAGTTATTGTTGTTTAAAGGGGCGGAACTACGGAACTTTGTACGATCATTCAGGAATGTTATTATGGAAATATAAATTTGAAGGAAGAATATCTTGTTCTTCATATATTTTGTACTAGCAGTAGTACCCGGCTTCGCCCGGTGGAATGATGATAATATTTCAGTATCCTTAACACTCAACGTCATAAATTATATTTATTTATGCATTCATTTCTTACAATATCACACCCAGTGACAATGTGTATACTTAAGTCACTATGGGAAGGCTCTGTAAAATAATGATCATTCTCGTGATATTTGTCTTCAGTCCGAGTCGAGATATGTCGTTAGCGGTCCCAGAATTCGTGACATCTCAGTCGTAGAAGACTATATGTGGTGGTGTTTAGAAATATAATGGACTTAAAATCTATGTCAATTGCCCCCAATGACGTTGAGGGCGTAACATCTAGGTAATTTGCCCTACTGATCAGGATGATATTGAAAATTACTACATAACTGACATGAAACTTAGAAAATAATAGAAAAAGTTATTTTTAGGACTCACATTTCGGGAAAGACTTGATTATTTTTTGCCAAAGAGCTCCCACTTAGATCGCTATCTGGTTAAAAGTTTCGTCTTGTTAAGGTTTAAACTGTACGATAAATGTCTGAAGCAATTCCTCCAAGTGAAGCTTCCAGATTTCTCAGTCGATATATCGTTAACGTTCCTGAGCATCCAGTTGTCTTTTCTTCTGACGCAAAACATCTTCTACATAGTGATGATGAACATAGAAGCGACTACTGGCACATATAACTTATCAACGAATGGGAAAAATTGATACTTTAAAGGAATGAAAGGAATAAAATAGAAAAGAGATGTACGATATACCATAACACTCGCTGTGAATTTTCTACGTGACCGGCTTACATGTTTCGGTACAGGTTCTCAAGAAGAGGAACCAGATCATTGGCATAAATGAATACAGTAACAGTAGATTAAATAGTATCCTACACAGATGACTCACAAAGTAACACGGCCTAATATACGATGTAATGGTTGAATTTCAGAGAAATGTTTCATCTCACTTCGCAGTTGTTATTTAATAAATACTAACATGTTTGTAGCTAACATTGAAATTAATGGAGTGCGTTAGGATAAACGATATTCCTTGTTTTTCCCTCTGGTGTATAAATAAATAAATGTTTAGGTGTGCCCACTCTTGAGCAAGCTACGTATAACTGATCATGAGAGGGGATCATGCAGGGAATTGCATTAGCTTGAAATCATAAGGCATATCAGTAGGGATCAAAGGAATTCGGGGAATGAAGATATCTTCTCCTTTGGCATAGCCTGTCAATACGACTACTACTGAACGGGTATATCAAACTTACAAACTAATGGAAATACACATTTTAAAAATCGCAGGCGATGAAGACTGTGGTGTTACTTAGTAGTATAATGGACGTAACATCTAGGTCATTTGCCCGTTTGATGAGGATGGTAATGAAAACTACTGTTGAATTGACACGAGAAACTTGCAAACTACCGTGGTAGAAAGAAATATTTCAAAATTCACAGGCGATGAAGAGTTATTGTGTGTGGTGATTAGTGGTATAATGGGCGTAACATCTAGGTCATTTGTCCTTATGATAATAATAAGGTAATGAAAAATGACTACTAAACGAACATGGTGTAATTTTAAATCTGATATAGGTAATTCAGATTTCTACCTTCGATGTCTTCCAATGTCTGAACGTTATTTTCTGGCTTAGGCCTATACTGGATTCGTGTACTGAAAGAGCTTATCGAGTACTGCTCGGGTCCAAGCTGCACTAACCTGAGAATATCGCAGATGATAACGATATATTATGATGACAGACGTTCGGGTGGGGGTTCCCGGTCCTATTCACATTGACCGGTGAATCACTCATTCTTTCGTAACACTACAGGGGTTTGAGCAAAGACGCAATATGAACATCAGCATAGTCAGCAATACCAGGTAACACGGCTGGGTCTGGACATTTCTATCATGTCACCTCGCGATGAATCAGCAAGCTATTCTCACACCTGCCACCCCCCCCCTCCCCCCACCCACCAATGTCTCACAACTTGTGGGACGTGGGTTTGCGACCACGGGACCCCAGCTGAGTCCGGCATTGCTTCTACTTACTGGTGCCGGGCTCCTTTCAGTTCTCTTTCCTGTCAGCCTCCCTTGGTCAAACTCTTGTTCTCTACCGACCCCGTTGGTATCAGGGTATCCGAGGCCTAGCAACTCTTTCACTTTCCCGCCTTAATTAGCCCTTTTCTAATCATTCCTGATAGCCTCATTCTTCGAGGTGTCAGCCTTCTTTTTCTTTTCTTAATATCTCATGTCTTCTGCTCAAGACCCTCAAGGAGGCAGGGTGTGTGTAGCCCCACCACTTCGGGTGCACCCTGGATAGTGCTACATCCTCAAGGGCTCATGGCTGGTGAGTTCGGGAGCTGGCAACCCTGAGGGTTTCCTGAGCGGGTCCGGTTTTACCCCTTTTTTCCATTGCCTTTGGGACGGACCCTGTCCTCTTTCCGGGAATGGAGTGGTCTGTCCGCAATTTCAAGCAGACAGTGTTACTCGCAGGGTACCAAAGGGTAAGTATATACATTTTGGTTCTGATCGGTAAAACGGTGTAGATTTGTGCCAAAGGGCCTAAATGCAGGGAAAGGGGTGATCTGTACGCAATTTCAAGTGGACAGGGTTACCCGCAGGGTTCGAAAGGGTAAGTATAAAAATTTTGGTTCTGATCGGTGAAACGGTGTAGATTTGTGCCAAAGGGCCTAAATGCAGAGAATGGAGTGGTCTGTTCGAAATTTCAAGCAGACAGTGTTACTCGCAGGGTACCAAAGGGTAAGTATACACATTTTGGTTCTGATCGGTAAAACAGTGTAGATTTGTGCCAAAGGGCCTAAATGCAGGGAAAGGGGTGATCTGTACGCAATTTCAAGTGGACAGGGTTACCCGCAGGGTTCGAAAGGGTAAGTATAAAAATTTTGGTCCGGATCGGTGAAACGATATAGATTTTTGGCAAAAGGCCTAAATGCAGGAAAAGGGGTGGTCTGTACGAAATTTTAGGTGGACAGTGATATTCACAGGGTTACAAAGGGTAAGTATACACATTTTGGTTCAGATCGGTGAAACGGTGTAGATTTGAGCCAAGGGGCCTAAATGCAGGGAATGGAGTGGTCTGTCCGCAATTTCAAGCAAACAGAGTTACTCGCAGGGTACCAAAGGGTAAGTATACAGATTTTGGTTCTGATCGGTGAAACAGTGTAGATTTGTGCCAAAGGGCCTAAATGCAGAGAATGGAGTGGTCTGTTCGAAATTTCAAGCAGACAGTGTTACTCGCAGGGTTCCAGATGGTAAATAACAACTTTTGGTTGAGATCTGTGAAACGGTGTAGATTTGGGCCAAAGGGCCTAAATGCAGGGAATGGAGTGGTCTGTCCGCAATTTCAAGCAGACAGTGTTACTCGCAGGGTACCAAAGGGTAAGTATACAGATTTTGGTTCTGATCGGTGAAACGGTGTAGATTTGGGCCAAAGGGCCTAAATCCAGAGAATGGGGTGGTCTGTCAGAAATTTCAAGTGGACAGGGTTACCCGCAGGGTTGCAAAGGGTAGGTATACAAATTTTGGTTCGGATCGGTGAAACGGTGTAGAAGTTTGCCAAAGGGCCTAAATGCAGGAAATGGGGTGGTCTGTCCAAAATTTTAAGTGGACAGTGTTATTCACAGGGTTACATAGGGTAAGTATACAAATTTTGGTTGAGATCGGTGAAACGGTGTAGATTTGGGACAAAGGGCCTAAATGCAGGGAATGGGGTGGTCTGTCGGAAATTTCAAGTGGACAGGGTTACCCGCAGGGTTCCGAAGGGTATGTATACAAATTTTGGTTCAGATCGGTGAAACGGTGTGGATTTGTATACATAACAGACAGACAGACAGACAGACAGACAAACATTGAGCTTTATATATATAGATGAACTTGTACATGGAAAGTTTTTCCATTGTGTAGTATTTGTTGGACAGGCTGAGGAAGGGGGAGTATTTACCCCCGAAACTAGTCCCTGTAAGTAATAGCATTAAACAGTATTGAAGGCGGAAAATCCATTATTCTTTCAATGTTATAGAATATCTTGTTACAATGGCAGTTATTGCTTTTGATAATAGAAATGTTATTGGTAAGTTCCCTTTCAACTACTGTGGCTTTTTGAGACCTCGAGGTGCCGGAATTTCACCCCGAAGGGGATCTTCAACATGTTAGTTATTGTAGTTTCAAGGTGTGGAACAGTGAGGTCTGCCCCTCTTAACACAGATTAAAGTAAACAAATTTAGAATTGAATTAAAAATTTAGAGTGGACGCCTAAATATGAAAAATGCTTAAAATGAATTTTAAAAAAACTAATAATTTATTATAATAATAAACAATTACGGAATTTAGAATTCAAAAAAGAACAAAGTCTTTGAGTCAATGATCACTTGCAAATTTAGATTGCTGGCCCTAACCCACTCTCACTTATAAAGTGGATCACAAGGTCAGCAGCCACCCCATCATCGGCTAATATAAGATAGAGTGTTATCTGCAAACCAAGGTTTCTTCGTAGATCAGAAAGATCCACACTGTTAAAATGTGGGCGACAGTGAAAACGGCTTCACATGTACAAAGTAGGGGTCTTCCCTTCTCATTAGATACGAGTGGGTGGACCTTGCGTGACCTATCCTTAGTCTACACAAAATGACGGACTCCCTCTGTGACACACGACTAGTTCCCTTGATCACCAAGTTTACTAGGCATTGGGGATCTTTAACATGCCAGTAAATCTACTGGCACGGCTCCCTCAAATTTACACACTCTCAAATGCCAACTGAATGCACCAGGATTCAACCCTACAACTTTGAGCAGAGCAGGCAAGAACATTATTGCTGCACCACGCAGCCAGTCTATTGCTTTTGAGGGCTACGTACTTTTATACAGTACCTACTATACAAAGTTTGTGGGTTAGCTGTATATACTATGTACATATCAAGATGGGTAGTATTTTTTTTTTTAGTCTTGCCAGGTAGTCCAAATATGAGGTTGCTAAACTACTCACTCCTTGGCGCATGGGCAAATGCATGAACTCATTCAACTCAGTATAATACCTATAGTAACTATTTCAGAGGAAAGTACAGAATAGTTGCTACAGACATAAGAGCATACAATATTTCTCTTGTGACCATACTGGGCAGTCTCCTGCAAGCACAGTGCTCTTTGACGTCACCGGCCATAGAATCCATGCTCCATTTCTCCAACGGAATGTGTAAAGAGGAATGTAGGGGCGGTGGAAATGAGGGCAAACAAGTCTGGCAGTGGGGGACTCCATTCAACTATGCGTGAGCAGTATTCTTTATAGTAATACTTGCACCTTATAAAAGGTATATTTTGCTCTGTTAACCTCCAAGGTTTAAACATTTATTACTTATTAAAGTTATTAATAATATAGACTATATTTATTACTTTAATAAAAATTTGTTTTAATTGAATAATGTATATTGTTATGCTATGAAACACAGGCAGAACATATGTGCAATGCCCTTTGGTTGTCAGAGGCTCCTTCTGTTGATACTTTCATTAGAAATAATATTAACTTTAATGAGGTGGCGTGAAACTCTGTATACTCGAACAGTCACCAATGCACTGGCTGGCAAGCGCGCACCTCACAAGGAAAGCACTGAACGCGGAAAGCTCTACCTACGTCACAAACTAGGCAGGTGAAGGTTCTAATACAGGGTTTCAAGGCAACACTGAAAAGTTAGATAATTCACTATAATATAACATTTCCTAGAGTTATCTACTGCTTCAGGCTTGAATAATAATAATGTTATTGGTTTTACGTCCCTTTTAACTACTGCGGCTTTTAGAGTGCAGGGGTGATGGAATTTTACACCGAAGAAGATCTTTAACGAACCAGTAAATCTACTGACATGGCTCCCTCTCATTTGCACACCCTCAAATGCCGACTTACTGTGATTCGATCCCGCTATCTTGGGATCAGCAGGCAAGAACATTACCGCTGAGCCACACAGCCAGTGCTTCAGGCTTGAGAAATGGTACTCCGAGATTGCACAGAAATATGCAGGTAAGTTTAAAGTTTCATTTTCCTCCGCAGTAGAAAACAAAAAATTTTGATCTTTCAATAACACACACATTTACATTCATTGCTGTGTACTAAAACCCAAGATAAACTCACATGCTTTCAACTTCAGTTTGGTTGGTTCCTTAGTTTAGGGGCTGTGACACAGTCATGTAGCCCCGTGTACTTTGGGCATGTGTAGAATTTGTCCGATAACTGGTGTTAATTGTGATGGCTGTATTAGTGTTATCTGTGATTCAGGTAGACTGCAGATGATTAATTTTTTTTTAAGTAGTTCCTACTTTTGCTACCAAATGTTACCGTCCACGACACCTAGCTACGGACATGGCTACTAAATGCCATTGCAGTTAGCACCTGGCAGGGAATGTTGAAACTAATATAGCATTCATTGTCAAACTAACCTACAAATTTTAGCTTCCACAAATGTAGTTAGTGGAAGGTTCTTTTTCATGCCATACATCTATGACATGGGACCGCCGGCTTCATCTCCCCTCCGAAGGAAGGCATACTGAGGATTTTTAACGCTCTTAAAAAAGATACTTCGACCAGGTTTGAACCCGCGATCTTGGGCATAGAAGCTTAGCATGCTAGCCGCTCAACTTAAGTTTTTTATCAAGTATATTGTAGTAGAAGACCTTGTCATTTACATCAGCTCTCGTGACCATTATTATCTTCGAGTCATAACATGACATTGTGGTGATATAATTAACATGCCTCTAGACAGCCACTTCACCTGACGTCTAAGCTATACCTTAACTTTGGAGAGAAAAAGTTATTCGATGCTAAAACATTTTTAACAAAACACTCAAAAGCACAGGTAAACAGTCTTTGGTACAAACCAATGGTACAACTGACCAGATACTGATAGCATGTGGCATTACAATGATGTCAACTATGAGAACTAGGATTGAACAGAGATGCCCGAGTTATTTCTGGTAAAACGTCAATATTACTCTAAGGAATTACAAACTGTGATGGAGAACCTTCAACAAGTCGACAATACGCCCAACACCATTATTATGTACAGGAGGGAACGGAGGCGTCACTGTCACCAACAGCAATTGTAGGTGGATCCTAACTTAACCGTATTTTTTGCATAATAGCGAGTTTGTCATCATTTTCAAACATATGGGAACAATAGCAAGCATAAATGCCATGCTCTGCATGGACCAAACCCTTTATGCTGTAATTGCTCTGCATATTGGAACCATGATAAACTTATGGTTTCGGTATCCAGGTGACATTATTTCAAGCATTCTAATAAAAGTTGCATTCTGTTAAGTTGTAAAATACATGGTCTACTAAACACAACCCTGTAAGAACACGGCTCACTGCCCAATAGCTGGTATATTACAGACAGACTGAAAATTTCATAACCTTTTTAAATGTCACTTTTCTTTTTAAATAAAACCGACACCATTTTTAGTTGAAAAATAACCCGGCCTTATGCTTTTTGTCCCTATATATTACCACTGATCTGTGACACATTGGGTCCAGTAACAGATTATGTATTGATTTATTATCATTGGTATCTGACAGGTTAGATGCTATTAGTGACAGATGAAGGTTTGGTTCCTGATAGATTAAGTTATATTATTTTTATAACCACTAGTCTAAGTGACAGCCTAAAGATAAAGACTGCTTCTGTAAATGTATGGGACACTGACTTTCCTGTGAAATATTATTAATTTTAATTATGTTAGCACTTTCTTTTTCTAGCTCTTCCATGTGGGGCCATTCGTGGGTGCCATTCGTGATCAGTAGGACACGGGCTACCTGCTATATACTATGTTAGCTGCTGGGAGCGAGTGGTAGAGAACACATGAGTCATGGGATCCTACGATGAACACAGATCTATTACATGAACATTAGACTATAATTTTAATTACCTTCAATATTCTTTGAAATTTTGCACATGAACCAGCATACCAATCATATCACATCACTTCTCAAATTCATCTGTAGTCACTGGAGGCTTTCTAGACCTATAAAAAAATAACTCCACAATAGAGATGCTATTTTAATGAGAAAATTATAGCTTAACTATTTCAAAACAATCAACCATTTCCAGCAGTGAAGTTTGGTAACGGTGTCATTTTAATAAACTATACCTGGCCCATACCCTAAAATTGCCCATTATAATAGTGACTAGAACTAATACATGCAATTTCCCAGGAGTGTTATTTACTTATTTAGGTATATACATGTTACCCTGCCCAGTCAATGGGCAAATTCGTGTTGACCGACTGAACAGTTACAACTGACAGGAATTTTGCACATGAATTAGCAAATTCTGCATTCATTCAAAAATGAACCAAGTTTACCAAAAATTATTTCAAAAGTGTGTAAAATCCTAAATATTCACTTATGTTTGGTCCACCTTGCTTTATGGAGTAGAAGTTTAGACATTTAAATTGGCCTCCATTAAAAGGCTTAAAGCTCTGGAAATGTGGTTCCATAGAAAGATGTTGAAATCCTTTGGATCACATCTCTAATGAGCAGGTACAGCGGAGAGCAAACTCGAAGCGGGAGCTGATGATCATCATCAAATGCAGGAAAATTGCATACCTGGTTCATTTATTACGTGGTGCAAAATACGCAATATTACACATCATTTTAAAGGGCAAAATTGACGGGCAACGAAGAGCAGGCAGGAGACGGATGTCTTGTCTGCGGAATCTTCAAGACTGGACTGGTTCAAAAACAATTGAACAACTGCACCGTGTTGCTGAGGATAGAAAAACGCTATCCATATTGAAGGCCAACGTCCGGGAGACCGAGCTGGGCATATAGAATAAGAAGCAGAAAAGCATGGCACCAGTGCATGTAAAAAACTATTACATCATACCTACCTAGAAGATTTTTTGGACCAGAGTGTAGCCTTAACATGAACAGATACCAGCACCTACCATAGCTGAACTTCTTAAACAGTAAAAAGTATGCCCTTTGATTGGCATTGTAATCACTTTCTAAATAAGACAGAAGAGAATCAAAATACCTAAGTATGTGCTATGTATTAACTTGCCACTCGCAAGATGATTAGCGTATTTGAAGAAATATTTGAAATATGAAAGGTAACTTTCTTAACTTGACAAATGTTCATTACACCTCACTGTTTTCCATCCACCATGATGTACCCATAACTCCCTTTATTAATTCTTCCCTTGACCACAACCGGACTTTTACAGAACCTGGGAGATAATTGAAAATATACGATAAAGATATGATTCACATACCATTCTGTTAGGAATTTAAAATACTGTCAATTATCACTGCTGCACTGGAAATATTTGCAATATTATGTAAATAAAGGTGTTTATTTCTCTCATGTTAAACGATGGCGGCCATTGTTTGAGGTACACACATTGACGTCCTATCACATCCCATCACTGTTGCCAACATGTCCGATACAAAATACACCGGAACTAAAATGGGTGTCTGGACGAAACTAATGGTCGCTACTGTCTGGATGAAAATTACTGATTGCACTACAAGCAAGGGGGTCTGGAGTACTAGCCCCAGGTTAGGTTTGTTTTATATGTAGAACAGTACTGCAATGAAACTTGGCGTTAGTCATGATCATATTTGGGATGGCTGGGTGGGTTATAGACAGTGGAGGTATTTTGGCTAATTTCAGTAGAATTTTTTACTTTGATTATGGTCGATGGAAGTTGCACTCTACTTCTTTCATAACTGATCCAAAATCCTTCATGAAACAGCTATGGTGGTACAGGGTTTTGAAGTCCACATACGTAATTTAATTTTTCAATAATACCAGTAATAGTTTGTCCGAGGCTCATTCCATTTATGAAAGCATTTCGTTTCATCCACTACTGGCTTGTTGGGCCTATCGTAGCTTCACCAGAGCCCCGTTAGCCATCAATTTTCAGGGTTAATGTAGGACCTTCACAGCGTCCGTAACGGTTATGAGAGTGTTCTAGGACCAGAGGGTTGGGGCGGAAGAAATGAGGAAGGAAAGAGACGGTTGGAATTCTGCCAAAGGAACAGCCTGCTAGTTGGGAACTCCTGGTTTAAGAAAAGAGAGAGCCACACAATCACATGGTACAGTGATGACTTGACCAGGAAGTCGGTGGTCGACTATATACTGTATGAGAAAGAGCTAAATAAGAACATCACGGACAAGGAATTCCAACAGATGAAGAAAGAGGGGTGGAAGAGGAATGGGCTAGATTTAAGAACACACTAGTAGGTGCAGCAGAAGCAGTATATGGGAGGACAAGTAGTAAGAAGAGGTGGAAGGAAACACCAAGGTGGAATGAGAAGACAAAAGATATAGTAAGGGAAAAGAATAGAGCCTTTAGGAGGTGGTATCAAAATAGGACGGTAGAGACAAGGGAAGAGTACCAGGAAAGAAAGAAGGAGGCGAAGAGAGTAGTGGCTGAGGAGAGAAGAAATTGGATGGAAGAATGGACAAAGATGATGGAGGTTGGCGAAGGTACAAAAAAGGTCCTGTATGGGATGGTAAAAAATAAGAGGCAGAAGGATCCTACGGATTATGTTAGAATGGTGAACAAAAGGGGACAAGAGATAGAAAGTAGGGAAGAACTGAAGAAAATGTGGAAAGAATATTTTGAAGAACTTCTGAACCCAAATGGAAATGATGGTGAGGAGGAAAAAATCGGGGAAGAGGAAGATGAACTGCAAACAGAAAAGGACTTAACATGGAAAGAAGTGGAAGATGCAGAGAAAAAGATGAAAGGAGGGAAGGCACCGGGTGTGGACGAGTAGAGTGTGGAGATGGTGAGAGCAGCAGGAGAGGTGGGGATACAATGGTTGTACCGAGTGGTGAGGACAGCATGGAAGGAAAGGAAGATCCAGAGGACTGGAAAAAAGGAATAATTGTCCCCATCTTCAAGAAAGGTAGTAGAACAGATTGCAGAAACTATCGGGGAATAACACTGATGAGTCATTGTGCAAAGATCTTCGAGAAAGTTCTGGAAAGGAGAATTAGGACAAGGATAGAAGGAGGGATGAGGCAAGAACAACATGGCTTCAGAGCAGGAAGGTCCACAGTGGATTTGATTTTTGCGGTAAGGCAGTTACAAGAACAGCACTATGAGTATGGAACAGATCTACTGATGGCCTTCCTGGATATTGAGAAAGCATATGACAGTGTATGCAGAAACAAAGTATGGAAGTCCCTGGAGGATAGAGGAGTAGAGAAATGGACTATAAAGAGGATAAAGGAGATGTACAAGGGAAGCGTGAGCTGTGTGAAAGTGGGAGGAGAGAGATCGGACTGGTTGGAACAGAGAAACGGCCTGAAACAAGGAAGTGCACTGTCACCGTTACTTTTCATTGTGGTGATGGATGACATAATGACCCGAGTGGCACAAGTAATTGGGGAAGGAAAGATGAAAGCAATGGTGTTTGCAGATGATTTGGGGAAACAAGGAGGAGGAGGTACAGGAACAGTTGGACGTGTGGGAAGGAATAATACAAGGATATGGGATGAAATTTAGCATAAATAAGAGTGAGATGGTGATCACAACAAGGAAGAAGGAAAGAACCATAACGAGAATAACAATTGGTGGGGAACAGCTGAAGAAAGTGGAGAGTTTCAAGTATCTGGGAAGCCTGATACAAGATAATGGAAGAAACGATAGAGAAATAAATGAGCGGGGGAGGCAGGCAGAAGCATTTCGGAGGAGTGTGAGAAGCATGTTATGGAGCAAGGATGTCCCTCAGAACAGCAAAAAGATCATATATCGGACGTACTATGTCCCTATCCTGACGTATGCCTCGGAGGCCTGGGTTATGAAAGGAAGGGAGAAGAGCAAAATACAGGCCAGTGAGATGAGGTTCTTGTGAAGCAGTATTGGAGCTACAAAGATGGACAGAATAAGAAATGAGAGGACAAGAGAATTAACGAAGGAGGAACCATTACAGGATGGTATAGAGAAATCTAGACTTAGATGGTATGGACATGTAAAACGAATGAAGGAGGAGAGGATACCCAGGAGGGTACACGAGACGAAGTGGGAAGGAAAGAGACCGAGGAGAAGACCGAGAGACAGGTGGCTGAAGGGGGTGGAAGAAAGCGTGAAGAAGAGAGGAGAAGACTGGACAAGGGTGGAAGCTGAGAGGTGGTGGGAAGACAGAAGGCGTTGGAGAGGCTTGTGTTCCAAACATACCCGGCCAGTGGCTGGAAACTGTGCAAGATGATGATGATGACCAGTAATAGTTTGCATTATTCATTAAAACATCAACCACACATAGGCTATGTAGAATACTAACAAAGGACCTCATAAACAATGTCACGGAGTTTGGACCTCGTAAATAATGTCATGGAGTTCAACATCAAACAAAAGAAAAATAAATTCAAGGAACTATTGTCTGCATGCCAGGAGAAGTCAGTTAGACATACAGTGCATGCGCAGCCCGTCTATTCCTGACCTAAATATATCGGCAGTCAGTTGCTGCTAACCCTAGCATGGTGCTTGTTGTTTATCAGGCTTTAGGTATGTATTGTTTCCTTCCTACTGTCAACACAAGGCTTTGTGTCTATTAACAGTGAAGCAGGTGGTGAGAGACTTGATATTTTTGGAATGCACAGTAAGCGGGAAGACATCTGCAGTTCAAACCCAGCTGACTTCTCCTGACGTGCAGACAATAAAACAAGCAAGACAAAAAGCTAAGCCAAACCCATGTTTAAATAGTATTTACTCATAGGTATAAGTTACAGTACTATGAATCATTAACCCTCTTAATGCCAGCCTCCTGATCTTCATGTGTGCTAAGAATGCCAGAGAGAAAATGCGTATTATGCAGCACTGAAGAAAATAACATATACTATCCTCACTTTTCAAGATATTTCACTGTAGTTTACACCTCCTTGTAGCTAAGTGATACTTCTCTTTACTCATTGTAATAATATCATAAAAATAATTCACAGTGCCAAGTAAAAAAAAAAAATTCTCATGCAATTTTGACAAAAATAAACAAATCAAATTTGGATCTCTATACTACCTAGTATTTTGATTGTACTCACCTAAATTTTTATATTTCTGTGCACATTGACTTATTGTTTACCACTTTACAAAATATCACTATCTTGAGATAGATAGTTCTTCCAAAAAATAACTTTTCCTGATCACCACTCACACCTGTTATATGTACGTGTAGGGCCAAGCGTCTCGAGAAATACAAGAGAGGGTTGAAATTGGACGTCGTGATCAGATTTAATTTCACGGAAATCGGGAACCTGGTCATCATCGTTACTATCTCCGTCAACTCTGGCATTATTCCCGTCACTATCATTACTGTCTGAATCAGAAATTTCATGAACCACTGTCGCACGAGTAAGTTTGTTTACATCTCACTATCGTCATTATTTGAATTATTACCGGCATCATTACCACTCTCAGCATAATCAGAATCATCGCCTGATTCGACATAATCAGGATCATCACTCAGTGAATGAACATACTCTACCAAATCATCATTTTCAAACACAACACGAGAACTAGTCGCCATTATTACAAACACATGGACTGCAGGTAGGCGCCAAACAACTGAAATTGAAAAAAAAGTAACATAAACACAACACATGACACAGAGATTCTAGTGGTAGATTTAGAAACTACGTAGTTTCTTCCACAGTGCGGTACCAACTAGAGCTGCCATATGTCATATTATTTGCTAACTATTACAACAGTTGCAGCACGGAGCGCGATCGCGCTCCCCGGCACTCTAAGAGTTAACATTATCCCCAAATAAAGAAAAACTGTTTGAAATCGAGCCAACTCACGGAATAGAGTGTACATATAATAAAAATAATATTATTTGAGGGGTCACCCTGGTCCACAGTACAAAGCAACGTGCAAAAGCACGACCATATGCCTATCCCCACCCACCCAGGCGACATCTTAAGGTAACGTGCAGCAACGCCTCTGCTACCACTACTGCATGGCCCTTGCTAGGCCACCAGAACTCACACCAGCCACATGCAACAGAACAGGCTGCCCTTGTATCCAGCCCTGACCTAGATTGCATATTCTATCAACCTAGTGTTAAGTTTTTGCAACAGGATTTTTACGATGGTTACGGAAATAAATATGATCTCAGCCAACAACTTTTCTCCAAATAGCTTTGTAGTAACTATGCATTCCTCATGAAATAATGCAAAAGTGTAATATAATGAAGAAAAGAAGCTTGCAATTTACGTGACCATTAATTTCGTGATCATAACCCAGCTCATGTATATACCGCGATTCCTAAGTGTCAAGGAGAATTTTTTATTGCAATAGAATGTGTCACGGATGTCGTACAGACGTTGATGTTCGTTAGTTTTATATAGTGCCCTGAATTGCCACTATGTAGCCTGGCGACATGAGGTTTCAAATAGTGCGTTGTCAAATGCGGATGCAGTCACGTGTTCAAGTGCGGGGTTTGGTCGTGTGTTATGAATATTCATAAATTACATTTAGTTGTTCAATTTAATTGAAAGGTTGCACTGAAATCCATAGGTCGCTACTAGGTTAGACGACTGTCTGGACGAAACCATTGGCTGCTACTAGGTTAGACGAATGTCAAGACATTGGCTTTTACTAGGTTATACGAATGTCAAGACATTGGCTTTTACTAGGTTAGACGACTGTCTGGACGAAACCATTGGCTGCTACTAGGTTAGACGACTGTCTGGACGAAGCCATTGGCTTTTACTAGGTTAGACGACTGTCTGGACGAAATCATTGGCAGCTACTAGGTTAGACGACTGTCTGGACAAAGCCATTGGTTTTTACTAGGTTACACGACTGTCTCGATGAAACCATTGAACGCTACTAAGAAGACTGTCTGGATGAAACCATTGGCTGCTAATAGTTTAGACCACTGTCCGGAAGAAAATTACTGCTTGTACCACAAGCAAGGGGGTCTGGGGCACAACCTCCAGCTTAGGTTTGTGTTTGTATGTCAAGCATTTTAACACACAGAATTCATTGTATTAAACATTCAGTGTTATCTGTTACGTCATGGGTACTACTATTTTGTGTGTGGGGGAATTTTTTTAGTGTACGGAATCCTGAACTATACTACTCCCCCATAGGCCACCTGGAATTAATTTTTTTCATGGAATCCAAACCAATCAAGGCAGCATTTCACCACGAAAATCTTACATATATTAACCAGGAATCAAACCCATTCTGCCTTGATGAGAGGCAGACAGTCGAATTGAAACTTAGCGGGAGGCATTTAGCTAGACTGCTGCACCACAATGAGTGGTGTACCAGGATGTATGCCTAATTACTGCTAACTTCAATAAAAAGCTCCAAGAGTGAGCTACACAATATTTCAGACTTAAATATTCCCAGGATTTGAAAGAAAACTTTTAGACTGTAAGAACCACAAGTTTGTCCTTCCAAACAGTCTGGAAATATTGTGGTTGTTTCACGCCAGGGCCTTGTGAAAACCCAGTTCATTAGCCCCATGCACTTTCGTGTATAGCCTTGTCAGTATGTGATGAAACCTCAAAGTCACGGGACAGTTTAAGTGTGGTTGGAGGGGACATTCCTCCCATAGGTGATCTGATCTCAAGATGATTGCAGGCACAGATTCTAAGCAAGATGACCACAGCACAGTGGAGGATGAGTGACTGCGGTCACTGTTCCTCTATCACTGCAACATGACTGAAAATTTATCTTCCCAGATCTGTAAGCTTGACCGTGAGACTTTACCACATACGACCCAAGCTATATGTATTGTTCTGGTTGTTTGAGTCTTCAGTCTTTTGATTGATTTGACGCAGTTCTTGTTGCCTCACTGTCCTCAGCTAATAGAGACATTTATACATAGCTACCACACCTTACATCCGAGGCAATCTGTTTCAACATATTCTAAACTTTGTCTACCCTTCAGTTCTTGTCCTCCACCCTTCCTTTATAACTAAGATTGATATTACTGGGTGTCTTAGTATGTGTGCTACCAACTTCTCTCTTCATTAGCTGTCGCTAGGAACATCTCTCCTCTCCCACTAGTTTTAATACCTCTTCATTTGTTGCTCTATCTACCCATCTGATCTTCATCAATCTCCTGTAACACCACATTTCAAATGCTTCTATTCTCCTCTTTCCTCTGCACCAACAGTCCAAGTTTCACCTTCATAGAAACGCACGCTCCTGACAAAGACTTGCAAAAATGACTTCCTAATACGCACTATTTCCTGCACTTTATATACGTATTGTGCAGATATACACATTCAAGTAACGAGTATTTCACATAAGGCATTACAGCACTAGGTTTATACACAATCACAATAAAAGAACTGGGTAAGAGATTTAAACGTACTTGATCAGTAAACGATAAAAATTGACGTAAAGGTCAATCTTTCCTTACTGAAGCTAAATTAATCGGAATAACCGGAAACTTCATAAGTAAATGCCCATTATGTTTGGCAGCGGACGGGAAACATTTTCAGCATCTACTGTAAGGATGGTGAGTAGAATGCATGATACTGATTTCAAGCACCGTATTGTCGGACATACGCGTATGAGGCAGCCGGCAACTGAGGCGTCACTGGCGGAGCGTGTGTGCGAGAATGTCCTAGCCAAGCAAATACACTGACCGGCAAAAAAAGTGGAACACTTTAATTTTTTATGTAATTTCTTAATTTATTCCACTAAAATGTATCGGTTTTCCAATATTTGCATTATTCATGTAAATTTAGATGGTTGGCAACAGAAAATATCGAATCATGTTTTACAACACGCTTTAACTCACAAATTTCGTTACATTTTGCAAATCTTACAATTTTCTATTTTTTAGTAATGCTCTATTGGGCTGGTGTTTATCAAAGTATTGCCAAACAAAACAGTATTAATGTTTGCACTGCACTGCAAGAGAACACTGGTCACTAAAAAACGGGTGTTTCCACCTTTAGCGTCTATGACAGCTTGTAAACGCTCAGGCATACTGTTCACAACTCGTCGAATGGCATCTGCCGGGATGCAATCCCATTCCTCCAGCAGCGATGTTCTCAGTTGTGCCAAGGTGGTGTGGTCATGCAGTCTGACGTTCCTTCCAAGCGTATCCCATACATGTTCGATGGGGTTCAAGTCAGGACTACGAGCTGGCCAGTCCAGGGTTTGAATCTCCACTTCCTGCAGATATTGTACAACACAGCGAGCAGTATGAGGGCGGGCATTATCCTGCATCAGCATGAAATTCTGACCAATGAAAGGTGCAAAGGGCATCACATGGTTCATCAGGATCTCTTCGATGTACCTTTGGGAATTGAGCGTCCCGTGATCGATGCACACCAACTCAGTGCGGGCCATAACGTTGATGCCACCCCACACCATAACCGAGCCACCTCCCTGGAGGAGAAAGCAACAGGGCTGTACCTCTCCCCGCGCCTTCTCCACACACTTTCTCTTCCATCAGGAGATCTAAGGTTAAAGCGACTCTCGTCAGTGAAGAGAACAGAGGCCCACTGCTCGTGGGTCCATCCCAGATGCTGCCTTGCGAAGCGAAGACGCGCCTCTCTGTGATGCCGTTTGAGTGCGGGTCCACGTGCAGGTCCCCTGGACGAAAGATGAGCTTCTTCAAACCTTCTTCTTACTGTTCGCTCACTCACTCTCACATTTCTGACATTTTCCAGTTGATTTCGTGCCTGAACTGCTGTGGTATGCCGATCACGCAGAACTTGGAGGGTGAGAAATCTGTCATCCCTGGCACTTGTGCTTCTTCTACGGCCTGACCCTCGTCTCCTGTCGTATGTTCGGAGCTCTCTGTAACGTTGCACTGCACGATGTATGCTACCGAGAGATGATCCAATTACCTCAGCAACATAACGGAAGCTGCGGCCATCCTCCACCAATGCAACTGCCTGTGCAGCTTCTTCACGGCTAAGAGGCATGTTTTAGTGTGAACTACAAATGGATAACTTGCTAAAATGTGTGACAATGGTTCACACGTGTTCAACAAGTGCCAGTTGTTATCCCTAGAACAACAATAAGCGAGCGGCAACACTCATAAACCTTAAACGCTTCCAGTCCACTTCCCGCCATAAAACCATTAAGATGGGCTCATCGAAGATTGGGGGTAATTGGTGGTAATAAACCACCCTAAGAAATGTCATATTATCAATTTCTAATCACGGATGTTTCAGATGTTTGTTCTAATGCATGAAAAGCTTTTAAAATGTGCTTAAATCTTTTTCAAGACTAGATTTATACTATTTATATTACTTTTTTAACTGTTCCACTTTTTTTGCCGGTCAGTGTATAAAGACCCTGTACTTATCTTGAATCTTTTGTTCACGCAGTTCTCTTTCAGTTTGTGTATTGCCCACCTTTCTTTGGCTTTTGCCTTATCTTCAACATTAATCTGTATTTCAAAACCACCAGATTGTGGTCAGAGTTAATGTCAGCTTCAGGATATGTTTTGCAATCCAAAATCTGTTGACCATAATGAAGTAGATTTGGAAAATATCCTCCTGGTCTCATCCATGTGTATATTCTTCTATTGTGGTTATTGAATAAGCCATTAGCTATGAACAACTTGTGCTCAGCTCAGAATTCCATCAGTGTACTTCCCCGATCATTCCTTTCACCTAATCCAAATTCTCCTAATATCTTCCCTTCTCGACCTCTTCTTACCACAGCATTCCAATCCCCCATTACTATAACATTTATTAAAACTTGCAAGTAGTGGATCCTCCCTTTTCGTAACTTTACCGAAGGTAGATTATTGAAAACATATCATTTATGATTTACATACCTTTCTGAGAATCCTTACAAGTTGATTTAAATTTCAATTGCCACTGCTGCACCGGAAATAATGTTTTTTTTAACGTAAATAAAGCATTTTTCATCGTGTTCATTTCACTAGGCCCGCCATTTTGCATTGACGTCGGACAGTACGTCATACCCCATGTGACACGTTGCCAACATGTCCTATGCAAAATTCCGGGTAGCTAGTGGGGCACAGTTCACACAAAACCATTGGTCTGGGCGGGTTAGGTAGTAACCATTGTCAAAGCCATAGGTCTGTGCGGGGTAGGTTGTAACCATTGTCAAAACCATTGGACTGTGCGAAATAGTACCAAATACATGGGGTTAGCATTATCGACTCAGTGAGAAAGATGGCCGTCACAGCTGCAATTTAAACTAGGGCCAGAGTTGGGCAGTATCGAAAATACATTTTTGAACATGTATTTTGTATCTGTATCGAAAATACTTTTCATGAGTATTTTGTATTTTCAAAATACATTAAATACAATCAAAATACAATCACTGTATTAGGTAATTTTCAGTTTTATGTTCCATTATCATCCCTTTTCAAAATTTAAGTCAATTGGTAGACATTAAATTTGAGATCAATACAACTCTGCCAGCAATAAAGCAACCAAGTAAGACCATGTGCAATGGTATTTATGTAGGATGCATTTAGAACAAAATCTCCGAAGGATGCCTCCCGGATGTTCTGTTATCAGTGAGGTTAATCTTGGAAACCTTTCCACAAGCAGTAGCCTCAAGCTACGTAGTATGAAATTCCCAAACGCAAGAGGTTGTCTGAACCTGTTAACTAGTATTGTTTGAAAATTCCTGGAAGTGCTCACACAAGGGCAGTACAAAATGCGGCAATTGTCTCCCGTAAGAGTTGTGTAACAGTTGTATAAAACTTTGAATTGAGAAATAAGTTGCTGTACTTTCATTTGACGGGATTGTACATCTTGATCATTTAGTCCCGTGTATAATATACATAATTCATAACCGTGCTATTATGGGTCAATGTCGTAGTAGTACCGTAGTGTGTTTATATTTAATTTGGGGAAGGAGACGGCCGTGGCCTTAAGTTAGGAACCATCCCGGCATTTCCCGCAGGTTTGCTAGCCACTGCACCACGAGGCAGACGAAAATAAATATGGTGGTTGTTGTTAGTAAATCTTGATCATCAGCCCGATGTATATGGGTGTGTGTTAAATATGACTGATAACCTGTGTTTGTGTGGTTTTTGTAGTAGTATGCATGGCTGTATTTATTATGGTCTAGGATTGAGCAGATGCCCTGTCAGTGCCAGAAAAAGAAACTTGGATATCTGTATTTGTCTTGGATACAGTAGTTGCATACGTTAAGGATGGAAGGAAGAAGGAAGACAGTATTTTTACGTGACCGTTAATCTCGAGATCATGAACCACGGGACCTCCTTTTTACGTGGAATCTGAGTCACTGGACATGGCATTTCACATGCATTGACCGGGAATTGAACCCCCTGCGCCGTGGTGTGAGTCCAACAACTTGACCGCTGCTCCACCACGCCCTCTACGTTAATGATGGATGACGATTATGTATGTACGTATGTCTAGTCTACCCCTTACTTTTACCGATTTAACGGGATCGGGGATGAGATGCGATGAAACGCTATGAGGGGGATGTTTTTACGTCCTGATGCCCTTCCTGACATCAACATGAGAGGAGTTAATGAGAGTTCTAGATGAATGAAGCTGGGCAAGGATGTGGAAGGAAGCGGCCGTGGCCTGTCAGAAGGCACCGTCCCAGCATTTGCCTAGAGTTGAAAGTGGGAAAACCACGGTAAACCATTTCAAGGACGGCCGACGGTGGGGTTCAAACCCACGTCTACCAAGTCTGCATGGAGCATGGCCACATTGCCTAGCGCTGTGCGTTAGCGAGTATAGCTACCGCTGTCGGTAGTGATAAGATGATCATAATAATACGGTCCGCTGTCGGTAGTGATAAGATGATCATAATAATACGGTAATAATAACTATAATGCGTATTATTCCCGTTTCAACTGGGATGGAAATGAGATATTTTTTTTCGCGTCCTTATGGTGGATAGTTTATACAGTCGGATGCCCTTCCTGTCGCCAACCTCATGAGAGGAGTTAATGAGAGATGATATGAATGAAGCTGAACGAAACTATGCACGGACTAGGAAGGGAGCGGCCGTGGCACATTCGAAGGTGCCGTCGCAGCATTTGTCTGCAGTTGAAACTGGGAAACCACGGAAAACTATTTCACGGACGGCCGGCGGTGAGGTTCGAACCCACGTTCACGGAGACCACAGATAACTGGGCACCAGCTACCGTCGTTGGTTGGTGGTAATAATTATAAATGACCCAACTTTATTCATTTACTTATTTTTTATGGCATACCGGTACGGTATTACTTACAAAGGAGAATGTATAACCGAATGTACAAATTAAACATATGGAGTCAATTGACCGTAGTGTCCTGTGGTGCTGATTTCTTACATCACCATTGTAGGATTTCAGAGAGTAGTCTAAATGAAATGCCTCTCTGTTTGCCTGACAGCGTTATAAAGAAAATATGAACAGACGGACATATAACTAAACATTTTTTTTAAATATCTCAACTAAGAGACAGTTCTAAATAGTAGGAAATATTATTTTAGAGATCCTCAAGCAGTGTTGACCATCAATAATTCTTTTATTATGTTAATTTTTAAATATAACTCTTATACAATTTTAATAGCCATTGATTTCAAAAAATGAAAATAATTTTACAATATTTACATAGTGAATGTTGAATAAAAATAATTTATATTAACTTGCAAAAGAGACTGGAATGTACTAGGTATTAAAATAATTTCAGTATTATCCTGTGATAGTCTCCTGAAATTTCTTCTTGCTAACAAGGGCTGAATTAATGTGGGTTTTTCCCCCCTTTTTTAACGACATTTCGCTTATGTTTGGCGGTTTCCAAATGTTGAGCCACTGAAAACTTGCTAGAAACTCCCTAAATTTGTTTCACAAATTTTGCAATAAAGGACACTATCGTCGGTAGAAAATAATTCACTTCCAAATGTTTTCACAAAATTTCGCAACTTAACAACGGAGTTAGCTTTTATTGGAGTCATACCTCCGTGCTTGCTGTGGTTGACAGTAAGCAGCTTGGTATTTCACTGAAGGTTGGAATTAATTTGAGCTAATAGGTCCAGGTAATATTTGTGGAAATTCCTGGTCATTCATAAGCTGAACCCCTATTGTGAACTGGTAATAAAGTGAAAGGAACGAAGGTATTTCAGATGTTGGAGAATCCGGTTTTTCCTTACAGGCAGTGCAAACCACTATTATCAGATGATACAAATACTCGGGGTGATTTAAGGGACGTGAAAGCAACTGTATCATTAACAAGGAAATGCGCAGGTCTGACTAACCATTCACGAAACTCTTGGAGTCCGAATAGAAATATATACGTCTGAACAAGAAATAACAACAAGCGCTTCAAAACAATAGGAAATTAGAATATACGCCATTCTCAAGCATAGATATGCACTTACAAAGGCAAAGGAGAAAAATATGATGCATTGTGCCAAAATAACCAAAATAAGCATAAATATGCAAAAATATGATTTTGCATGATCTTCCGGGCCTTCGTTATTAAGCTGTACACATATTATCTTGGCACAAGAGCTCTTTATCCGACTACTTCGTGGTGCAGTGGTTAGTATTCTTGGCTGTCACTCCTGAGGTCCGGTTTCGATTCCCGAATGTGTCATGAAATATAATTCTGGTCTGGGGCAACTCAATTATCCTGCAAGTGGTTTCCCACTTCTACTTCAGGCAAATGCCGGGATGGTACCTAAATTAAGGGCATAGCCGCCTCCTTCCCAATCCTCATCTGAAATACAAATAGGCTACATACACTAATATAGCCATCACAATAACACAATTCATCAGACAAATTCCACACACGCGCAAGTACACGGGGCTACATGAACACAATATCGCAACAACTTACTTTTTATCCACACTGGTGCAGAGGATTCAGTGACAGATTATACGAAGTCAACAGCTGAACAACCGAGAGTATTGGTGTTGGACCCTAAGTGGAACCACAAAGCTTCCACAAAATGTCATTCCACGTCTTGCGGTTTTCAGCAGTCTTTGTTAGATAATCGTTGAAAGATAGCGTTCTCTCAATAGTTTCATCCAGTGTAAACAGTACACATATACACTATATATATAAGTCCGCCTGATTGCGTAGTGGCTAGAGCTCTTGGCTGTCACAACAGAGGCCCGGGTTCGATTCCCGACTCTGGCAAGGAATTTAATTCTGGTTTGAGGGCTGGAACGGGATAAACTCAGCCTCGTGAGGCAAAACTGAGAAGAGGCGGGTTCGAATTCCATCTCAGCCATCCTGGAAGTGGTTTTCCGTGGTTTCCCACTAATACTCCAGGTGAATGCCGGGATGGCATCTGAATTACAAATACACACACTAATATAGCCATTGCAGTAACGCAGGTAATCAGACAAATTCCACACACACCGAAGCACACGGGCTACGTGACCAAGATGTCGCAAAGCATCTTAATTAATCGAAATACCGTATATAAAAAGAAAGCCACAAATTTATACAAAATAGTATTGTACCACTCTGGTCGATTAATGGTAGTTTGATTCATGACGGTACCAGCTCAAAAGATCTCCACGAACTAGCTTAGGTCATACTATAATAATAATAATAATAATAATTTCTATACCGTATATATTTCCCATTTTGTGGGTTTAGTTTGGGGACAAATTCTGGTAAATTTTTATGTGGCAGTGGTTTTCACGGCTGGATGACCCTCCTGACGCCATCCTCAACACAGAGCTGGATGGGAAACGAAATGACAATAGGGCAAGGGGTTGGAAGAAAGCGACCAAGGCCTATCAGGAAGTACCATCTCATGGAGGCTGACGGTGGGATTTGAACCCTGTGGCCTTGCGCATTAATGCATGCACCCGTCTAGATCACTGATATAATAATATATAATAATAATAATAATAGTGTTATTCTGAAAAGTTTGAGTGGAAGAGAAGCATATTTTACTAAAAGTATTTTGCAATTTGAATTGTATTTTAAAATACTATTTTGTATTTTCAGGAATTTTATAAGTGTATTTTGTATCTAAAATACTTTTTTGTGAGTATTTTATATCGAAAATACATTTTGGGAGTATTTTGCCCAACTCTGACTAGGGCCTATACTGACCGGCAAAAAAAGTGGAACACTTCAATTTTTTATGTAATTTCTTAATTTATTCCACTAAAATGGATCGGTTTTCCAATTTTTGCATTATTCATGTAAATGTTAGATGGTTGGCTACAGAAAATACAGAAACTTGTTTTACAACAAGCTTTAACTCACAATTTTCGTTACATTTTACAAATCTTAAAATTTTCTATTTTTAGTAATGTTCTTTTGGACTGGTTTTTATCAAACATATTGCTAAACAAAACAGTGTTAATGTTTGCACTGCACTTTACGGGAACACTGGTCACTTAAAACGAGCGTTTCCACCCTTAGCGACTATGACAGCTTGTAAACGCTCAGGCAAACTGTTCACAACTCGTCGAATGTCATCTGCCAGGATGCGATCCCATTCCTCCAGCAGCGATGTTCTCAGTTGTGCCAAGGTGGTGTGGTCACGCTGTGTGACGTTCCTTTCAAGCATATCCCATGCGTGTTCGATGGGGTTCAAGTCAGGGCTACGAGCTGGCCAGTCCAGGGTTTGACTCCCCACTTCCTGCAGACATTCTACAACACAGCGAGCAGTATGAGGGCGGGCATTGTCCTGCATCAGCATGATATTCTCACCAATGAAAGGCGCAAAGGGCATCACATGGTTCATCAGGATCTCTTCGATGTACCTTTGGGAATTGAGCATCCCGTGATCAATGCACACGAACTCAGTGCGGGCCATAACGTTGATGCCACCCCACACCATAACCGAGCCACCTCCAAATAGAGTCCTGGAGGAGAAAACAACAGGGCTGTACCTCTCCCCGCGCCTTCTCCACACACTTTCTCTTCCATCAGGAGATCTAAGATTAAAACGACTATCGTCAGTGAAGAGATCAGAGGCCCACTGATCGTGGGTCCATCCCAAATGCTGCCTTGCGAAGCGAAGACGAGCCTCTCTGTGATTTCGTTTGAGTACGGATCCCCGTGCAGGTCTCCTGGATGAAAGATGAGCTTCTTCAAACCTTCTTCTTACTGTTCGCTCACTCACTCTCACATTTTCCAGTTGATTTTGTGCCTGGACTGCTGTGGTATGGCGATCACGCAGTACTTGCAGGGTGAGAAATCTGTCATCCCTGGCACTTGTACTTCTTCTACGGCCTGACCCTCGTCTTCTGTCGTATGTTTGGAGTTCTCTGTAACGTTGCACTGCACGGTGAATGCTACCGAGAGATGATCCAATGACCTCAGCAACATAACGGAAGCTGCGGCCATCCTCCACCAATGCAACTGCCTGTGCAGCTCCTTCATGGCAAAGAGGCATGTTTTAGTGTGAACTGCACATGGATAACTTACTAAAATGTATGACAATGGTTCACAGGTGTTCAACAAATGCCAGTTGTCATCCCTAGAACAACAATAAGCGAGCGGTAACACTCATAAACCTTAAGCGCTGACAGTGCGCTTCCCGCCATGAAACCATTAAGATAGGCTCATCGAAGATTGGGGGTAATTGGTGGTTATAAACCACCCTAAGAAATGTCATATTATCAATTTCAATTCACGGATGTTTCAGATGTGTGTTCTAATGCGTGAAAAGCTTTTAAAATGTGATTACATCTTTTTCATGGCTAATTTTATACTATTTCTATTACTTTTTAAACTGTTCCACTTTTTTTGCCGGTCAGTGTATATAAGTCGTGCTCCTAGTTGGGTGGACTGGTGGGTCTATGACAGCGGAGGAGTGAACATCTAATACTAAATCTTTTCCAGATATTCTCCCGACTATTAATTCAGGTAATTTCAGTACTTAACATTTTTTTATAGAAAGGATCCACTACTTGCAAGCGCCACCTTACATTTTAGTCACCCTTGATATACCACAGAATTTGGTTCATTGTTACATTGCAATGCGGCCGCGTCTAGGGAATTTTTAGGGATCTCACTGACGTCACCGTGATGTCGCGGCTGACGTGTTGACGCTTTGCCTGCCGGGAGTCGCTTTGGTTGCTTGTCAGCTGTAATACGTCAGTTTTGCGCGCGCTTTTGTTGGAGGAGGTCCATTTTTTTTTTATTTTTTTTTTTCCACCTGTTAGCGTTTGGTAAAAATAATTTTAACAATTATTATTCTTGTGAATAACCTATAGAACAAGATTTTGATATTAGCAGTGTCATGTGCACGATTGCGTTAGTGATTTGTAATAAAATTGTTGAATTCCTGAAGTCGTTGTATTCAAATAAAATGTCGTAACGTGTTACGTGCGGGAATGTGTGGTCGAAAAATACTGGTTTTTCTTGTACATGTGGAACAATACGAACTGTGGGAACTATCGGTGAGTTTGTTTTTTACGTTGTTCATATGTTTATTTTGGTTTTTGCATTTAATTGAAAAGTTGTACTGTATTTTTCTAAAGCCATAGAAAATGCCATTTGTCTAAACGATAATATTACGTCAGGCAAGGTGGGAGGGAGGGAATATGCCTGGCTAAAATATAGAGATAAATTGGCATTTACAAGAACACTTGCAAAGGCATATAACAGTCTTTTGTACCAGACATAGTTTGGTCGGTTTTTACGTTTCATACAGTATGTGTGTGTGGCGTTATTAGACAGTCTGAAATGGATGGTGATTTCTAATTAAGTATTTTCAGTCAATATTGGAAAACATAAAAATACCACAATGTTTTATACAGAAATTAGAATGCTTTAAGTTTTTGGTTGTTTTTGCGTATGTTATCGCATTTGTGTTTGCACATTTGTAGCCAACATTGGAAAAAAGAAATCAAACTATATATAACCATATCTTGCTATACAAAATTCGTTTTGTAGTTTTTTATAATGCTTATTTCTGTTATTGAGTTGTCACCACCCGAAATAATATATAACCAATGTTTTTCCCGTAAGCTTGCCAGAGAAGTCGTTGATAATATCACAGAAGCCGACGATTTTATAATTATCAATTTCAAATAATTATGATATGTATCGTAATATGTAACTGAGCTATATAGTCCAATTTTAGATTTCGATGTGGAAAATTAAAATTCTCAATTTAAATCGCAAAATTTTTCTACGCATCGGAATCTTCAATTGAGCTAGGGAGGTCAATTGCAGATTTCGTTGCACGGTTTCTTAATTATGAAATTACAAGAATTACGGTGTGTATCGGAATCTGTAATTGATCTACGTAGGCCAATTAAAGATCTCGATGCGGAAAATTAAAAATATCAATTGGAATCGCGAAATTTTTCTACGCATTGGAATCTTTAATTGAGCTATGTACGGTAGGTCAATTGCAGATTTCGATGCAAGGTTTTTTAATTATGAAATTACAAGAATTACGATGTGTATCGGAATCTGTAATCGATCTACATAGTCCAATTATAGATTGCGATGCGGAAAATTATAAATATTAACTGAAATCGCGAAATTTTTCCACGCATCGGAATCTTTAATTGAGCTATGTAGGTCAATTACAGATTTCGATGCACACCTCGTTTCGAAGGTTTTTGTGTTTCCCCACCCAAAAACCCCCATTACCCAGGCTTTCCCGTAAGCTTGCCAGAGGAGTGACGTCGTTGATGACGTCATGGTAGACGCCATTTTGTTTTTAGGGAAATTTTATACGCTGCCGCATCGCAATGCAAAATTATCCCCAGAATTTCATCTATTTCTTCATAGACGTTTTTAACTTCATCAAAATCGTGAATGGTAGGCATATAGACTTGTACTACTATGGTGCACGTAGGGTTTGTATTGATTATAGCTACAATAATCCGTTTCACTACATTGCACATAATATTCCATCAGCTGTCCAATATTCCTAGTAAATTAGAGACCTACCCCCACAGGTCCGTTGTTTGATTTAGTGCTAATGAACCTCCAGTCTCCTGACCGAAAGTCCTGTTCTTCCTGCCAGTGAACTTCACTAATCCCAACCAAAACCAACCTCGAGCAACCTATCCATCTGTAGAATGCCAGATTTCCTTTTCGTCACTTCTGTGATGTCAACCCCCTCTCGAGTAGTCCCCACCCGAAGATCCAAACGAGCGACTAGTTTACCTCCGGATTTGAATTTTACACGAGAGGAGGCCATCATATGTATTTATGCACTGGAAGGTGCATATCCTTGGGAAGAACGTTACGGCTGTAATTTTCCCTTGCTTTCAGCCGTATGTGTGTCTCAAATCGGATGAACAGTGCAATTATAGTGCCTGTGCAAGTATGCCTATATATATATAATTTGATGGAGGATAGGGGCAGATGACCTCGTAGTTCCACCCCTTATAACTACAATAACTAACTTGATGTAGGAGGTGGTTGTGGACCATCTTCTCAGTTATCCTCATGAGACTAAGTGTAGCCACTCCAGCCCCAAGACCAGGATTAAATTTTTTGAGAGAGCCAGGAATCTAGCCCAGTACCTTAGGGATGACAGCCAATAACGCTAGCCACTATACCATAATGCAGTTTTTTCTGGATAATAAATAAAAAATTAAGTCATGGTGTTGCAGAACCAAAACACCTAGAATTAGGGATACATTTTAATTTATTTAATCATATTATAAGTACCGCCTTAAGCTTGAGTATGGTGAACATGCACGCTCAACAAGTGGGAACTAAGACTGTGTCCCAAAGCTACATGTTCTGCCATAGTGGACTAGTCGACTAATATTCCAGACATAACGTTACAAGTCGTGATCCCAAGCTGCTTAAAGGGATACAGATTATAAGATGCACAGCACCACATAGTGGTTAGAGATATTTTGTGAGTGTTTAGTTTTTAATACTGGTTTGTAATGATTAAGTTATAGTGAGTAACAATTTGCTAGTTATAATTAGCTTATCGATTAGCTCAGGACAGGGAGCATGGAGGGCTGCATCAAACCAGTCAAAAGACTCAAACAACAACAACAATAACAACAACAACAATTAGCTTATTGGATGGTGACAGAATAGCCTAAAACATCTGGATACAGGATAGGCCACAACCATGCACCATCAGCAGGAGTGTGCTGTGGGAGTTTAACCAAGTTTGTTACATTCACATTTCCAGAATTGTGTCTTCTATCAGGTTTAACAGAAAACATGACATACTGACACCAATAGGGCAACAACTTTAAGGGATGGAAACCTGCGAGCAATCGTATGAATTAATCATCTTAATAATGACCAACCAAAATAAAATAATGAAAGCAGAATAATAAACGTACATGACAGAGCCTGACACCATCCAATTCAAACGCAGAAAAAGCTCAAGCAGATTGTACTGTACAACCACCAGACAAATACATGTGCATCTGTGTTTCACCACTACCACAATTCAGGTTAATGGAACCCCCAAAAATAAAATCATTTACATACTACTCCATTCATTCATTCATTCATTATAAAAAAGATACAGTACTAAAAGATACTCAACATCAGGTGACAAATGGGAAAGATTCCAAAATCCACATGAAAACGATTGCTCTTCAACAGCACCTTTTCTCATGCCACAGTGGTGAAACTACGGGAGACCGATTAGCGATAAGTAATATAACATCACAGCCGGTACAGGAAAATGTTCATCATACCAATACAAAACAAACCGGCAATAATCCGCGGAAAATCGATTGCTTAATTGTAATACAAATAATTTATAAGTTAAGAAGTGACTTGTGTCCACGTTTCAAGCGCTGTAATAAAAGTAATGGGCGGGTAATTGCGAGGTCGGATTCAAAAATACGAATTACGACATACGGAAAAGAGGAAATTCACACCTGCTCAGTCACAAATTTTCCGAAATTCATACTTACGAAATAAAACGAGACAGTGCAGCAGAAAACAAAACTACTTTGGCTGTGCAAAGCAATCCAACGGCACCGAACGGCACTTATCGACACCAACAACTTTTAACCAAAGATGGCAGGACAATCGTAACTATCTTAGAAAAGAGTAGAGTACTTTGCCATTGCTAACTCTTTGCTTAATTACACACCTTTCTTTGTAGTTATTTAAAGGGTGCAGTTAATGCACTATACCCAATTTCACACACACTGCAATCGTCTTGTGTTGGAAAACTGCTATTACTATCTGGGTTGCTTAGAGCTAGCCTAAATACTCCTGATAGAAACTCTGTCCTGAAGGAAACAGCTTTCGTCGTATCTTACGCAACAAGGTGAACAAGTCGAACACAAGGTAAACACGTCGGATTGTGGTCAACGGGTGTGGTTGTGATACGGTATATTTTTCGGTGATGACAATAATCAGGAATGCTAGGCTACCCTATAGCAGTGGCGAGGCGTGAATTTTTTTCGTGGGTAAGCTTAGTTAGTTAGTTATTGTTGTTTTAAGGGGCGGAACTCCGAAGTCATCTGCCTCGAGGGTAAGCTGTGAAGGAGACTGGAAGTATAGGCTCACGCCATAAATTAACTTCAGCACCCCTGTGGAAGTATCAACTAGTCTTTCACACAAGGAAATAGAATAAATTGCAAACAACACAACTCATCTTTCTTTTCCATTTTGGACATTAACAGTGGCGTATACTGGTCTGAAGATCTGGGCTACCGCTGAGCTTAATATTACACAAAACATGCTTTTGAACTGCCGTGCAACCTGTATAATGTATTCAGTGACTTTAGTGACCACAACCTTTTAGTATGCGACTTTGAAATTCCTATTACTGGTACTGCTCAAGTTCATAAAAGGCATAAGCAAATGCAAAGATGGAATTTACAAGCCATGGATTATTTTATGTCTGTTAATCCATTAGAGATCAAGGATGATGATAGCTGTGAAATAATAGTGGACAAATTGATCTATTATTTGAAAAACGTCAACAGTGAGACTAGGGACCTAAGATCGAGTCATAATACAAGTGGAAGATTAAGGCCATCTTGTCCATGGGTAACTCCAGATTTTTTAAAGCTAATTGATCAAAAGAACAGGTTATATAGTAAACTAAAAAGGCAGCAAATCAGAGTAAGATCTGGATGTGAGTATCAGTCAAAGGAGCTAATTGCAGACTATAATGCACACTGTAAGAAAGTAACAAAAATGAGAAGAGAACTAGAAAATGCATATTTTTTGAATAGATTAAACAACACAAATAATCACTGGAAAATTATCAATGAAATATTATCTACAGATACCAAAGCCAATAATAATAGTAATATTAACCTGGAAGTAAATGGTAATTTGGTTACAAATCCAACTGAAGTCTGTACAATTTTTAATGAACATTTCACAAGTATTGGTAAGTCACTTGCCGATAAAATTCCTTTCAACGATTGCACCAAATCAGTAACAGGACCTGTCAACTCTATTATTCTTGAGCCCACAGATGAAATTGAAGTCTCGCGAATAATTAATGATCTTAAAAAAGTAGTAGTTTGGATGTTTCTGGCTTAAATAATAACATAATTAAGACCCTATTTCATCAGTTAGTACCGTATATCACAAAATTAATAAATAAATCCTTGAGCGGAGGGAAAATTCCTAAGAAGTTAAAAGTGGCCCGAGTAGTACCAATCTATAAGGGATCAGATAAACATGATGTTAATAATTATAGACCTATCTCAATACTTCCTGTTATTTCTAAAATATTAGAAAAGGGAGTGAAGGACCGGCTACTAAAATTTCTTCTTCGTAACCATTATTTCTATAAGCATCAGTATGGATTCATTCCCAACTCTAGCACAAACAATGCAGTGGAAGATATTATTGTTAGACTTCAAGAGGCTCTAGATTCAGGATTGCTTGCTTCAGGTTTATTTATAGATTTAAAAAAGGCTTTCGACACTGTGGATCACTCTCTACTGATTCATAAATTAGAATCAGCTGGTGTGAGAGGAACTGCACTTCACTGGTTTGTAGATTACCTTAAAGACAGGGAACAATTTGTTAGTTGCATGAATGCTGAGAGTAGTTGCCAAGCAATTACTATTGGGGTGCCACAGGGATCTGTTTTAGGCCCAATATTATTTTTAATATTTATCAACGACATTGGTAGACTAAATTTAAACGGTAAGATATCCCTATTTGCTGATGATACCAATGTATTCTATGTTGGAAAGTCTGTCCATGAACTCGAACAGAAAATACAGGAAGATGCATATCTGATTCTATCATGGATGCATGAAAACCGTCTAACAGTTAACTTAAGTAAAACTAACTATATCGTCTTTCACAAGCCTTCCTACAACCTACCTTTAGACATGCAATTATTCTTCCACGACCAATGTCTACCCCGAGTTAAATCTACCAATTTTTTGGGATTAGTCATTGATGAGCTACTCTCATGGGATGATCATGTCAAAGCTATTGGTGGAAAAATAATTCCAGCTATAGGAGTTCTAAGCCGAGTAAAATACAAAGTTTCTCGAGCACTACTGAAGTCTATATATCACGCACTTATTGAAAGTCACATTGCATACATGATTCACATTTGGGCCTGTTGCAGCAAAGGATTATTCAATAAAATTAATATATTACATAAAAGGGCTTTGAAAATACTTTTCAATATTCCCATGTTAACACCTACAATTCAATTATACCAACAATGTAATGTCCTATCACTAAATTGTCTCCGCCAAAGAGCCTCAGTAATAATGATATATAAAATTAAACATAAAATAACCAATTCAAATATCATACTCACAACCAATTCAGATACTCACTCACACATCACCAGAAATGCAAGCAATATCCACTATAATGTAATAAATAGCAGCAGGTTTGGAAATAATTCACTATGGCATTACTCATCATCTATATATAATAGACTGCCTGATGGCCTGAAAAATATCTCCTCACTGAGAACTTTCAGGAAAGAACTGTTTAAATTCTTAATGGATTCAACAATGTAACTTACATGTAATTTCTAAAATACCATTGTTACCTTGATGTACTGCACTATCACGAGCCTCGGCTCAGGTGCCCCTTATGAGATAATAAATTTAAAAAAAAGAGTTCATATTTGAAAACCCTTCCTTTCACGACTAAATAACAAACACGGCCAGCAATACAATTGAGACAGTTAAGAACTGCCAGATAACCTATTCCGCCTAGCATATAGCCTATGACGTGAAATGACGTGTATACATTGCCACACAATAATTATTGCAGTTCAGGTGTAGGCCTTGTCATATGTATAATATGAACTTTCTCACTGTATAGACGACGGCTGAAAGGAACTTCTAACAAACTCTCTATTATACAGTCACTGGCATTTAAAGCCCCCGCATGTGTTTGTTCCGTAATTTTCTCACAAAATCACAACTGGCACAGTTAAAACAAAACACTACATAAATATTCTTCAGCATACACACATTTAAATAAACCACACATCGAAAATACTACAACTTCTAAAACATATTCACATATATGAGCGCGATAATGTACACACATCAAAAAAAGTTTTGCATCACCACGGTTCCCAGATCTCCGGCATATAGACGTTGACTGTGTATATTGTATCCAAGATACAGTCCCTTTGACTGTTCATAGATGTCACTAAAACTGCTCAAAGATGTAAACCACCATGCATGAGCAGGGCCTATTAGACGGAGGGGGTACGACAGCCGATCAGTTCCAGTCATTCCACCAGGACGAAGGTACGCTGCTCATGTTGTCTGTAGTTCTACCATGCCTAGAAGGTCAATACCGCAGTTCGATCGCGTCCGCATTGTTACTTTGTGTCAAGAAGGGCTCTCAACAAGGGAAGTTTCCAGGCGTCTCAGAGTGAACCAAAGCGATGTTGTTCGGACATGGAGGAGGTACAGAAATACAGGAACTGTCGATGACAGGCCTCGCTCAGGCCGCCCAAGGGCTACTACTGTAGTGGATGACCGCTACTTACGGATTGCCGCTCGGAGGAACCCAGACAGCAATGCCACCATGTTGAATAATGCGTTTCGTTCAGCCACAGGACGTCGTGTTTCAACTCAAACTGTGCGCAATAGGCTGCATGATGCGCAACTTCACTCCCGACGTCCATGGCGAGGTCCAGCTTTGCAACCCCCACACCATGCAGCGCGGTACAGATGGGCCCAACAACATGCTGAATGGACCCCACGGAATTGGCATCACCTTCTCTTCACCGATGAGTGTCGCATATGCCTTCAACCAGACAATCGTCGGAGACGTGTTTGGAGGCACCCTGGTCAGGCTGAACGTCTTAGACACACTGTCCAGCGAGTGCAGCAAGGTGGTGGTTCCCTGATGTTTTGGGGTGGCATTATGTGGGGCCGACGTACGCCACTGGTGGTCATGGAAGGCTCCGAAACTGCTTTACGATACCTGAATGACATCCTCCGACCCATAGTGCAACCATATCGGCAGAATATTGGAGAGGCATTTGTCTTCATGGACGACAATTCTCGACCTCATCGTGCACATCTTGTGAATGCGTTCCTTCAAGATAACGACATCGCTCGACTACAGTGGCCAGCATGTTCGCCAGACATGAACCTTATCGAACATGCCTGGGATATGTTGAAAAGGGCTGTTTATGGACGTCTTGACCCACCAACCACTCTGAGAGATTTACGCCGAATTGTCGTTGAGGAGTGGGACAATTTGGACCAACAGTGTCTTGATGAACTTGTGGATAGTATGCCACGGCGAATACAGGCATGCATCAATGCAAGAGGACGTGCTACTGGGTATTAGAGGTAGTGGTGTGTACTGCAATCTGGACCACAAATGCTGAAAGTCTAGCTGTATGATGGTACAACATGCAATGTGTGGGTCTCATGAGCAATAAAACGAGCTGAAATGTTGTTTGTGTTGATCTCTATTCCCTTTGTATTTAACGGTTCCGGAACTCTTGGAACCGAGGTGATGCAAAACTTTTTTTGATGTGTGTATATTTATTGTAGACTATTTGTTCCATTAAACGCTTTTAACTTCAAAGAAACCGCTGGTACTCAATTAAATTAGCCTCTGGCTGCGCGAGCCAGCGGCGTGTGGACCAGATAAGCGGGGCGACTAAGCGCTCCTTAGCCTGGGGTTTAACTTGAATCGGGGTTAAAAATTGGCGGTTTCTTGCGTGGTTTCAAGTTGTTAAGCGAATAATTTTATTTGATGTTGTGTATGCAATCATTTAAATATTTGGTAGTTTGATGTTATTTTGCGTGGTATACATGTGTTAGTACCTATTTCCCTCCGTGTTACTCAGATCATCGCCGCTCCAAGCTGTGTTTATTCTTGTTAGGCGCTGTCCAGTATGGTAAGAAACCGCTGGTCGTAGCGGCAACTCAGTCCCTGTGAGCGCTGGGCCTGCACGTAACAAGGGTGGGTGCGGAGAGATGGGGAGGGCGGCGTGAGGCTGCCGATTTCTCAAACGGTTTTTGCTGCGTTGCCGCGTTGACTACTCACTAACCATTATTTATTTCGATAAAGAAGAATGTGCATGAAAGTCACGATTGTTTGAATGCTTTGTTGAACCTGTAATAAAGTGTTATATATGTTTAATGTAATTTTCTTGGGCTACCGCCGGTAGCCGTGGTAGTCCTAAGAATACGCCCCTGGACATTAACTACATTAAATGTGGAGTAAATTGTTCAACAACAGAGATGTGGCAATTTGTTTTTTGGTGTCCACATTTCTTGATCTAAACGTTCAAGTTATTAGTTGTAAATTTTCTATTATGAGATCTATGTGAACATTAAAGTAATAAACATGTTACTAGTAATAGATAGCTATGATGGCATTGAATTGCATGTTCCGTTAATATTTCTTTCCAAATACCGGTATCATTCAAATTATACTGATGCAGATTCTCACGGCCGGGGTAGGAATCTTCAGAGCGGCTCAACAACCCGTAAAGCTGCTCTGAATATAATTCAAATTATATTCAAAGAGTAGATATAAATGATAGATCATTTTAAATGTACTATAATATGCCGTCACTGACCCATATCCATGTAATTTGAATAATATTTTAAAGATATATCACATTGTTAAAATAGTTGATAATTGCGGTATCAAGTGCATTCTGCTCTCATTAATAAGTTGCCATTAATGAAAAAATACGTAAAATACGATTCAAATGTAAGAATTTAAAAAAAACATTTCAAAATAACAACATTCTCCAAATTATTGGGGTGCTGTGGTGCATCGGTCAAGTTAATTGCCTCTCACCAACGCGAACCCGGACAATGAATGTGATATTTTCGAAGTGAAATGCCATGTCCTGTGGTTCGGATTCCACGTAAAAAGATCCCATGGCTCATGATCGCAAGATTAACGGTCACGTAAAACTACAAGCTTCCTTTTCTAAATTCTCGAGATAATTACTTAGAAACAAATCATTTTTCCGACGGTAATAGAAATATCAGAAGTGAATATGAAACCTCGCTGCTAGCAAGCCACTTGTATTTTCCATGCTTGTTCTATAGTCTCAATTTTGAAATTTGCATGCAACAAAGAGTACACAATTAATTAATTAATATCACAATTTAACTTGGCGGATCACTTGTAGCGAAGTTTAATTCTTCTCTTTCTCCTAGCAAAATCATCAATTACGCGGTCTACAGTATAATATGGCGTACGACAATTTGTTCAACGCACTATACACTCAAGCACAATACTATCTAGGTATACTAAAATTTGCTTCTTGTACTAAAATCGTGCAGTAGAAACATCCGTTGTTAGTTAACCGGACGCAGCAGGATTGAAACTAACGCACCCAACCATAATGTCTGGTCTGGTGGTCAGAACTTTCTCTTAGGATGAACAACCGCGATGGAGGGTTGGAAGCAGGGCTGGCATGCAAAATGAAATGTATTATGAATTTAATTTTGCATCACGAAATAAATTCGTTACAGATTTTTAATTTCGCTCCTGACGCGAAATAAAATTCGTTACACACATTTAATGTCACTCCCGGCGCGAAATAGAATTCATTACACACTTTTAATTCAGTTCTCGGCGCGAAATAATATTCGTTAGACTTTTATTTTGCTCCCGGTGCAAAATTAACACACTTAATTTTGCTCCAGGAGCGAAATAAAATTCATTATAAGATTTTTAATTTCGCTCCTGGCGCGAAATAAAAATGCTTAAAAATAAACTTAAAGACATCTCAGCACTACGTATCTCAGAACATTAGCTGAAAGAGGAACAACTCGAATTACCGTAATTCAATTCCCAGGGGTTATACTAGCTAGTGAAAATGAAAATCCACTGCCTGCTTCCAGTCTCCGACCGGGTCAGGAATGGAATGAATGAAGCCCCCATCTAGCGGCGAGGATATGAACTGTGCCGGCTGCCGAGGCCTGACGCACTCCTCTGGGGAAATGATTAAACGAATGACAGATGAAATAAAATGATAGTGGAGAGTGTTGCCGGAATGAAATTTTTACAGGGAAAACCGGAGTACCCGGAGAAAAACCTGTCTGCCTCCGTTTTGTCCAGCACAGATCTCACATGGAGTGACCGGGATTTGAACCACGGACCCAGCGGTGAGAGGCCGGCGTGCTGCCGCCTAAGCCACGGAGGCTACTACACTAGCTAGTAAATACTCTAAATCTAATATTAGCCTTGGTGGTACTTGTATCTTCTTAAAAAAATAATGTAGATAATTAACAGTTAACAGCTTATGATTATCTAATTATGGAACATGATTTTGTATTCTCCGCGTAAAAATACAGCAGCTTAAGTTAATAAGTGCATGCGTATACCGTTCTCCGCCAGGAAATTTTCGTTTATTTATAGATAAATTAGAATTGTTACTCAATACCATGAGCAAAGTAAATTTCGATATAATAATTTGTGGGGATGTAAATGTGGATTTCTTAAAATGTGATAGAAATTGTGAATTATTAACACAGTGACTAATTTCCTTTGGAATAAAACCTACAATAAATATCCCAACTAGAATAACAAAATTTAGTAAAACCACTCTTGATCAAATTATTATAAATAAAGACAAATATTGTAAGGTACCTGTGAGGGTGGCCTGTACAAAGAATTAACCTAAGGGATGAAATTAGTCTAAATAGGGGGCGAGCTTGGCAATTGCTGTAAGAGGTACGGAGTATTTAGTGAATTGCGATCGTCAGTGCGATCAGCAAGGAGAACTCCCCAATGTACTACTTAACGGCGTAGTTCCAGGTGAGGGGGTGTTTGTAAAGGTAATTAAATTATTACTCTGTGCGCGACAGCTGCGCCACGCGGTCTGCTGCGAGTCGTGGGCAGGCGAGCTAACGGGGAACCTGCTGGTGTCAGCGTTGAGCGGTAGCGCTCGGCTAACTTCACGAAGCAATTAAACAATAAACAGTAAAGCTAATTCTAGCTCCTACCTAAAGGGGAAGCTAATATGGTAGGATCTTATCAGCTAAATAAATAAAGGATAAGACCAGTGGCTTCTATTACTTTTAAATTCAATGTGTACCTCGATTTTGAGGTACGCTTGCAAATAGCAGTGCAAATAATAAAGATAAAGAATTATTACAGTCCAAGCACAGGGGGATGTGAGTGTAGTGATCGCTTGAGTCACTTACCCTTTCAGCCAACAGCAGCGGTTCGTCACGTCGGTAGCACTAAGACAGACTGAGTGATCCCGGGTGTATGACCTCCGGGGTTCTTATAGGTTTCTTGTGCTACGTCTGCGGAATCCTTACATTCCTTCCAAGTCATAGTCCTTTCTAGGGTCGTTGCCTGGGACACGAGGCTACTTGGGCTCATGTAGGTGCTAACTTATTAGTCTTGTAATTTTGTAATTGTAATTTGTAGGTTTTTAAATTAATTGTTTGGAATTTGGATTTGTTGGAGATTTTATTTAGGGGATGGGGGAAGCGTACCCTATGGGTACAACAACCCCCTTTGTAGGGTTAGTTATCGTCCTCGATAACTGGACGAAGAAGTGGGGGTGGTTTTTGTAAAATAGAGCGTCTTCTACTCTCTTGGAATTCTTCTATTTTCTGTTCTTCTCTTCTTTTCTTCTTTTAATTTAGTTCGTAAATGTATGGGTGGCGTCGTCGGGGGTGTGTGGGTAGCCTCGTGGAAGATAGGGGTGAGTAAGGGGGTAGATATGAAATTAGTAAGATAGTACATGGCAGAGTAATACTACTACAGAACAACTGAAGATGCCATGTATATCGACCAAACCACCTGGTTTTGATTTACCACGCAAGATCTGGTCGGTTCTTAACCGCATAAGAACCAACACTGGCAGGTGTGCCGATTCTTTGTTCAAGTGGAAGAAAATAGCTTCTCCATGTTGTGACTGTGGTGCTGAAAAGCAGACTGTTCAGCATGTAATTTCAGAATGTCCTCTGAGAGCTTTTCCTGGCGATCCAACAGAGTTCCTGGTGATGACGGAGGGATCAATAGACTATATTCGTGGCCTGGACATTAATTTGTAATTTGTTATCATTGTAAATAGTATTTTTTTAGTGATGTTTGTAGCCATACGCTAAATAATAAAGTAAGATAGTAGTAATCGTCGAAGGTTGAAGGCTGTATATAGGTGCCTTCTATTGATAGTGCGTCCGGGTGTGCTCAACGATCATGTGTGAGTGTGTATGGTGAGGGGAACAATATTTCTTTACATGTATTTTCAAATATGCAGCAATGGGTCGTGAAGCTTACTTGTTTGTCATGTAACATCATTAACCTGGCGGGATACTACATTTGTCCCTATTGGTATGTGTAACAAAATGATAAAGTAAATTGCGAAACAAAACAATACATATAACATAAACATAGAACATATCAATATCCATTCAACTAAAGGGGTGCAGGAACACAACGAGAGGGAAAAAAACATCCTAGGGGTGGGGGAGGATATATATAAGTAACGTACCTCCGGTGCGGATGAAAAACTGCCCTCGCGTGCACTGCACGTGTGTAAAAGAGATAGAGTGGAGAGAAAGAATGAAAGAAATGTCGCAGGGTGTAATTTTAAGGGAATATAGTTAGAAGTGTTTTATTGTGGGGAAGAAATACGACATTTTTACAACGGGGAGTTTAAAAGAATAGAAAGGAAAAACAATGTGTAAACTAAAACAATCCATATATCTTCATACATTCGCAATCTTATCTGAACAATATCATCAATCTTAAATGCTTTCAACAAAAATTTCAATGCAACAATACCCTGTGTAATCATTTAAAACAAAACAAAACTCTATTAACTATACCCATATTCTACATTTAAAACAAAACTCTATTAATTATACCAATATTCTATATGTTAAAACAAGACTCTACTAACGCTATCAATATTCTACCAATACCGAAGTTGCGCAACTATATCGCTGTTCTGTTCTTTCATTTACCACAATATTGTACTCTATGCATGTTAACACTACTTCGAGTGCACTCTTACTTAATACCTATGCGTAAACGATTAGCTATGACCTGCAGGCTATTTACTACCTGTCTATATTATTGCTATTGTATGACTCGCTCCCTGTGGGCGAGCGAAGTCATCTTGGCAGCACAACTCGTCCTTTACAGAAATAGGTGCGAGCTGTGTGGCCGTAGTGCACCTCTCATTATAGGTGTCAAATTGTTTGTTGATCCGACCTCCAGTGGGGGGATATCCCACAGGTATATCTCCACCGTGGTTCGGATGTGCGCCTGGAAATATGTATTATGTTGGGGGGAATTGTGTATTGGCCGTGTGAGTGTGAAATGTGGGGGAGGGAAATTTGTGTAGTAAAAAAAAATATTATTAATGCATATAACACGTCGCCATCTGTGGGGACCAATAAGACACATATAAAATCATAATAGAGGGTATTCACCCTTGGCATCTGTGGGGTGAACCTGTGGAGGTATATAGAGAAACATTACATCTGACAAATATATCACATTGTGTCACTGTCATTGGTAATTTCGGCGAGTGCCCAAAATGGAGCCACTCCCGATGCATGTGCGCAAAGTATGCACCATTATGTGCGATGTGTCCGGGTTCGGCGCTTCAGGTTTTCAACCTGCGCTGAAAAATAAATACATAAATATAATCATAAAACATAGATTTATAATTACTGCTGGCCATTTGTTATTGTATACTTTGATATACCTTTCCATTTGGTTTATACCTTAGTCCTTATTTTCTATCTTCCCTTCCATTGAAGGATAATCACGCGAACGGTATGGACCGTTCCTATATACTAACGTCCCTTCCATTGAAGGGCAACCACGTGAACGGTATGGACCGTTCCAATATTCTATCGTTCCTTCCTTTGAAGGACAATCACGTGAACGGTGCGGACCGTTCCAATATTCTATCGTCCCTTCCTTTGAAGGACAATCACGTGAACGGTATGGACCGTTCCTATCGGGCTTACGCATCTGCGTAAGACCGCATTTGGCGCTCATATATTGCCACCTAGGCAATATCAATATATTCCTCTATCCTGGGACGCAATGATAGTTGTAACCTCGGCCAGGGAGAGAATCGTAGTTTCGTCGTATATTTTCTTCTTTCTTGATGCTTTGGTCAACGGGGGTATGAGCAGAGAGTATTATCGGTGCTACATACCTCGGCCTGGGAAATTATATCCTCTTCTTTCTTGATGAATTGGTCTACGGGGGTATGAACAGAGGAGGTCATCGGTGTTACATACCTCGGCCCGGGAAATTATATCCTCTTCTTTCTTCACCTGTGTGTGATAACCAGGTCTCTAGCTCCGCGCATAGAGCCGAAATTACTTAACCTTACATACTAACTATCGTCAAGTCATGTGGGTCGTCTTGGGAAGGAGGAAGTATCCTGTCCGATGTGGGGGTAGTTTATTCCCTCATCGAACCATCAAGCCTCCATCCGCAGGTATAGCTTAGACGACGTTAGGGCATAAAATGGGTATAACGGACCCTATGCTAGGGGGAGACAGGCTAGGTACTTCCTCTAACACAGGCGCTTGCCCGCCCTAACACGTCACCACTATGACCTCTCGTCGGTCGTCAACGTCGAAGTCCTATTATGTCAGATCCTGGGCTATTCTTGCCGTCAGTCCTGGGTACAATTTACCAATATCTATTTTCCCCTGGAAAATAGGGTTACATCAATCATAGTGCACCTCCGTGCACAAACCATGAAAAGAAAGTGTCAAGCGGTATTGTGTTGTGTAGGGTGTCATAGTTATACGGGGGGGATAACTGTGGTGGCACAGTGCACTTTAATTGCGCCTGGCTCGTCGGATATCCAGCTAATGTCAGCTGCGTATTATTCCTTCTCACATGTTAGTAGGTAAGTGTAGGATGTGAAGGGTATTCCCGTGTTAATGGGCAGTTGTAAGTATGTTAAAATTTGTAAGTATCGGTAACTGGATGGTATGATAGGTCCAAGGAATCGTGGTCCTATGGGGATGTATGGAAACGTTAAGTGGTAGGAATTCTCGACCGGTGTGGGTGAGGATTTTATTGTTTAGGATCTGGGTGTTCAGCGTGGTTGGTAGGTACCGTGCTGAAGGAGTTAGGTTGGCATTTATGCTCTGAACTGACATGCAGGGTAAAAATATTGGTTATTAAAATAAAACAATGCATGCACTGGTGTTAGCGGGTTAAGCCTGGGACGCAAAGCTGTTAGCTCTAAAGTTCCGAATGTTGATTAACATATAGCCACGAGCGATAAATCATGGTGTACACCCTGGTAATTGCATGATTACCAAGTGCCGTGCATTAATAGGGGAGAATTGTACAAGTGTGTATCTGTAGAGTGTCAATATGTATCTTGGGAGGGCGATGTGCTTTGAAGCTTGGACGCACTAGTCGCAATATATGGCATCTGGAGCCATAATAATAATAATATGAGACTGCTGTCCATACTCGTAAAATATATTCTAGACTTATATACTATAAAGCCTAGATTTAAAAACTGGTCATTTAGGATTATTATATAATATAATCCCTTAACTAGAGATACTGTCTAGAGATACTATGTATAGATATTTTAAACCAGGTTATATTGCAGCGCACTATATGTGTGGCGTAAATCCTTCCTATAGGGGGCTTATTGCTGCAAAAAAAATATCCACCCTATGGAAATGTGGGTGATCCATAAGTGTGTATTGCCATTCTATTAGTTGGGAGGATGGTATATATGAATGCCATTTATATGTTAAACATGGCTATAAATTCCATTAAAGTTGCCTTTTTATTTATGGAGTTCAAGAGGGGTAAAATGCACGGGGGGGATATTAATGTGCTATCGCTTGAAATAAGTTTGCTCGTCCAAATCTGGAAGAGAATATTTTGTATAATATCGCTGTACCGCGAATAAAATAAATTAAAACCTCCTAAGTGGGAAGTAGATTTATATATTTATATGGTCACGGAGACATGCTCGTGTTTTCCTATGTTGGATGGCGTGTCTATATAAGGGTGTATTCGAGGGCAAAAGTGTATTAAAGCCCGCTGAGAGATAAAATAGGTGTATTTTGTGTGACGCGGCGCTTTGTGAATATCACCGAGAATACTGGCTTTTTGCCGTGAAATATGCTGTCCCAGTGTTAAGTATTGAGGGATGAAGGGGGTGAACTGAAAGAAAAATATTTGGTTACCCTGCTGTGTATAGTGTATTCCGAGAATTATATGTTTCGCTCTTAGTGTCGTTTGAATTCAGCGCGCGAGAGTAGGCCTATATCCATTATGGCTGCTTGCTAGTTACTCGTCACGTGAGAGGCGTGGCTGGTGATAACGTGTGTTTATGGGAGTTATCAGCTATCGCTACTGCGAGGCGTTACCTGAAGCATTGATTGGCTGGCGGGCTGTTTATCGCGGCGCTATTCTGAGTGGACCTGAGCTTTAAGAGTGGGTGTCAAGCACGGGGATTTGTTATTGTTCCGTAGATGAACTGTCATAAGCACGTGTTATGTGTCAAATGGAATGGTTATCATCTATACATCGTTTTAAGCTATACAGCCTGTGTATTATGCAATCTGGGTGGAGGCTATTAACTGTCCGTCTGTATATCGGGAAACTACGCATGTCCTTCTATTGAGGAATTCTAATGGGATTACGCTGTCATCATATCGTACCTGAATGTGGCAAATGATATGTATATAACTATTTTGTTGGTTGTATACTATTTATGAAATATGCTGGAGTGTGTTATACATGTCCGGAAGCATATTGCGAATTCCTGTGGCTGTAATAATTCTGGGTACTTCTATGTAGAAAAGTGTTTCAGTGGTTTGCACTTGTCTACTCCGGGAAAGTGAAAAATAATGCGGGGCGCATTAATATGCTGGGTGTCCATCTATAGAAAAATTTTTCTGTGTTTTACTTCCACTTCCTGCGGGAAAATGGAAAATGTTGTCTATAAACTATATTTATTTACTCTGTATTTAATTCACAAGTTGTATTATCCTGTACTGGGAATGTGTGGACGCATGTAGTGATTCCATGTGGGCGTATCAATGTTGGATGTCACCCTGTAGGAAAAGTGTTTCCGTGGTTTATTCCCGTCTACTCCGGGAAAATGAAAAAATAAGGCGGGGTGTAGTAATATGTATATTCACAGTGAATATGGTATTCCATGTGTTGGATTGTCCGTGGAGTAGCATAATGGGCTACCTTTATCGGGCATTTTGCTGTATGGCAGTGAGATTTATACAGTGTATTCACCTAACCGGATGTGTTCTTGTGAAGATGATGTATTCCTATTTCGTTTATGCTGTTTGTGAAATCAAGTGGATATTTAGTCGTTATATATTAAATAAAATCATCGGGCCTTTATTAATCATTATCTATAAAATTCGGCACGATTATGTCTATGGTCGATACTCATTCCTTATCGTGATCCCAGGAGGGTAGGCTATCACCTGCTCTTGACTCGATTTACGCCTTAGGAAAACGTGGAATAGCTATGGACCATTAACGTATTAGTTGCCGAATATATTTATATGTATACGCTCATGGCTGATATTCATCCTCTAGTGTTTTGACCCAGGAAAGTAGGACTTAACCTGCCTTTGACTTGCTGACGCCTTAGGTCAACTATAGGACATTTATGGGTCATGGCGTTATTGTGCTACTAATGGACATATATATGTGTGCCATGTCGTATCACGTTGCCTCAAAACGAAAATATGAAAGTTTACTGTGGCCAACTGACGATTGTAATGCTAGGTGTTTATCTACTGTGTAGATGTAAATTAAAGGGGATCTATGTAAGGATTTGTGGTCCTGTTGGAGCCTTGTGGCACGTATGAAATTATGAAAGTATTTATAAAATTACGAATATCATTTCGTCATATAGTAGATCATTATGAACAGCTTGTACTTAGCGTAAGGATGATAAATGGGTTCCTAAGTCGACTGTCAGGGGAATACCCCAAGCACCTAGGTATGTCTAGGAGTTCAATCGGTCGTCGGCTAGGATGAGATGATTATAATTATAATTGTAATTTAAATGAGGGCCCTAGTCCGTCAACTGAGATGGAGAGTCGCTTCATATGAAAACTGCTCATTTTGTCTGTCTTTATGACGGTACTTGGTGGTCAATTCCACTGTGATCTAGAAAATAATTTTTTAAAAGATCCCCTGTGAGGATAAAAATATAAGTATGTGTTAACGTCATAAATGCTTTGTATAACTTGTGAGTCGTGGTGTACTGGCGTCTCGGGTGTCGAGAATCTGTGTGCGCATTTCCCGCATCCTGCATTGCATGCAGAGCGCGACTCACTGTCTGTGTGGAGTCTGCCTTACTTAGTAGCCTATGTGAAGTGAATTTATATGTATTAAAAAACATCTTATGGATTACAGTGTATGGGATATGTAATATGTGTAAGTATACGTCAACCTTATTCCCAGTGTTACCTAACTGTGTGTTCAGCTGATCTATATATGCTGATGCTGTGACGGTATGATAACCTGTGTTATTGTGTCACCTCCTATTGGCTGTGGTGGTAATACTCCACCTGTGTGTTAGCTCAATTGTGTGCGGAATGATACTAAGTGTCACTATATCCTGTCATGAGTATTAATCTGCATTGGCCTATAGTGAAATCCGCTAATCTGTGTTGTTGTGTTGTCTGTAGCTCTGTATGTTCTTTCGCTACTACTGGAGTAATGGCGTTCGTTATAGAAATTATATTATATGTTCCGTAATGTATTATATTTGGCCCTATGTATCAACTTATTGGCCTATTCTGTGATAATGTATTGTATCGGCCTGTCATCCCGCCTTAATTTGGAGTGACTGTTGGAATCCGTGCACTTACCAAAGTGGTGTAAGTAAAAATATTGTGTGTTAATCTCCTAAATGTGATTAAGTAGGTAAAAATGTGCGCTATGTATAAGTTTGTATGAATGTGAAGTGTGTAGACATCTTCCTATGGTAAAGGAATCCTTCTGTGGTTTGCCATGTGGCCTCCATGTGTGTGAATGAACCTTGTATCGCACGGCCATGTATGAGTGTGGTAGTCTACGTGACTGGGCGGAAAAGACTGTTGCCAGGCATGTATGGTGTATGGCTGACTGAGCATTACGTCTCTCGTTACTTCCGTATGTTGGGATAGAGGATTGACCTCGCCTGCTGTACATTGTGTATCACATGTGCAAGATCCTGTCTACAATATATTATCTGCAAAAACATTTATGCACTTTACATATTATAAATATGGAACTATTATTAATAATGTTAGGTCGGTACCTCCTATTTGAAACTCTGCAACTGAAGATTACCTATGGTGTGGGGACAAACTGGAATTGTTATTGACCTCTATTTCAGACTGTGGTTACTAAATGCCATAGTGCAATTGGCGCTATTGCCAATGCTTATTTGGCGTACCTTGTCTATGGGGACCTACGGGAAATGTGAGGCATATGTACTACTAAATATATATCTAGCCGTGTTCTATCTGAAACTAGTGTGTGTGTGAACAAAATTCATTATTCCATAAAGACATAGGACACAAGAAATATAACCTGGTACACTTTATTATATCATTTATAACTAAACATGCAACTTATAATTAAGCTTCGTATCATGCAGTGTTGGTAACTGTCGGTGACTGTTAGTTGTGAGCATGGCTACTAAATGCCATAGCGCGTAAGGCGCTGGTTTTAATTTATATGTTCCTGGGTTCGAACTATGAGTGGGAAAAATATATTTTTACTCCCTAATAATGGTGATTTAATGCTTTCGTTTCCTATGGCTCTGGGGACTGGGGAAACGTGGAGATAGCCTACGTAGGACTGCTGCAAGCGGAGCCTGCCCCGACATTTCTTATCCTCTACTTACACCTAAATATTGTGTGTGAAAGGAAAATTGGCTATGAAAGCGAATTATATTATGCGTAAAGTTATTACGTGGTCTGGTTTACTGGTATCATAATTCAGTGTACCTCCAATTATATAAAAATAACATGTTCTAAATTGGCAATTACGATTTCTATCTATCGCAAATAATGGCACCGTCTCCCTCGGATTGCCAAACCGGCTTTTGCACCTGGTATCTGTTGACATCGAATATAGATTTAGGTATTCGGAAGTCATTTTTGAAAGCCATTGTCTGGAGTGTGGCGCTATATGGAAGTGAAACTTGGATTATTGGTGCAGCAGAAAAGAGGAGAATTGAAGCTTTTGAAATGTGGTGTTACAGGAGAATGATAAAGATCAGATGAGTAGATAGGGTTACAAACGAAGAGGTTTTAAGACGAGTGGGAGAGGAGAGATGTTTCTGGCGACTGCTAATGAAGAAAAGAGATAGGTTAGTAGGACACATACTAAGACACCCAGGAATAGCAAGCTTAGTTATGGAAGGAAGGGTCGAGGACAAGAACTGTACGGGTAGACCAAGGTTAGAATATGTTAAACAGATTGCCTCGGATGTAGGGTGTGGTAGCTATGTAGAGATGAAGCGATTAGCTCAGGACAGGGAGGCGTTGAGAGCTGCTTCAAACCAGTCAAAAGACTGAAGACTCAATCATCATCATCGTTTCAAAAAAAATCCCAATTTTGGGTGGCGTTTGCTTGGCTAGTATGAGGTTTTAGGTCCTAGGGATCTTTTCTGCAGAGGTGCGTTTTTGCACCCCTTAGGCATTGTTTTAATACAACGCCGCGGTACCTCGCGCCTCCACCATTTGTAAGGTACCTGTGAGGGTGGCCTGTACAAAGAATTAACCTAAGGGATGAAATTAGTCTAAATAGGGGGGCGAGCTTGGCAATTGCTGTAAGAGGTATGGAGTATTTAGTGAATTGCGATCGTCAGTGCGATCAGCAAGGAGAACTCCCCAATGTACTACTTAACGGGGTAGTTCCAGGTGAGGGGGTGTTTGTAAATGTAATTAAATTATTACTCTGTGCGCGACAGCTGCGCCACGTGGTCTGCTGCGAGTCGTGGGCAGGCGAGCTAACGGGGAACCTGCTGGTGTCAGCGTTGAGCGGTAGCGCTCGGCTAACTTCACGAAGCAATTAAACAATAAACAGTAAAGCTAATTCTAGCCTACCTAAAGGGGAAGCTAATAGGGTAGGATCTTATCAGCTAAATAAATAAAGGATAAGACCAGTGGCTTCTATTACTTTTAAATTTAATGTGTACCTCGATTTTGAGGTACGCTTGCAAATAGCAGTGCAAATAATAAAGATAAAGAATTATTACAGTCCAAGCACAGGGGGGTTTGAGTGTAGTGTGATGGTGGGTGTAGTGATCGCTTGACTCACTTACCCTTTCAGCCAACCGCAGCGGTTCGTCACGTCGGTAGCACTAAGACAGACTGAGTGATCCCGGGTGTATGACCTCCGGGGTTCTTATAGGTTTCTTGTGCTACGTCTGCGGAATCCTTACATTCCTTCCAAGTCATAGTCCTTTCTAGGGTCGTTGCCTGGGACACGAGGCTACTTGGGCTCATGTAGGTGCTAACTTATTAGTCTTGTAATTTTGTAATTGTAATTTGTAGGTTTTTAAATTAATTGCTTGGAATTTGGATTTGTTGGAGATTTTATTTAGGGAATGGGGGTAGCGTACCCTAGGGGTACAACAATATCACCAATTAATAGAAGTCTATTTCCCGGGTTTAAGTGACCACCATGGACAAATACTGAGCTTTAAGGTACCAGAAAAAATCAATAATAATGATAATGGAATATAATCAAAGTGCAGGTCATTCACTGAAACAAATGTTACATATTTCAATGGCTTATTAAATAAGGAAACATGGTCAGAAATTTATAAACTAGAAGATTAATAATGATAAATTTAATGCATTTAACCCTTTGAGTTCTTCGGCCGTCTATAAGCGTGGCACGTTTTCTTTTTAATATTTCCCATTCGCTTTCGAGTCCCGTGTCGATCTCTGGTATGTTCTGCCATATATTGGGCATTATGTAGTACCACTTGAGTTTAGAGGTTTGTTTCCCGAAGTAACTAACAGAGCATTTTGTAGTCGTTTGTCCTCTACAGCTGGAGTTCATTTGTGTTGAAGAAAAGCATATTCTTCACGCGTCGTTGTGTTTTCGGACCAATGTTTGTGTTCGTAAGGAGCAACAAGTATTACTAACCTAATGATTTTAGGAAATACTATTATTTTCGCATCCTTTCGCCCAAAAATTTCAATTTTGATTCCTCTCAAAATTAAAATTTATACAAACGTAGCATTTTGAATTTATATTTAGATTTATAAAGACTTATAGACATTTTAAGCCCCCATGATGAGTTAATTAAAAATCATGACTTCTGCAAAAATTTCAAAATGCGAATTAATAAACTCAACACATAAAAGGTTAACAAGTAGCCTACCCTAAAACACTATTTTGAAACAGCATTCCCCTTTAAACAAAGATCTATTCCAAATAACAAACCTAGCAATTGGATAACAACAGGGATTATACATTCATGTCAAAGAAAGCAATTTCTACACAAAATATATAAACAATACCACACAACACCTGAATTCAATTTATACTACAAGAAATACACTAGCATATTAAGTAAGGTAATAAGACTAGGAAAGAAAATAAATAATGAAAATTTTATTTCTCAATCATCTAATACTAACAGGGCTATGTGGACCGTGATAAAGAAAGAAATTGGAAAATCTGCTAAAATACAAAGGAACATTACACTGATCTGCAATAATGAAGTGATTAATAATCCAGAGGAAAATAGCAAACACTTTCAATGACTATTTTCTGGAAATTCCACAAAAATTATTAAATAAATCACAGGTAAATACATTAAATTCTAATAATAAAATAAATATTTGCAGTGATTCTTTGTTTATAAATCATGCCATAAGTGAAGAAGTAAGAATAGTTATAAAAGAGCTAAAAATAAATTCTGTGCTGTCATTGATGGCATCCCTGATACAATTTTAAAGAAATGTGCAGAAAATATAATAAATCCACTTACGCACTTAATAAACAGTTCAATTTCCTCGGGAACTTACCCGGATATTTTGATATCAAAGTAATTCCGGTGCACAAAAACGGTTCAAAAGATTAATTAGATAACTATCGTCCTATTACCTTACCAACTGGTATTGCAAAAATTGTGGAAAAATCATGTTTAAGAGACTGATAAGTTGTATAGTAAAAAAAAATACTATCAAACTCACAACATGGATTCAGAACAGAAAAATCTACACAGACAGCAATTTATGAATGTATTAATAGTATACTGAAATTAATCGACAATAAGGAACATGTAACTGGCCTATTCTTGGATTTATCGAAAGCATTTATGTTGTTGACCATAAAATCCTCCTTACAAAACTAAATTAATATGTTATTAGAGGTCTAGCTAATAAATGAATGGAGCCTTACTTAACAAGTAAGCTTGAGGCACAAGGATTATAAAACCAGATTACTTAATGAAACATTGCCCAATGAGGGTATTATTAAACTTGGAGTACCCCAGGGATCGGTTTTGGTCCCACTACTCTTTATTCTATATTTCAATGATATAACACAGAACGTTGATCCTCAAAAGGAAATTTTGTTTGCGTATGATACAACACTCGTAATGAAAGGTGAAACTAAACATGTCTTACAGCTGTCTGCCGACTCTGTTACAGAAGAGTTAACCAAATGGTCACAAGATAATCACCTCATAATAAACTATAAAAAACAGTATCTCTAAATGTCCACACTATACAGAATAGGAATCCTGCGACGCCCAATATAACATTAAATGGTCACCAAATAGAAAATAAATCAGAAACGAAGTTTTTAGGACTATGGATACAACAAGACTTGAAATGGAATAAACATATACAATATCTGAATACTAAACTGAACTCGATGTGCTTTGCGTTACGTATTTTGAAAACTTGCACAAGCATGCACACGTTAAGAAGTACTTAATTTGCTTATTTCCATTCATACTTAAGATATGTGGTCATATTTTGGGGTATGTCACCAGATGTACTAAGCACGTTTAGGATTTAAAAAAAGAGGACAATTAGAATTATGGCAAATGTAAACAATAGAGAATCAAGTAGACTTTTATTTAAAGATTTAAACTTTCTCCCACTGCCCTGCATTCATATCTTTGAAAGTATTGTGTGTTTTAAAAAGAATTTAATAAATAAAGACCTTTTTGCTTAAAACAAACAATGATGTTCATTGGCATAACACAAGACAAAATCAAAACATTCATATTTCTCACACACACACAAACATATATCATAAAGGAACTTTTCACACAGGAGTTGAATTATACAATAAACTACCCCAGTATATAAAATTTGACCCAAAAATAAAAACCTTTGAAAGAATGTTGAAAGCTTATCAGGAGTGCCATTGTTTTTACTCTGCAGTTGAATACCTTAACGTATAGGAGCGATGCAATATATAATTATATTTTACTTTCCTATTTTAATTGTAATACCTAGCTGTAAGTTGTTGTATTTATAGAATTAAGTTTCCATGATAGATAGATAGATAGATAGATAGTTTTATTAATTCCATTTGATCAAATACATGTATACAATACATTTTTGATATAGGACACGTCAGAATTTACATCTATAAAATAAAAGTACTAATAGGTATATACAGTAATACTAATACTATAACTATTTATAACTTATTATAATAACAGATCTTAAGAGATACAATCTTATTGGACAACTATACACCTTATTCTATTATAATATGAACAATTAATTCTATAAATACAACAACTCACAGCTAGGCATTACAATTAAAATAGAAAAGTAAAATATAATTATAGATTTCATCGTTTCTATACACTAAGATATTCAACTACAGAGTAAAAACAATGGCACTGCAGATAAGCTTTCAACATTCTTTCAACATTTTTGGGGCAAGTTTTATATATTGGGGTAGTTTATTGTATAATTTAACTCCTGTGTGATAAGTTCCTTTTTGATATATGCTTGTGTGTGCGTGCGCGCGCGCGCGCGCGCGTGTGTGTGTGTGTGTGTGTGTGTGTGTGTGTGTGTGAAATATGAATGTTTTGATTTTGTCTTGTGTTATGCCTATGAACATCTTGTTTGTTTTAAGAAAAAAATCCTTATTCATTAAATTATTTTTACAAAACATAATACTTTCAAAGATATATGTACAGGGCAGAGTGAGAATGTTTAAATCTTTAAACACAGGTCTACATGATTCTCTAGTGTTTACATTTGCCATAATTCTAATCGCCCTCCTTTGTATCCTAAACGTGCTTAGTACATCTGGCGACATACCCCAAAATATGACCCCATATCTTAAGTATGAATGGAAATAAGCAAAATAAGTATTTCTTAATGTGTGCATGCTAGTGCAGGTTTTCAAAATACGTAACGCAAAGCACATCGAGTTCTGTTTAGTATTCAGATATTGTATATGTTTATTCCATTTCAAGTCATGTTGTATCCATAGTCCTAAAAACTTTGTTTTTGATTTATTTTCTATTTGATGACCATTTAATGTTATATTGGGCTTCGCAGGATTCCTATTCTGTATAGTGTGGAGATTTAGACGTACTGTTTTTTATAGTTGATTATGAGGCGATTATCTTGTGACCATTTGGTTAACTCTCCTGTAACGGAGTCAGCAGACTGCTGTATGTCCTGTTTAGTTTCACCTTTTATTACGAGTGTTGTATCGTCCGCAAACAAAATTTCCTTACGTGAATGGACGTTCTGTGTTATATCATTGATATATAGAAGGAAGAGTAGTGGGCCCAAAACCGATCCCTGTGGTACTCCAAATTTAATAATTCCCTCATTGGACAATGTTTCTTTAGTAATTTAGTTCCATCATCCTTGTGTTTCACGCTTACTATTTGTTTACGCCTTGTTAAGTAAGACTCTATCCATTTATTAGCTAGACCTCTAATACCATAATGATTTAGTTTTGTAAGGAGGATTTTATGGTCAACAACATCAAATGCTTTCGATAAATCCAAGAATAGGCCAGTTACATGTTCCTTATTGTCAATTAATTTCAGTATAGTATTAATACATTCATAAATTGCTGTCTGTGTAGATTTTTCCGTTCTGAATCCATGTTGTGAGTTTGATAATATTTTATTATTTTCTATAAAACTTATCAGTCTCCTATACATGATTTTTTCCACAATTTTTGCGATACCAGTTGGTAAGGTAATAGGACGATAGTTATCTAATTCATCTTTTGAACCGTTTTTGTGCACTGGAATTACTTTTGATAACTTCAAAATATCCGGGTACGTTCCTGAGAGAATTGAACTGTTTATTAAGAGTGTAAGTGGATTTATTATATTTTCTACACATTTCTTTAAAATTGTATCTGGGATGCCATCAATGCCAGCATAAATTTATTTTTTAGCTCTTTTATAACTATTCTTACCTCTTCACTTGTGACATGATTTACAACTAAAGAATCACTACCGGTATATATATTTATTTTATTATTAGAATTTAGTGTATTTACCTGTGATTTATTTAATAATTTTTGTGGAATTTCCAGAAAATAGTCATTGAAAGTGTTTGCTATTTCCTCTGGATTATTTATCACTTTATTATTTCTGGTCATTGTAATGTTCCTTTGTATTTTAGCAGATTTTCCAGTTTCTTTCTTTATCACGGACCACATAGCCCTGTTTTTATTAGATGATTGGGAAATAAAATTATCATTATGCATTTTCTTTGCTAGTCTTGTTGCCTTATTTAATATGCTAGTCTATTTTTGTAGTATAAATTGAATTCAGGTGTTGTGTGGTATTGTTTATATAATTTGTGTAGAAATTTCTTTCTTTGACATGAATTTATAATCCCTGTTGTTATCAAATTGTTAGTTTTGTTAATTTGAACAGTTCTTTGTCTAAAGGGGAATGCTGTTTCAAAATATAGTGTTTTAGGGTACTGTTAAATGCATTAAATTTATCATTTACATTTTCTAGTTTATAAATTTCTGACCATGTTTCCTTATTTAATAAGTCATTGAAATATGTAACATTTGTTTCAGTGAATGACCTGCACTTTGATTTTACTCCATTATCATTATTATTGATTGTTTCGGGTACTTCAAAACTCAGTATTTGTCCCTGGTGGTCACTAAAACCCGGACAATAGACTTCTATTGAATGGTGATATTTATCTGTATTTAAAAAAAATTATCAGGAGTGGTTTTACTAAATTTTGTTATTCTTGTTGGGGTATTTACTGTAGGTTTCAGTCCATAGGAAATTAGTAACTGTGTTAATAATTCACAATTTCTATCAAATTTTAAGAAATCCACATTTACATCCCCACAAATTATTATATCGAAATTTACTTTGCTCATGTTATTGAGTAACAATTCTAATTTATCTATAAATAAAGGAAACTTTCTTGACGGAGAACGGTATTCGCATACAATTTTTAACTTAAACTGCTGTATTTTTACGGCAGAGAATTCAAAATCCTGTTCCATGATTAGATAATCATAAGCTGTTAACTGTTCATGATCTAAATTATTTCTTAGGTAGATACAAGTACCACCATGGCTAATATTTGTTCTAGAGTATTTACTAGCTTGTATAACCCTGGGAATTGAATTAATTCGAGTTGTTCCTCTTTCAGCCAATGTTCTGAAATACATAGTGCTGAGATGTCTTTAAGATCATTTTTAAGCATTAGATTTATGTAATCAATTTTATTATAGGGAGAATGAACATTCTGGTGGTAAAGTTTAAACTTGTTACTTTTGCAAGCTTGTGTTGGTGATTTATTTACATTATTATTATTATTATTATTATTATTATCATAGTTGTTATTATTATTGTTGCTAGACAAATCCGAAATACCATTGTTCCACTCAGTTAAATTTGACATCGAAAGATCTGAATGCCAAACCACACGTTTGGCTTCTTTTACAAGTTTCCCTGCTTCCACTCTAAAGATATTACTGTTGAACTATTCGTACTGCCCCCGTAATTGAATTATATGGAGACCACGGTGGCTATATTTGAAATTATAATGAGTTTTATGGCTGTCATAGTTATGACGTGGGTAGTCATGACGTAAGCAAGGATGACGTAAATGTTATGCCAGCAGGCTACTTGAGCTGAGATTCTCAGTGACGTCAGCATTTAGTCGAGAATGTTCCAAGATGTACGACGCAGTCGCAGGAAACGAGGAATTCTGCTGAGGAAGAAACTATGCTATTGGAGGAGAGGCATGAACCAATCAACGATAGTTTAAAGGAAGGCGAAGATTGCTAAAACTATGGTATTTTTATTACTTTTGGAATGCAGAATTGTGGAAATCCATTTGCAGTAAAAGCATTGATTTGGAATTTTGGTGAAATTTATTTTCAGTTTTTGAATTTTGAAAATCCGTCATGTATTAACGAAGTTGGAAGTTTTAGCGATGACGCAGTATCACGCTTTGGAAGGGATGGTAACGCCCCTCGTGAAGTTAATAAAAGGGCTTGCGCAGAAGAGAGGAGCCTCTCTTTCGTTCTCTGATCATTCTGAGATCTCATTCTCAGAGCATCGAAGTATATTTGTGAAAGTTCTTTTCTTATACATTCATTATAGTGAGACGTCGAAGTGAACAGCAGTGAAAAGAATCGTCTTTATAACGCGTGGCGAGGCCACTATATTAACGAGATCCAAGTCAAACTAGGTGAAGTTGAAACGGACCTTAGAAAGCTTCTACAAGTTTAGCTTCGAACAGTTAGCGGTCTCCGATAAGCTAATTGTATTGTGCAGTGCTTCATAAAGTTATAGAGAAAAGCTGAACAATTTCGACCGATTAGTTCAAAAGATATTAGCAGTTTTATACGACTGAGAAAAGTGATTATCTCGCCACAAGAGAAGCACTTTTGTATAGGCAGAATCAACGCAAGGCTGACGCTGCGAGTGGAATAGAAAGACTTCAGATTGCTTGGTTACACAACGATACAGTATAATGGAGCAATTGAATACGGCAGTTTGTTCTTCTGACACTACAACCGAAGAGCAGATGGAAGGCTAAAAGGGCTTATTGCAATTGGGACATACTTCAACGGAGTAAGATAGCGACATGGAACTTCGCTAATTGCGATTCCACACAAGCGAACATGCGGTGAATACCATCTACACCCATGTTTCGTAATTAAAGGCTGAATACCATCGAACAGCCATAGAAACAATTTCATACTCTGAATATGAATAATTTCTTCGGAAATTTCTACAAAACTTCATGGCGATTGTCTACTGGAACTTCAGGGAATTTTTCAAGAGAGGTCAGGGATATCCCGACTCACAAAGAAGATTATTGCCGGAAGGATGTCTATTCGTCTTCGAGGAGCAGAGCGATTCACGGAGAAGGAAGCAGTTCGATTCTCCGAGGGTGCCATTTCCTATTTCGAGGGTGGAGCTCAGCTTTAACGTGGTGAAATGGATCCATCAGCAGTCTTCTTTGGGGAATTTTCCTCTGGAACGTCAATCGGCAGATAAGGTAGTCGTGAACGTTTATTGTATTTGAGTTTATTAATGATGTTTGAGCAACCATTTTTCCCATATTTTTATCCTCATGTATTTTTGCCCTATTTTCTTGTTGAGATTCTTATTCTCAGTACACCTTGTTGAGTTTTGCATTTTTCGACGATTTATTAAGACATTGTTATGTCATGGGCATAGTTAACGATTTTGAATCAGTTGAGACTGATATTTAGATTTTTCAGTAATTAATATTTTTGTAGTCACGATTTGACTGTAAGTTAATGATTTTTATGGCAGATTTAAATTCAGACAGCGTGTCATTTTATTAAAGTAATTCTACCCCAGTTTAATTACTTTGACCAATTTTCTGTCATCATCAAGAAGGAAGAACATTTAAATGATTTTAGAGCGTTAAAATCTCTTACGTTGTCGACGATCTTGGAAATACTAGTCGTTATTTGTATTGATTGCAACACAGACATTTATCGTCAGTCATGAATGAACATTGCATTATAGACACTTTTGTGAAAGATTAACTTTAATAATGAATTATTGAATGCATTAAAGTCAAGTACTTTTGTTAGGAGTTTTTCTCAATTAGAGATTTATATAACGATGTTTGCATTCCCCAGTCTAATTGGATTCTATTCGACTACTTTGCATTTTAGTCGCACTTTATTTGATGATAGTATTTTCATACTACAATTTTTTTTTAGGATGTTAATCTTAAAATTTGATAGACCAGACAGGCGTATATAAGCGTATTCACTATTAAATTTGTTTGTGATTGGCAAGTTTTGACTTCATTTCGGTTCATGAATGAAATCCACGAAGGTTATAGAAAAACAGTTTTGAAACAATTAATGATTATAAAAATTTTTAAGTGGAACTATGAATGTATAATCGCTAGTGCAGCGCGTGTTGAAAGTCGCTGAGATATAATGCCCTTGAATATGAAGGAAGTTCCCACAGGAATAAATGTTAAAGAATTATTTGTGGAAGTTTTGTAAGTTATGTGAAAGTTGAATGCCATATAGATTAATATATGATGATTTTGGGCATATTTTTAATGCAGTTTGTGCATTAACTTGTTAGCGAAGGATTTTCCGCTGGAGTAAGATTGTCATAGTTCGTTGAAAATAAATCAAGTGATTTACTGTTATAATTAACACGAGTTTTGAAAGAATTTGAGATAAGATTTTGAATGAAGGTTGCCGTCACAAATCATTATTAAAACCTTTATTAAACCAGATTGTGACATTAACATGTATAACTAACCTTCATTGGTCGATTATATTAAACACGATTATGAAAATTATCAACCGGATGAACCTGTGGTTAATGTATTTATTAAATTAATAATTTAAACAATTTAAATGTTAATATTGTAAATAATTGCTGTAAATATTTTTGAAAATAATATGGAACGAGAGTGATGTTAAAGGCGTGCCTATAATATTTTTATTGTCTTTGACAAATATTATAAACAATTTCTAATTGTTATAAATAATTTATGTGATTTTGTTATAAACATTTAAGAGCTAATTATACAATTGGAGTGAACTTAACAAGTTTAAGGAATTAACATAATGATCCAATAGGATGTGAGCAAAGTACTTGAAAGATTTGCGTAAATATAATGTGAGTTGTCTTGTAGACCTTTAAAAGTTTGAGAGAGCAAGCTATATTCTTACGTAACTTAGCACGTGAGAAGGGAGTCCATTCAACCAGTATGCAACAGGTTCGAGGGTAGCTCGCAGCTGGGCCAACATCTGGTTATCAGTGTGAGGTCGTCCACACTCCGGCCTTGCGACTATAAATACCATTCTCATGTTTATTAAAAGGAAACCAAATGCTCTATATATGTCACACCCTGATGTCCTTTTCCAATCCAATAGTGTTATGAATATTACGTTATTTGGAGCTCTTGGGAGCTAAAATGTTTTATATCATGTTGTATGATAATTTTTGCAAGTCCTACTGGAGGACGTAGTCAGATTGACTTGGGCTTCTGATAGCCACGTTGATTTTGTTGTGTTAGTAAAATCATACCCTTTATTTGAAATAAAGCATTTTGTACAGTTCAAAGTTCTCGTCTTCGTTCTGGCTCATTTTTAAATGTCATGGTGGAGGTTATTGTGTGAACAGACTTTTAGTGATCCTGTTGTCAACTCAAACCCCGAGATAATTAAGAGGTAAGTAACGGTAAGTATGATCCCCCGTCTATTTTGGTGTGTTCCACAATGATTTCCTGTGAACTTCTGTGCTCTTATCTCGATAGTATCTGTCAGTGCCATTTTCATTGATGTAACTGTGCCGGTGCGATTGATAATTGGCAATCCGATTGAGGGGGCGGATATCTGACAGCCTACTATCCAGGTAAACGGGGACAGAAAGATTGGCGCACCTAAAACGTTGGGGCTCGATTCAACAAAACTGGATTACCAGGTTGAACGCCAGAAAGAGTGGCAAACCTAAAACGTGAGGTTCGATTAGACTCAAATAAAGAGGTTGATTCTTTGTTAGATGTCTAGGCCAATTGTAGTATTTAAGAGTGTGATTATATAGGAATTAAATGTTGTATTGTATTAGGAAAATTACACTCAGAAAAGATCAGATCTTATACAACTTGAGAAAGGTTAAATAGGCTGGAAACTTAGAAAAATCGCCTATAATCTGGAATCTTATTTTATTTGACCGGCTTATGACATTTTAGTCATATTAAAGATAAAATTAAATTATTTGGATTGTAAATGTAAATTATTTGTGTTAGGATATTTTAAAATGAGCCAGGGAAATTTGAACATGTGCTTGAGTTTGTTTCAACATGAAGTATCTTCGAAAATTAATTATAAGGTAGTTATAAGTTAGATTTAAGACAGAAAATTGATCAAAATTATATATGGTGAAAAGTGTTGCTCAAATGTTGTTATTTTGCTCTTTGATGTATGTCCCTACAGCAATCCATTTTTGAATAATATTGTAATGGCAGATGAAAGTTTGAAGAAAATGTTAGAGGAGATGTCTGCTAACATGAATCGCAGTATGAAGCAGATGCTGAATGAAAGCATGAAGGAGAATAATAGTAATTTGTCTGCTAATTTGAATGCAAGAATGGAGGAGAATGTTAGTAATTTGTCTGCTAATTTGAATGCAAGGATGGAGGAGAATGCTAGTAATTTGAAAGCTAGCATGGGTGAAAGTTTGAAGGGTATTCAAACTAGTGCTGCTAATTTGGAGGATAATATGTCGCGTTTACAGATTAATACCCTAGGAATTGAGAATACTGTAAGTGACATGCGCACAGAGGTGTCTAATGTCCATAAAGATGTGTCTATTGTGCATAAAAGTGTTGATGATGTTAAAAATGATGTGTCTAAGGTGCAGAGAGACCTTACAATGTTAAATCTAGATGTAGCTAATGTCCGAGGGGATATTTCTTGTGCTAGAGCCGAAGTAGTTGTTGTCAAAAACGATGTAGCGACTGTCCAAGACAAGGTCGAGGAAGTCCAAAAAGAAATTCAAAAAGCTAGAACTGATGTATCCAATGTTCAGGTAGACATTAATAACATTCATGCGGATATAACTGAGGTGCAAAGTGACATAACTAAGATTCAGGTAGAGGTCAACACAGTTTTCGTAGATATTACTAAAGTCCAAACTGATGTAAATAAAGTCAGGGAAGAAATCGAAAACTCAAAAACTCTTTGTACGCGTAATATAACTGCATTAGCGACTAGGTTAGTCGATGAATCAGTTAGAACAACAACGTCTTTAGCAGAGTTGAAGTATGATGTAGAGGTCATGAGAACCCAGGTATTAGACCACAATAGAGTATTAAAAGAGGATATCGAAGTAGACATAGCCGAAATGTTAACAGCAAACGTAGCGGTATGGAAAGACGAGTGGAATAAGTCAAGTGGGGAACATGTAACCCAAATTCAGGAAAGGATTGAAAGAAAACTTGCCAGTACGCAGATAGAAATTAACAATGAAGTAGTACAGATTAGGAAAGATTTAAGCGTCAGGATAAATTCGCTATCCGAAAAACAAGTTGACGATAGAACACAACTAGATCAGGATATGCAAACTTTAAAATCTACATTAGAGGAACAGATGCATAAAGTTGTCTCGGATATAAATGAAACGACGAGTAAACTGAAAAATTTGAAGTTAGGAGAGGCTAGTTTAATGGAGAACTACAAAGAAGAGATTATCAAGAAAGTCTTAACAGAAATCACCAACAAGGATACAGAAGGCTTAGCTTGCGAATTGAATAGGAATTATGCTAGAAGACATAACCTAGAGCCAGAAGAGAGAGACGTGACTCCTGAAGAACGTGTATCCAGATTCAGAGAGGATGACGAGAGGAATATGGAACCTGAGTGGAATTATCGAGATAGTGGGAAAAACTATCCGGATTCATATCCGAGGAACGTGACGGTCATTAGGAATTTCGAAGACAAACCACAAAAATTCAGTAACACTGATAGTTTGACACCTATAGAGTATGTAAGGAATCTCAAAGATTATTTCATCGAAGCTCACATTCCCAGAGAGAGAGAGATGAAGATAGTAGAGAGATATCTGATTGGAGGACCCCTTGAATGGTTTCGCGCATTTAGATACACATTCAGTAACTTTGACGAGTTTGCAGAGGCATTAATCAAACGATTTTGGTCTATAGAAGCGCAGAATTCGTTAAGAGCGGAGGTGTATTCAAGAAAATACTCAGGTACTCTTCCAACGAGGTACGCTGATTTCTTTACGAGTCAGTTGTCCCGCTTGAGATTTTTGCAACCCCCATTGTCCACGGAACAACTTATAGATGCGATTTCTCGTATGCTGCCAGTTGAGGTGAGGAGACTTATAATTTCGTCCAACATCAGGGATTTATCCAGCATGGATGAATTACTGAGAAGGTTAGACTACACAAGCCCAATGCCTAACGTAGTCCAGAAAGGTCAAAGGCAGGAGTTTAAAGAAATCAATACGGTATATATGGACCAAGTCCAACAAACTGACAAGCCAGAGCAGGAGAAAACTGACAATGTAGGTCCTCACAGGAATAATCAGTTTAGAAATTACAGATCACAAGGTTACCGACCGTATCAACAGAGAAGAGGTTGGAACTACAACCGAGGAAACTACAATGGAAGAGGCAGATATTATAACAATAATGGGTATAACCGTAACTATAATAGGAATAACCAAAACCAAAATAGAAACCAGAATACTCAAAGTCAGGTTATGACACCTGATCAGTATCAGCAAAGAGAAAAGGAAAGCCAGCAATACTTAAAAGAATTAAGGGATAAAGAAGCTGACAATCAAAAGAAAAGGCAGGATGTTGTAATCGATCCTGGGCCTTCTACGAGCCAGCAGAATTTTGAGGTCGGTAACACAAAAAAAAAAAAACGCCGATTTCTCAACGTCAGTAAGAACCTGTAAATACATTGCCACACCACACCTGATTACGATTAATGAGATATACGAAGTTACCGATGAAGATTTACTAGAAGAGAGGGGTATTGTTAAAGAGGAAAGACCATGTGCCTTACCTATTATTGCTGTACGGATAGATGGACAGCAGTACAAAGCCCTGATGGATACTGGTGCTATTATTTCCATCATTTCAGAGGAATGTTATCAAAGTCTGCTAAGAGGAGAGAACATGACAGTTCTACCTGTTTCTACCGTCAAAGTGAGAGGGATATTCCAAGATAAGGCAGTGAAATGCAAGATTCAAGTGTTATTGAACTTTGAGATCAATGGAAGGAATTATGAACAGATCTTCATTGTGGTGAGCAAGATCAATTTTGATATGGTGCTTGGAATCGATTTTATATCGAAGGTCGGAGCTATTATTGACATGAAGAACAGAAGTATTAGCTTTAATGATGGGTACATAATCACAGAAGAGATAGAAGAACAGGACGTGAAAAACAGTCTGGAAATAGACCTTAGGGAAGAAATTTTGAATACAATAATTAATGAAGTGGAAAATTTAGAAGAAATACCCAGTAGAAAAACTGAAGGATTTGAAGAAATTCAGGGGGAATTTGAGGATCTGATAAAGGAATTCCAAGATATTTTCGATGAAAAGCCTGGATTGATTAAGGATTATAAGTACAAGATAAGGCTGACAGATGAAACCCCTTACCAGAAAAGAATATACCCCATTCCTGAGAAATACTATCAAGAAGTACGAGGGTTAATCAGAAAAATGGAGGTAGACGGGATTATTAGAAAACAGGCGTCGTCTTATATAAACCCCATCACAGTAGTAAAGAAAAGTAATGGTCAAATACGTCTTTGTCTCGATGCCAGGACCATTAACTTGAAGATTCTTCCAGAAAATGACAGACCACCCAAGATTAGAGATCTGCTTCGGAAATTCAAAGGGAGAGCTTGTTTCAGCGTTCTCGACTTGACGTCTTCATTTTATCAAGTTCAATTAGAAGAGGATAGTATGCAGTACACTGGATTCCTATTTGACCAGACGTCATGGGTCTTTGCCAGAATGCCTTTTGGAATGGTTAACAGTGGACCAGCACTTATTCGAGCACTTGATAGTAAGCTCACTGACGAAGTGAAAGAAAATGTAATCTGCTACATTGACGATTTAATCGTATCTTCACCCAGCGCCACAGAACATTTAGTGCACTTGAGAAAGTTGTTCGAGAATTTAAGGGAGGCCAACATCAAGGTGAACTTTGGAAAATGTCAATTCTTGAAGAAGGAGATAAATTATTTGGGGCATACTATTGATAAAGATGGATATCATCCAAACATGAAAAAAGTAGATGCGATCACGAGATTTCCAAAGCCAACTAAGGTGAAACAAGTCAGAGAATTTGTAGGTGCATGCCAATTTATTAGCAGCCACTGTCCAAGATACTCGGAAATTATGGCTCCTCTGTATGACTTACTCAACAAGAACAACAGATGGAAATGGAGTACCGCTGCAGACGAGGCTTTTGAGAAAGCAAAAGAGATGCTCAGAAATAATGTGAAACTGGAGTACCCAGACTTTGAAAAGGTGTTCTATATTGAGTCTGATGCATCGAGAATAGGCATTAGTGCAGTCTTATACCAGAAAGACGAGGCAGGCAACAAGCACTACATTGCGTTCACTAGTCGGAAGTTGAAAAAGCACGAGGAAAACTACTTCACGACAGAGCTTGAAGCGTTAGCTTTTGTGACAGCTTTACAAGCCTGGAAGAAAATCCTGCTGGGACATAAGGTCATCATTATTACTGACCATAAAGCACTACAGTTTATGTTGCAAACTGACATGTCAAGTGATAGATTGACACGTTGGGCTTTGTTCACCCAACAGTTTAACGCTACTATCGTCCACCAGCCTGGGAAAGATAACTTACTGGCTGATGCTCTATCACGTAACCCTATTAAAAATGTGCAGATACACCATGTACAATTGGAGCAAGAAGATGAAGAAACCGTTAGGAGGTTAGCCCGAATCGGTGTGTCACAGAAGAGACACGCTCCAATAAGGAAAATGTACAGGTTCCTCAAGGGTTACATGGACAATACAGATGTTGACTATGAAGCTACACGGAGAAATTCACGACACTTTGTCTTGAGTGGAGACATCGTATGCAAGTATGCTGACTCTGCGCATACAAAACTCCGAATAGTCGTGCCACCTAAACTTGTTGTCAATTTAGTGTGGGTAGCTCATCACGCAACTGGACATGCCGGTTTAGATAAGACTCTTAATACACTTAAAGAGAGATTTATCTGGATTAACATGCGTTCCAGCATTGCCAAGGTCATTAGATCCTGTGACAAATGTCAAAGAGCAAAGTATGCTTCTGCTTTACTAAAGGGAAAACCGAAGGCGATGATTCCTTCTAAGCCAAACGAACTCATGGCGACGGATATATTTGGCCCCTGTCCGAAGGGATACCAGGGTAACCAGTACCTGTTGGTGACCGTGGATGTTTTCTCAAAATTTGTTACAATGAGTCCCATGCAGAAAGCTAACACGAGGAACGTAGTAAGCAGACTGGAAAATGCTGTATTTCCTAAAGCTGGTATACCGGAATATCTACTGTCAGATCATGGAACACAGTTTACGTCCGTGGAATTTGCAGCGGATATGGAAAGGCTTGGCATTAAGCACTTATTTTCAAGCGTGCGTTACCCTGAATCGAATTCCTCAGAAAGATATATGGCTGAATTTTCGAAATTCTGTCGAATTTTCTGTCCAAATGATCATTCTGGTTGGGTGAGATTTGTACTCCTTATTGAGGAATGTCTGAACTCTACAGTGCAGGAGAGCACAGGAGAAGTGCCAATGCGACTTCATCTAGGAAGAAACCCAGAAAGGCCGTGGGATAATCTTTTCAACCACATACCGAGAGATCCCGACATAGGAAGACAGCAGAGGATTGACAAGGCAAAGGAACAACTCCAGAAAGCAGCAGAGAAACGATTGAAGAGAGTAGCTGGAAAACGTTTTGGTACACCCTTTCAAGTTGGAAATCTTGTATTATTACGCAGACCTGTCAAGGCTGATATGTCCAAGAAAATCTACCCCAAATTTGGATTAGTGTTCCTGGGGCCGTTTAGGATTACGAACGCTTATGGAAACAACTGTTATGAACTCTATGATGATGAGAATAATGTCGTTTACGGCAAGTTCAATGCTGGAAATTTAAAAAGATACTATCCTAGAGTAAGCCAGTAATAATTCAATTTCGTGTTCAAGAGAGTTGAGATACTTGTAACATTGAGTTTAAAAACAATTTGCAACTGCTTTTAAAACGTGGTGGGAGGAGAATGCCCCCGTAATTGAATTATATGGAGACCACGGTGGCTATATTTGAAATTATAATGAGTTTTATGGCTGTCATAGTTATGACGTGGGTAGTCATGACGTAAGCAAGGATGACGTAAATGTTATGCCAGCAGGCTACTTGAGCTGAGATTCTCAGTGACGTCAGCATTTAGTCGAGAATGTTCCAAGATGTACGACGCAGTCGCAGGAAACGAGGAATTCTGCTGAGGAAGAAACTATGCTATTGGAGGAGAGGCATGAACCAATCAACGATAGTTTAAAGGAAGGCGAAGATTGCTAAAACTATGGTATTTTTATTACTTTTGGAATGCAGAATTGTGGAAATCCATTTGCAGTAAAAGCATTGATTTGGAATTTTGGTGAAATTTATTTTCAGTTTTTGAATTTTGAAAATCCGTCATGTATTAACGAAGTTGGAAGTTTTAGCGATGACGCAGTATCACGCTTTGGAAGGGATGGTAACGCCCCTCGTGAAGTTAATAAAAGGGCTTGCGCAGAAGAGAGGAGCCTCTCTTTCGTTCTCTGATCATTCTGAGATCTCATTCTCAGAGCATCGAAGTATATTTGTGAAAGTTCTTTTCTTATACATTCATTATAGTGAGACGTCGAAGTGAACAGCAGTGAAAAGAATCGTCTTTATAACGCGTGGCGAGGCCACTATATTAACGAGATCCAAGTCAAACTAGGTGAAGTTGAAACGGACCTTAGAAAGCTTCTACAAGTTTAGCTTCGAACAGTTAGCGGTCTCCGATAAGCTAATTGTATTGTGCAGTGCTTCATAAAGTTATAGAGAAAAGCTGAACAATTTCGACCGATTAGTTCAAAAGATATTAGCAGTTTTATACGACTGAGAAAAGTGATTATCTCGCCACAAGAGAAGCACTTTTGTATAGGCAGAATCAACGCAAGGCTGACGCTGCGAGTGGAATAGAAAGACTTCAGATTGCTTGGTTACACAACGATACAGTATAATGGAGCAATTGAATACGGCAGTTTGTTCTTCTGACACTACAACCGAAGAGCAGATGGAAGGCTAAAAGGGCTTATTGCAATTGGGACATACTTCAACGGAGTAAGATAGCGACATGGAACTTCGCTAATTGCGATTCCACACAAGCGAACATGCGGTGAATACCATCTACACCCATGTTTCGTAATTAAAGGCTGAATACCATCGAACAGCCATAGAAACAATTTCATACTCTGAATATGAATAATTTCTTCGGAAATTTCTACAAAACTTCATGGCGATTGTCTACTGGAACTTCAGGGAATTTTTCAAGAGAGGTCAGGGATATCCCGACTCACAAAGAAGATTATTGCCGGAAGGATGTCTATTCGTCTTCGAGGAGCAGAGCGATTCACGGAGAAGGAAGCAGTTCGATTCTCCGAGGGTGCCATTTCCTATTTCGAGGGTGGAGCTCAGCTTTAACGTGGTGAAATGGATCCATCAGCAGTCTTCTTTGGGGAATTTTCCTCTGGAACGTCAATCGGCAGGTAAGGTAGTCGTGAACGTTTATTGTATTTGAGTTTATTAATGATGTTTGAGCAACCATTTTTCCCATATTTTTATCCTCATGTATTTTTGCCCTATTTTCTTGTTGAGATTCTTATTCTCAGTACACCTTGTTGAGTTTTGCATTTTTCGACGATTTATTAAGACATTGTTATGTCATGGGCATAGTTAACGATTTTGAATCAGTTGAGACTGATATTTAGATTTTTCAGTAATTAATATTTTTGTAGTCACGATTTGACTGTAAGTTAATGATTTTTATGGCAGATTTAAATTCAGACAGCGTGTCATTTTATTAAAGTAATTCTACCCCAGTTTAATTACTTTGACCAATTTTCTGTCATCATCAAGAAGGAAGAACATTTAAATGATTTTAGAGCGTTAAAATCTCTTACGTTGTCGACGATCTTGGAAATACTAGTCGTTATTTGTATTGATTGCAACACAGACATTTATCGTCAGTCATGAATGAACATTGCATTATAGACACTTTTGTGAAAGATTAACTTTAATAATGAATTATTGAATGCATTAAAGTCAAGTACTTTTGTTAGGAGTTTTTCTCAATTAGAGATTTATATAACGATGTTTGCATTCCCCAGTCTAATTGGATTCTATTCGACTACTTTGCATTTTAGTCGCACTTTATTTGATGATAGTATTTTCATACTACAATTTTTTTTTAGGATGTTAATCTTAAAATTTGATAGACCAGACAGGCGTATATAAGCGTATTCACTATTAAATTTGTTTGTGATTGGCAAGTTTTGACTTCATTTCGGTTCATGAATGAAATCCACGAAGGTTATAGAAAAACAGTTTTGAAACAATTAATGATTATAAAAATTTTTAAGTGGAACTATGAATGTATAATCGCTAGTGCAGCGCGTGTTGAAAGTCGCTGAGATATAATGCCCTTGAATATGAAGGAAGTTCCCACAGGAATAAATGTTAAAGAATTATTTGTGGAAGTTTTGTAAGTTATGTGAAAGTTGAATGCCATATAGATTAATATATGATGATTTTGGGCATATTTTTAATGCAGTTTGTGCATTAACTTGTTAGCGAAGGATTTTCCGCTGGAGTAAGATTGTCATAGTTCGTTGAAAATAAATCAAGTGATTTACTGTTATAATTAACACGAGTTTTGAAAGAATTTGAGATAAGATTTTGAATGAAGGTTGCCGTCACAAATCATTATTAAAACCTTTATTAAACCAGATTGTGACATTAACATGTATAACTAACCTTCATTGGTCGATTATATTAAACACGATTATGAAAATTATCAACCGGATGAACCTGTGGTTAATGTATTTATTAAATTAATAATTTAAACAATTTAAATGTTAATATTGTAAATAATTGCTGTAAATATTTTTGAAAATAATATGGAACGAGAGTGATGTTAAAGGCGTGCTTATAATATTTTTATTGTCTTTGACAAATATTATAAACAATTTCTAATTGTTATAAATAATTTATGTGATTTTGTTATAAACATTTAAGAGCTAATTATACAATTGGAGTGAACTTAACAAGTTTAAGGAATTAACATAATGATCCAATAGGATGTGAGCAAAGTACTTGAAAGATTTGCGTAAATATAATGTGAGTTGTCTTGTAGACCTTTAAAAGTTTGAGAGAGCAAGCTATATTCTTACGTAACTTAGCACGTGAGAAGGGAGTCCATTCAACCAGTATGCAACAGGTTCGAGGGTAGCTCGCAGCTGGGCCAACATCTGGTTATCAGTGTGAGGTCGTCCACACTCCGGCCTTGCGACTATAAATACCATTCTCATGTTTATTAAAAGGAAACCAAATGCTCTATATATGTCACACCCTGATGTCCTTTTCCAATCCAATAGTGTTATGAATATTACGTTATTTGGAGCTCTTGGGAGCTAAAATGTTTTATATCATGTTGTATGATAATTTTTGCAAGTCCTACTGGAGGACGTAGTCAGATTGACTTGGGCTTCTGATAGCCACGTTGATTTTGTTGTGTTAGTAAAATCATACCCTTTATTTGAAATAAAGCATTTTGTACAGTTCAAAGTTCTCGTCTTCGTTCTGGCTCATTTTTAAATGTCATGGTGGAGGTTATTGTGTGAACAGACTTTTAGTGATCCTGTTGTCAACTCAAACCCCGAGATAATTAAGAGGTAAGTAACGGTAAGTATGATCCCCCGTCTATTTTGGTGTGTTCCACAATGATTTCCTGTGAACTTCTGAGCTCTTATCTCGATAGTATCTGTCAGTGCCATTTTCATTGATGTAACTGTGCCGGTGCGATTGATAATTGGCAATCCGATTGAGGGGGCGGATATCTGACAGCCTACTATCCAGGTAAACGGGGACAGTACCATTTGAATTTACAATTTTGCAGATTTCATCACTAAGACACTCTTTTCCTAACCTATTTAAGAGTAGGCCATGTCGAGTGTGGAACTTCCTGTCTAATTTACTTACATCTATAATTTGGACATTTGGAAAACTCTTACAAATTTTATCATTTGTAGCCTCTATTTCTACATTTACACATGATTTGGGAATTAAATCGTATCTCTGCGGAATGTTTACAATAATGGCATTTGTGTTAAGCATGGATGGCAATGTACCCTTTAAATCTTTGATTACCTTTTTACTCTCATTTCTATAGAGGTTTGCTCCAGCGATTATTACTGCATAGTCCTTTAAAATGAGGGTTGCACACTCTCCTATCATCTCGTTCGTGACCGCTGCAATGGGTGCTCCTGGCTTTACTGTCGAAATGACCTCCATTTCCCCGCTTCTCTCCAATACGCTTGCTGCTACATCTCACCCGTGACTGTCTGCAAATATACGCATCTTCCTGGATTTTCTCTTTATCACTTTCTTCTTTTCTTCTTGAAGAAAGTCATCATTTTCTTCGACGAGCGCTCCAAATGAATTTGAGACGGGATTTTCAGTTACATGTACCGGTACTCCATTTATAGGCCTAGGCATATTCAATCTTACCTTACCAGCAACCAGTTTGGACCAAGTTTCCTTGCTTTCCTCTCTGTTTCATTTTAATTTATTCAACTCTTCCATTAACTTAGTAATATCTTCCTTTAGCAGCTTGATAATTTCATCTTTTGAGGACAGTTCGTTTCTCAGGTTATGACATTCGCATGACGGAACCGGTAGGCCTACATTACGACAATCGGTTTCACTTTTCTCCTCACTCAATTTTACCTGAGATCTTGTGATGATTTTATTTGCATTTTTTACTTTTATTTTGCACGACGAGCATAAATCCGTAAGGGTTACTTTACCTGACGAGACACTAACACTGTATACTGCCGACATACTAGAGATCTAAGTTAGCCTTGCTATTTAAACCAAATTACACTAAATTTAAGTTAAATATTACTACCTAAATGAATTAATCTAATTACCTACCAATAAAGAAGAATGTGAAATACGTATATCTTCCAATCGGGTGAAAACTCGTAAAAGCACCACTGCTCTACTTGGTTCAAACAGTGATTGAAGAAGTCACCGAATCTTTGGATACACGTTCCCACAACTTAGTTTATGTTTATTAAATTATCAATAAGAATTTCTAAATACTATCAATATTCCATATTTCACTTGACCTAAGGAAAGTAACTTTATAGATTTTAAACCTCTGTTATAATATTTTACCACTTTTATCAAATATTTACACTAGCTGCTCTTTCACTACACTCTCACTGTGACGCCATCTTGCCGCAATAGGGTAAGGTGTAAATAGTTGTCCAATAAGACTGTATCTTTTAAGATCTGTTATTATAATAAGCTATAAATAGTTATTGTATTAGTAATAAATACCTGTAAGTTCTTTTATTTTGTAGATGTAATTTATGACGTGTCCTATATCAAAATTGTATTGCATACATGTAATTGATCAAATGGATAAAAAAATCTAATCTAAGCTAATACTTTTGCCAACGTCGGGACTTTGAACATCGTACCGAGCATAATTTAACTCTGGAAACGAATATATTTTAATTTCAACAACGAAATGAAATGTTTCATGCATTTTAAATTCACATTGCGGGGGGAGTTGAAACAAATTACCGTTTGGGAATTTTATTTCACCACGGGAGCGAAATTAAAAGTCAGTAATGAATTTTATTTCGTGCCGGGAGGGAAACTAAACGTCTGCAACAAAATTAATTTCATGTCGGAAGTGAAATTAAAAGTCTGTAATGAACCCATGTACCATTGGCTCAAAGGGGGGTCGAATCCATGTATTTTTGTAAAAGGAAGGAAAGAAATATACAGTCTTTAATGGAACATAGAAAGATTTCAAGCAAGGATGCTAGCCTAACGTTGTGTAAGAAGTTAGACCCAGGTGGCCAGGAAATGAGATCATGCCTGACTCATGGATAAGGAGCCGGTCACGAATATAAATAGAAGCAGTGGAAAGTTCCAGGTGTATGACAGAGAACACGTTTCGGAAATCGCTCTTACCTTGCATTAATACGGCAACAGCGCAACTGTGCCAGAAGAAGAATAATTAAATTTAACCCATTTGCAAGAATAAAAGTAAGTAAATAAATACAGCATTGTGAATCATTTCGGATTAGAGATTTTTGTGTAGAGAAAAAGCTTTTAATAATTGTCCAGGAGAGAAGTGCAAACGTAGCATACGTCATCGGGGATTTACTGAGACCCGAGGAGTGGGGAATTAAAAAATCAACAGCAACACCCACACAGCTGAAGACTAAAAATTATTTAATATCTCAGAAATGCACGATCGATTTTCATGTGCAGTGAGGTCATTTGACGTTTAGAAAACGAGCTTTCTGGAGATATAATTTTTATAAATGTGCGACAATTATTTCAAAAGTTGGTCACGAAAAGGACTAGGATTTTATCTTTTTGTGACTAAATAGTATAAAAGTCCAGGCCAAGCCAGACCAATCATGCAGTATTATTCCGTCCAGGGGACGTGAAGCTACATCACGCCGTATTCAAACGTATGAACCTCAGGGGAGGTTATACCGTACAACAAGTATAAGCAGTAATCGCAGTTCACGACAGACTCCTTGAGGGGAGATGCTACATCACCGAAGACGGTCTACAAGCTTTCCTTGAGGGGAAACGCTGTATCACATCGTATAGACAGTATCCGACAGCCAAGAGCGTCGCGGTATCGATAACCAACGTGCATCCGTAAGGAGTAGCCAAGAAGTATTATTACAGTATCGCCGTGTGGATAAGTAGGAAAATCCTAGTTACAGGATTTAGTTCCGACAGTATAAAGTTTACAGTGAAAAATTCAGTAATTACGGTCAAAGCAGGCTGCGAACTTAGAGCCCAGGGCGATAGGTCTTAAATTAAACGACCAAAAGTATCATAACGTATTGAAGTACCATAACAGCAAGATAAACATTTTATCAAATTTAAAGAACCCGAGTAGGGACGGACAGAACAAGGTTCGCAAAGTATTCTGGAAAGATAGGAATTCGAGAACCGAATAAGCGGAAAGGAGAAGGAAACTCTAGACATTGTTTCAAGGAAACATATGAACTATTAAAAGCACTAAGTTACGAGGAGTATTAGTTGCTAGAAATCAATAGGTCACCGATAGATTATCTAGGGGACCGTGGACAGAACAGACTTTCGCTAGACCAACCAATAGGGTCTAGGAAGGAGCCGTACGAGTTAATAATAATAGCTGATCGTCAGGAAACGGGATTTGAAGGATTGCTATTCCAGGGAGGAGGTAGATGGTTTGAGACTTTCAATTCTGGCAAGATAGGAAGCCAACATTTACTAAATTTCACCCTTGGAGACGGGAGGTCAAGAAATCACGTGTGAAAGGCTTAATAGCAGCCTTAGTGATTAGAATCTGTGAAGTGTAAATATATAAAATTTGTGTTAAAAGGTAATATTCTCAGTGTTTTTATCGTGTATTATGAACGAATACACCAGTGTATTTTAAAATGTTATCAGTGTTAAATGTATTTGAGTTAAATGTGTGTCAAGATATGTCCGTACATGAAATGAATCTGTACAAGATGGTGTAATCACAAAATAGTGGGCAAAAATGAAACATCGCAAGAAAAGGAAGGTCAGGAACCGACCTATAACATGTGAGTAAATATTTTCATTATGTTTTGGTGTTGGGGAAGTGTTTGTGTACAATCCACCGGAGTTTGAGATAGAGGGATGATTTTAAATAACGAATAACAGAATAAGAGCGCGGTCTGAACAAATAAAATTTGAGAAATTATAAATAATTATGTGAAATGAATAAATCCTGTAGAGGAAATGTATGAAATAAAACGTCAGTGTAGTTGACAAATGTTACAAAAGCAAGCGTAATAAATAATAATAATAATAATAATAATAATAATAATAATAATAATAAAAGAAATATAAATAAAGATTAAATTGAATGATATGAAAGTAAGAGCGTTTGAGATCTAATAAAAGTATAAAGACATGGTGTTAATGCGTGTTCTTAAAGTAGAGTGATTATCGTCACGGGAGAGGATAAATATAAAAATGGAGATGTAGATCAAATGTTGATTTTTGAATTTACCAGTTCTTTGGAAGACGCTAGGCTTTAAAGTAATGTGTAGCGCATTGTCGCGTATTAAAGTAATTTATCACGCTAGGAAGGCGTTGAATCTAAATATACTTGGCAAGTTAATTTTGAGGGACAGTTGATTGCGGTAATTGAGCTATGTTAAAGTCCTCCAATAGTGACGTAGATCACGAGGCCATGTGTGTTATGTTGTATTGTAATAGGGAGCAAAAGAACAAAAAAATTACAAAACTTGTGGCGAAGACTTAGTCTTTGCTGAAATCTGGAAAAATGCTGGTAAACCTGCGATTATAAATCTTCATCAACATCTAGTTAAAATGTGGATTACTGAAGAAATTCCTGCACACTGGACCACAGGAATAATCCATCCATTATTTAAGAAAGGAGACAAAACGAACCCAGATAACTACAGAGGAATTACCCTTCTGGACTGCACATATAAAATTTTCTCTCGTATAATTTACAACAGGATCAAAAACATTCTGGAACCACAACTTGGAGAATATCAAGGAGGATTTCGCCCTTACAGAAGTTGTCCAGACCAAATCCTTAGCCTGAAATTAATAATGGAATATTACAAAAACAGAAATAAGCAACTCTTTATCACTTTTATAGATTTCAAGAAAGCCTATGATAGTATTCATAGACTGACACTGCTAAAAATCCTCAGATCATACGGTCTCCATCCTAAATTGATAAAAATCATTCAATTAACATTATCAAACACAAATTCGAAAGTTAAATTTAGGGGAGAAATATCAACAGCTTTCACAGTAAAAACTGGTCTCAGACAAGGTGATGGATTATCCCCTCTGCTTTTCAATGTGGCTCTTGATTATATCATGAAGGTTTGGCAAAAGGAAAACCCTCCTAAGATCAAAATTGGAACAAAACCATCAATAAAAATAAACTGCTTAGGATTTGCAGATGACTTGGCTCTTTTAGCACTAGACAAGGAAGAGGTTTGTACTCAGATCACTAGTCTCCAAGAAATTGCTCAAGGGATAGGATTACAGATATCCTTTGAAAAAACTGAGATCATGCCTATGAAACCCTTAGATATAAATGAAGTCTATATAAATGATCATAAAATTAACCTAGTTCCTCAATTTAAGTATCTTGGAGAAATTATAACACATAACTTAAACGAAAAAGTAACTTGGATAAATAGAACAAATAAAATGAAAAAGGCACAATCTCTAACCTGGTCAACATATAATAAAAAATGCCTATCAATAGCTACTAAGATCCAACATTATAAAACTGTAACTCTCCCTGAAGCCACTTATGCTTGTGAAACACTGTTCCAAATTAAAAATGAACAAAGAACTGATCAGCTCCTCAAAACGGAAAGAAGAATCATTAGAACGTGCATAAATAAAAAGTATCAGGTTGAGGGAGTCTGGAGGATTCTCCCAAATGAAACTGTCTATCGTGAGATTGATCCAATCACCAGCACAATGAAGAAGAAAAGAATTTCATATTTTTTTCACATCTTACGGCTTCCAGAAAACAGAATTGTACGCCAACTGGTGATGAGAAATCTAGGAAAGAAAACTGGAGGTAAATGGATCCAAGAAATCCAACAAGATCTCAAAGCAGTTGGACTCAAGATAACAGATGCCGAGGAGAAAAATAAAATTAACACCATACTTAAAACTCACAAATTTTCTGCAGAAATGACACACAGAAAGCCTATGGAGATTTCAGATGAGTTGAGAAAATCCCGATCTGAAAGAATGAAAAAGTACTGGAAAGAGCGCAAGAACCAAGCAGTACTACCTTCAAAGAAGAAGTGATTGTGGAACGACTCAAGTGGTCCAATGTGACCAATCAAGATTAATAATAATAATAATAGGGAGCAAATGTATGGTATTATGAGCGCAGGTAATATAGGCCACGGCCGACCCTAAGTCGCATTTACTTAAGTCCTCCAGTATGGGAATGGTTCCCGAGGCATGTTAAGAGAGTCGAACCTAGACTCGTCTAGTTGTTGAAGCCCCTAAATATTCGTCGTTGTATGTGAATTACTCTTACCAATCAATGATGACACTTCATAATTAATAAATGCCAAGGTTACGAAAGTGGTCTGTGAACCTATAAAAATGTTGTTAAAGATAGAATGAAAGAAACGCCAGGTCTATCCAAAGAGCTGTGGAAAGGAAATAGCTGTTTAAAAGCATGAAAGTAGCGGTCTCGAGGCGAGACATAGAGCCTTCCCTCCCGGGCCATAAATCAAGTCAAGTGTACAGTCAGACCCCTTGTGGTAGTAGGGTCGGAGAGAACCGTCTGGGAGAAGTAATAATACACCGTGAGTGTTTAAAAGTTGTTAATGACCCGGGATTTGAACCGAGGTCCTTTTAGATGAAAGTACCGCTTGCCAGTTCAGATCGTAGCTTTCTTATGTAATAATGGTCTTTTAAGACAAATAAATAAAATCCCTAATGTAATGTTGTATGGATGTAGGATTCCATGAGTTCAATGAAGATAACTAGATTCCGGGAGTAATCATAGTTTTTGACTTTGTCAAGTAATCTTCGGTAACTCTGGAGTACACAAGTATTTTCCCGATCACTGTAGTGAATCTGTGAAACTTGAGAGAGATGGTAATGTTGAGAACATTGTTGAATGCCCAAACAATTAAGTAGAGAAGTAACATGTACTTTAAATATGATTATATATTTGTTTGATGATAAGAAACTCATAAAATAGTTATTGCGGTGTATGAAAGAAAGACACCGTTATTATGGGAAGATATCGAGCCATTGGAGCTCGTGATTGTATTGAACTTTAAGATAGATACTTTATGGAAGTGAAAATAATTATGAGTTGTTGGTTTGATGGAAACCATTTATTTTAATATAATGCTTGTTTAATTTTTATATTTTCCTTGTTCACTTTGAACAAGTTTAGAAGGATTTGGTCAATAGTTTATATGTTTTATTTGTTTGTAGCGCCATAATTTTGGTTAATTAAATGTTTTAAAATAGGAGTTGATTTTGTTGTTATTTTTGGAAGTGTATCCTCTATTTAATCCAAAATGTGTAAGTCACAGAGTGGGAGAACGTACCAAAACCCCGAAAATCCCGATTTGAGCATTGCTGGCATACTGTGATTTGCATATTTCTTGCTGGAAGGGCACAGTAACGAAATTAATTTCGCACCGGGAGCAAAATTAAAAGTCTGTCACGAAATAAATTTCGCACTGGAGGCGAAATTAAAAGTCAGTACCGTAACTAAATTAATTTCGCGCCGGGAGTGAAATTAAAAGTCTGTAACGAAATGTATTTCCCTTCGAATTAAGTTTCGCTTTGATTTAATTATGCGCCAACAATAATTATGCTCCTGAATATCGCGCTCACGGCGAAATTAAATTATTTTCGCCACCACAGCCATGCATTTAATTTCGCATGCCAGCCCTGGTTGGAAGTGGGGACTGAAGAAACGCGCCAAATAATTTTAAGCCCTGCGTTCTAATCTCACCAGGGTAAGCCGTCCGAATCGAAGAAGGTCCTGCTACCAACTTTGCCTAGTCTTGACGAAAGTGTGGCTGTGGAACTATACACCCCGTGCCACTCGTAGACCATGTGAATGAACCTAAGCTCAAAACTTGCTGTACGAGGTAGGGGGAATATATAATAAAACTAGGGGAGCTGTGCGAGAAATCTCGCATGTTCATTAACCACGCCATCTAATTTCTGATACATTTCATTGAAAGGCATAATGGGTTATGGTGTTGTTGCTCTCTCTACCTTCAAGTAACAACCCCTTTGCTGATATTTTGCCAATCGTTTGAAGTCAGTTGCTACTTTTGACTTGTGGCGAGAGGATTACTTCACTGTTGACTCCTGTAGCGTATGTCTCCCGCTACTTGAAGGTCAAACTTTTAACCCTTTACTTCTGTACTTATTTTTGATACTTTCATATTATACTTTTTAATTACAGTATTTTAATTCTTTATAGGTGTCTCGAAATGTAAAATGGGTGGAAAAAGGGAGTTTGACTTGTCTAAAGACACTAATTTCCAGTTTTGTCGTGATATGCTTCACGAAGAAGGTGCAGAAGACGTACAAGATGAAGAATGGATTGAATCAGAAGAAGACCATGTAGAGACCCGTGAGGAAGATACGGACACCGAACAAGACATTGACAACAGTGATGCAATTGATAAAAGTGACCTTGAAGGAGATGTAAGTGATATATCTATTTCACTGGACGTGGCAAAATTTCGAAGTGGCGTGAAGACTGTCCTCCAAGAAACGTTCGCACGCAACGCCACAACATCGTTACTCACTTACAAAGCGGGTAAACATCCTTGACGTTTTGGAACAGGAATCACTCGGGCACGTTTTAAAAATAGTTTTTTACTATTTTGATTAGTATATAAGGCCCAGCAAAACATGCTAAACCCCCAAAAAAGTAGGTTGGGAATGCTTACTTGATGAGACGATAATTTCTCTGGTAGTTGAATGTGCAAACAAACAACATTCAGAAGATCAACCACAATACTACCGAGAAAGGGATGCTAAACCAACAGATGTAGTTGAAATCAAGGCATTATTTGGCATATTATACCTATGTGCGGTCAGAAAGGACCATACCAATACAACAGATATATGGGCAACTGATAAGACTAGTATAGAACTCTGTCGTCTTATGACAGAAAATCGATTAGAATTTCTGTTGTATTGCTTGAGATTGGACCACCGTGACACCAGACAGACCAGGAAACAAGTTGACAACTTAGCCACAATCAGAGAAGTATTTAGTTTGTTTGTCACAAACTGCAAAATATCGTATTGTGTAGGTGAGTATTGCACAATATATGAGAAATTAGCAGGCTTTATGGGCAAATGTCACTTCAGACAATTTATAACTAGCAAACCAAGCAAGTACGGAATAAACTTTTTTGCACTGGTAGATGCTAGAGTATGTTACACTGCTAACCTTGAAGTGTATGCTGGCAAACAAACGGCTGGTCCGTTGATGTCTTCAACAAGCCAAAATATGTAGTGAAACGCCTCAGCACTGTCATTTCCGGGACAGGGTCGAACGTTGGTTCACAATTGACAATTGGTTCACTAGTGTAGAGCTCACATGGAAAATAAGCGTTGAGCCGCATTACCTTTTATTCAGAGATCCTGTCTGCAAATTACACTCGTTTCTCAGCTGCTTGAAGAAGTAGTTACCTAAGGAGAAATAAGGTTAGGAGGAGCCCACAGGTTTTCTATAGCTAATCACCAGCGCCCTACATGCGAAACGTTCAGCAAATGAACACACGTGTGTAAAAGAAATGAAAAGTTTAATTAACCAAAGACCCTATCTAAGATTACGTTAATAAAGTTAATGATAAAGGATGCATCTACCGCTTTGAAAAAACGAAATAGTCCTGGCTATGCCCTATTCTTACCAAATTTAATTAATCTTACTGAGGTACATGACATGGCTGAAGGCCACTAAGAGAAATATCACATTCAAACTTACATACAGTTGCTATAAGAGCGAACGAAAGTTGTAACAGCTCCAATTAGGATAAAATGAAGTTAAATTACAGTAAGGCTCAAAATAAAATAAATTTAAAAAGAAAACATTCTCTACGAACTGGACGTCGAACAGACACGTGGTTTACAAGAACTAATCACAAAAACAATTTAAATTAAAATAAAAGAATACAAAAAATGTAGCAATTTACTGCTGATTACATAAATAATAACTCACAATTAATTTTAATTAACCAAAGGTGTCACATCTACTATTTCGAAGAACTATTTTAAACCACCACAACAAACGTCTGACATCTATCGGACCATAATAATGACAATGCCTCAGAGAAATAAAAAATAACAATGGCCGCGAAACAGTTTAATTATGTGTCGCAGTTCGAAACAAGAATACGTCACAGAAAAGCAATTAAGTTAAGAAAATCAGCAGTGAGATATATAACCAAAAAAATTGATATCGTACCAAACAGTACCAAATAAAAACAGAGGAATATATTACATACGTTTCAGAAAGGCTACTGCTCTTATAGAGAACTAAAATATATCTAACGAGAAATAAAATGCGAAACGTCCCCGGAATTACAATCAAATTTCAACTATCTACTAACAACAAACACACATTAGAGTAGAAAAAAAGAAAAATCTATGACCAGTCATACGTGAAGCTCAAAGGATAAAACAAAATTTTGGCATACCTTAACGTATAGATTTTTGGGAGACACACAATATTCAAAAATACACTATAACTAAATACAATTTAAAACACCAACTACCACAAACAATGACTGCTACTCCTTGTTCTTTCATCGGAACCTTAAGTTGTCCCTCATTTCTTCGATTAATAAGATGATCCATAAACCACATATCCAGGATATTGGCTCAATATAGCCTCTTCTTCTTGTACAATAAATTCCATTGAATTCCCGTTTCTCAGGCAAGGCGACACCAATTACGTCTTGTTGTTACCAAGTCTCAGAGCTGAGTTTTTGTCTAGAGTTTTTAACAAGATGTCAGACGTTAGACAAAGTACGATCGTCTTCCACGGCACCAATTATTTATTCACGCACCAATGGGAGTTATGGTCGCGATTTTAACAATGTTAATTTTGGCCTCTTACACGCGGCCCCACCAAAGCTTTAATTTGGCGGTTATTAAAATAATAATTCTTTTGTCATTTTTGTAGTGTGATCCGTTTCCAGAAACTCCTTCCCTGCAAACATTTGATGCTGAGCTACAATCAAGGAGCGCGCGTAGCGCCCGCATATGGCAATGCCTTTAACATCTCACTAAGTAGTCACTGAAGACTGCTGCTCTCTGTTGCCTAGTGGCGGAACAATAATGCAAGACAACGCCCTTTTAAAACTAAAGAAATGTCCATATCGTGCACTTGACGAAGGAACTAGTGCTTTGAGACATGTATTTACATGGCCCAGTCTCCTCCCCTCGAGCGTGAATACCGTTCACGAATATGCCTGAGCATGATTTGTTCCACTACTAGTCGTTCTAAACACAGAAGACAGTCTGAAGTTAGAGCGAAGAGAACGTCCACCAGTTAACTCCCAAGATGGTGGTACACACATCGCAGAGGTTAGGAGGAGTACAGGGTCATAATACCAGCATGAATGTAATTGATCGACTCGCAGTCCCCTTAGTTTACAGTTATGCTTGCGTTCATTCATCTTCAGTAATGAAATTTTACATCACTACATGAGATTCCAAGGAACGAGGTACAATCAGGATAGTGCATCTGGGTGTTGACACGTTAGGTTAATCTTGAAGTAGGGAAACGTTAGTTGATATCGAGGGTCATTGTGACGACAAGAAGTAGCGAGCCATTAACAGTTAATCAAGTTAATATTTTAAAGTTAATGTTTAAATAACATAAATATCCCTATCGCTAACCTAGATCCGAGCTTACAATAATGCATTACATTAGATTACATATATGTTACATTCTTGGTAGACCTTTCCAAAGTACACGAGACCAGCAACACTTAACATACTTTTCCGAGCTTCGGTAAAGGAACGACCACCCAAAATTTCAAACGAAACCGGTACAATTAAACCATGAGTTGGGTCTCTCGCCGAGTCTTACGTATTACGATTACCTTTTCGATACACACTTCAGGTTACATGTTCACATTACAAATTTACCCACTACCAAGTTATGTTACCTTTTTACAAGGGTCAACCATTTGGCCATTACCCTAAAAACAATTTTACAGATGTATCCCAGTAGAGTGTTCAAATCAAATCCATTAAATTAAACAATCAGATGCCCATTGGCATCAAGGATATTTGGGATACTCTTCTTTTACACAATTTAATAATTTACATCACATTTTAACATATTTCTTCTTTAGAAATTTCTCCAGCACGTTTAATATGCGATAGATGCATCTTAGAAATCTTTTGAGCTTTCAGATTTCTCACCAGCAAAGTTACTGGAGTTAGGAATGCTTCCACAGAACATGGACCCTTGAAATGGGTGTCAACTTACTGGACACTTGTTACGCCTTTCGGCTCAAAGTTTCTCACATACACCACATCACCAACCTCCAAATTAGCCGGTCCATGAGTCCCGCTGTATCGTTTGGCAGGCCCCTTGGCCGAAGGTGGTGTCAGGGGCTTGTGTCGGGCATCGATGAAGCAGTGGCTGAGGACAGCCTGACCTTCCCCTGGTCATCATATCGGGTGCTGTGACCTCCAGCATCCAGCATCCCGGTGGTACAGGAGCAATCCTGAATTCCACTGTCAGAGAGTAGTCGTAGGACGATACCACGAGGGTGCCTCATGCACAGTTCTTCATAGGGATTCCTATATGACGGCCAACATGTGGGGGCTTTGCGCACCATTGGACAGATGGCCCTGGGACAAGTTGGGTAGGGTTGAGACCGGTCGATCTAAACTAAACTATCCGTAGACTCTACCAATAACAAGCAGGATGTCCACATGACGGGAGGGGGCTCCAGGCGTACATTTGGGATAGAGGAATTGGGACAAGTTGAGTAGGGTTGGAGTCCCGTCTACCCGACTAGATCCCATGAACTCCTCCATCACAACGCCCAGCCGGGGCTGGATACAGAGCGTGTAATACTCTATTGGCTAGGGATTGGTACCCACACACCCATAATCGATGTTACATCCCTCTTAACTAGCACCTCCCACTACTCTCGTAGCAAATCCTGAACCTTGTGGAGAGACACAAGGGGACGGTCCTCCACTAGTGGAGCGACTTTGGGGGCTGACCGGTATATGGGGTGGGCGAACGCTCCTTACCGGTAATATACCCCTGGAGGGGGACACTTGGGGCTCAGGTGCGGGTAGCAATATCCAGCACCCTCGTGGGATGACTGGCCACAATTGCAACTCTAACAAAGGGTCCATGTGACCAGAGACCATAGCCAACAGGCACCATGAGCGAGTTCTAAACAGAGACCACAACACGTGGTGAGTGATACAAATGGGTAGCAATACCTTGTTTAAAATGAGGGTTTTTATCCAGGACCGTGGAGAGGGCGACGGGCCCTGGGGCTGTGGTCTCCCGGGCCCCCTTCTATAACCAAATTCTGTAAAATTAATTTATAATCGTTCTATATTTGCCCAAAGTGATATTGCGCCATTTTTTCACCAAGAGCCCGCTGATAAGCCAGCTTGGTGTCCTAGGCGAAACCCCACACAAGACACGGTGCAAACCTAGAAAAATTGCTGAATTTTAATTCACTGGCCGTGAAAGCCAATATACCACCTTTTGGAAGCCTTCATAGGGAGGTTATGGCTGCTTGAGCTTTTAGTTCTCGCAGGAAAGAGGCGCAGGTGCGATTCATAAAAAGGGAGGTAGCGCGCAGTTCGCTACTCCTGTGGGGGTCCGGGCGAGGATACCAAGAGCCCACTGATGAGCCAGCTTGGTGTCGTACCCGAAACCCCACACAAAACACGGTACAAACCTAGAAAAATTGCTTAGTTTTAATTCACTGGCCGTGAAAGTCAATATACCAATTTTGGAAGCCTTCATAGGGAGGTTATGGCTGCTTGAGCTTTTAGTTCTCGCAGTAAAGAGGCGCAGGTGCGCCTCATAAAAAGGGAGGTAGCGCGCAGTTCGCTACTCATGTGGGGGTCCAGGCGGGGACACCAAGAGCCCGCTGATGAGCCAGCTTGGTGTCCTAGGCGAAACCCTACACAAGACACGGCACAAACCTAGAAAAAATGCCGAGTTTCAATTCACTGGCCGTGAAAGACAATATACCATCTTTTTGGAAGCCTTCATATGGAGGTTATGACTGCTTGAGCTTTTGGTTCTCGCAGTAAAGAGGCGCTGGTGCGCTTCATAAAAAGGGAGGTAGCGCGCAGTTCGCTACTCCTGTGAGGGACCGGGTGGGGACATCAAAAGCCCGTTGATGAGCCAACTTGGTGTCCTAGGGAACACCCCACACAAGACACGGCAAAAACTTAGAAAAAATGCTGACTTTTAATATTGATAAAATTTCAATTTTATATTCCAATAATTCCAGGATATATTTACTATCATAAGCACAGCGTGCATTGCTATCAATATAAATAAGTTAATGATGGTATATAAAATTTACAACAGTAAAACTGGAGGAATGCATGTAAAATTAATTGCAAATTCAATGATTATATCTGGCAAGCGTGTACAACTGCGTTATTTTCAATTAATATAGGGCCTACATAAATATCAGAGTTGAGTCATCGAAAATTGGGTAGGAATTTTCGTTAAATTCACTATACTGTTAAGTTTTGGTGCTTGAGAGATCTCAATTTGTCCGGATAAAGCAAAACCGAAACATGCACTGTGTGCACTATGCCGATCCTCTCTGATGTAAATAATTTTAGTGTTTTTAACACGAAATGTTCGTATGACGTACGCAAAATTGGAAAGAAATTGCTTGTATAATATTTGACTTGGACAAAAAATCATATTGATAAAAGCTGCTGTCCATGAGCTTAGGAGACAGGTGGATTCGAATTCCATCGTCGGTCATTCTTACTTTATTTGCCATGATTCATCGTTCTGGGATTGCACCATCTCACAGAGCTGCTTTCATTTCCTCGTCAATCATACCCAAATTAATTATGAATACCTGATTAACTTCAGATATCGATTGTCGGACAGTAAGTACAGTGGCTGATGACCATGATGTCCCAAGTCTCAGAAAATTAATCAAGAGGAAGTTCAGCTCACAGAACTGCTTGTTTAAACAGGTGGAAAGGATATATTGTACACTGAGCAGTGCTACGGCCTCTGTGACATATGACGTTAATCTCTTTCCTTAATGAAAACATGATTTACATATACAAATAAAGTCTAAACATTTTTAAAATAGTTTTTACATATTGTATTTTCATGTGGAAATTCTTAAGAATTGCTGCCCTTGGATCAAAGCCTAAATACTGATATGTGTTTTGGTTGAACGGCGGTCACACACTTATTAGAACATTAAAAAAGCAAAACATATTTTCATAATTAAGCACAGGTAAGTCAAGTCCATGTGCTAGCAGTAGATTGCAGGCGCCATATCAATAAGTGTTTTCGCAAGGGAAGGAAATGTGAATTTGAACTATAATTTTGTAATTTGCAGCCAGTGGATTTCTTATAATTTTATATTGCCTGGCAGTAAGCAAATCTAGAGCCAGAGTTCCCCTAAAGAACCTCTTAATCCTCTGTATGACTAGTGACCTTCAGGGGGGATTTAAGCCAAGATTATCGGAGGAACGAACACCCTGGGGTCTGGGGGATATGGAATATCCCCAAGGTCAGACGGTGTCCGAGAATCCTCCAACGGAAAATTTTGCAAAAATTAGGTCCAAATTAGTGAGTTATAAGCCATTTGGGTGTTTGTATTTGTGATATTTTGGAGTAAGAATTTGTCGCAGGGGCTATAGAAATGAAGCATCGATATTGAAGTAAAAGGTCTCTTCAAATAAGAACACACGGGGTAGCTGTGCGCGTTACATAGCTCACCAATGACCATGATGGGAAACTACAAATCGGAGGTTTGATCCCAGCGCTAACAGCTAACGTCAGTGTTTTTTCACAAGGAAAGAAAAAGTGAATATAAACTTTCAATATACTGTATCTACATATTACTCAACTATACGAGAAGATCAACAATATTGCATGTATTTTTTCTATCTATGTCTGACAACAAAAACATCCCACCTTTTCGCAAGATAGCCAGCAACAATAGTTTTCACATAGTGCGAAAGTGAATTATTGTGTCGACGCTCCATTAAAAACTATTTTACCTACCTGCTTTTGCGGCATACAATACGTCTAGCGAGACAATACACTTGTTATATTCATTTCACCTCAAAATCTAAGCTCTACGTGTCGCACCAAACTCGAACTCGAAACTCTTGAGTTATTTGACCAAGCACACCAGGATAGCCTTGCCCTTGGCCTTGGCGAAATTGAAGTGAAGGGATGAAAAAGGTATATGAAGGTTTGGTGCATAAGCCATAAACTCGCCCGAGCTACATTTAGAATAATGGAATGCTCTGTCTTCGGGAATATTCTGAGAACAATACCTAGGGATGCCCCATCGCCTATGTTCACCGTTCTGATACAGTTGTTCTTCCCACAAGCGCTTTGCAAAGGAAAATATTGTCCTCTTGACAGAATATGTTTGCAATCCTTGTAACATTGTACCAAGACAGTTCATTGCATTCACCATATTATAGCAATAGCAAATTCAAGTCACATAAAGGCAATATGATCCACTGCCCAATCCGGCCTCTCCTCCTAGGACGCCGGGCCCCCCTGGAGGATCGGGCCCCCAGCCCCCTTTATCCCCCCCCCCCCTCTCGTCGGACCTGTTTTTATCACCTTAGAGATCAGAAATCAGAGTTTGCAAGGACTGGCCACAATTGCCACTCAAACTAGGACAGTCCTGTAATGGGATTGGGAGAAGCCAGTAGGTTCACTTCTGGGCAAGAATCTCCGAGTGGGTGCAGGTCTCAATCCACTGCCCCGCTGAGTCCAACACGAACAGGCACGATTGAGTGTAGAGAAATGCGCGAACAAGAATGAGCGGACTGGAGGTATGGGCCACTGGCCTAGGTACTCCAGGGGAGGTTTAGGAGGAACCGCGGGGGCATAGACCCAATCAAGTGTATCGTTTGGCAAGTTGGTCATATGAGATCTTAATTCAGTAACAATAAAAGCAAAACCGAAAAAGAATTGGCAGCGAAGATCAAAACACACATACAGTAGCATAAGGGACGGAATCAGAAGTACGACACCTAATGACGATACAGTCGAAATCCGCCTGGGTGAGAAAAATCCAACATAATCGAACTAAGTTCAACAACAAAACAAGTAGTACATATGATGTTTCCTCGTTCAGGTTTAAGACACGAGCAAATACAACCAAAAGATGCCTTACATGCCCGAGAAAACGGTTAGAAGAGAACAAGCCCCTCTTGTTGAAATAAGAGGCTAACGGAGACAACGTACGCACCATTCCTTATGATTTCACTAGAAATATTAAGAATTACAATTCGAAAGACAAAAATTACACAAGTTACAGTGGCTGATGACGCCGTTACCAAGTCATGAACAAAACGGGAGATTCTCCAGAAACACAGTTAACATGAGGTTACTGACAGTAGCGTAGCCAGGATCGGCCACTGGGAGGGGTTATAGGTAGCCTACTCAAGCTAAATTCTACAAGCATCTCCTCCCGCGGCGTAGCCGCGCTCGTCAAACGTGCACCATGGCCGCGAGGGCATCTGCGGTAAGTATGCATATCGTAGGTTCGAATCCCGGTGCTGACAACGGTTATCCTGAGTGTGTTTTTTCCCGGGGTTTGCCACTCTCCCTACAGGAAATTGCCGGGATAATACCTTGCTCAAGTCCCGGAGCGTCTACTCCATCCCTGTGCCAGATACATTTACACACACAACTACAATCATCACAACATTACAGGTTGCCAGACAGCTTCAACACACTCCCAACTACACGGGGCTGATGACCAAGGTGTCTCAATCTCCTAAAATGAATTAACATCAACTCTCCAAGAGTATTTCCATTTCTCTATGAGATATTATTACACAAGAAAAGTTTCATGTATTTTGATCCCGAATGTTTTGCTCAAAAGACAAAAACAAATCAGTTCTTTAAAAAATTAAGTTAATTTTTGACTAAAATGTCTCACCTCAATGGTAAATCTAGAACATTCCTGTTCCCCTGACAGGAACAAAATAAACTCAAATATATCTGTGCTACTAACATGAGGATCCAACCAGCCTTCGGGCTGACTACCTAACAGACAGACTAACATGAAGACTACGTATCTCTCAACAAGAGAAATTATTTACAGAGATCTCAGCAAAAGTGGGCATGTCCTCTCACGATGTATCATGTTGATTTATGAGTAATTCAATACCGGTACTCATTTTCATGTTTATTCATTTTTTCAACAAGATCCTGTGCTCTATATTGCAATTAGCCCTGAATGCCTAAACTATCATTTTCGAAGATTTTTGTCGCCTACCAAGGTCCTTCTTACCTTACAAATGCTACATGCAGTCGGAAAAAGGTTTAATTGCTTACACTACTCAGCGACAAATTTCACTCATTCGTAACTGGAAGATAACCGTAATTCGGGGAATTGCTGGACGTAATATGAATCAACTCGGCTGACGCTTATCTCATGCTCAAGATGTTAATAATGATCCCAAAATTAGTGTTAATGTACCCATAAAATTTTCTAAGTCTTTATTAAATCGCGTTATTTTTAATAAAAACTAGATTTACATATAACTTCTCTCCCGCCAAGAAAAGGAAAAAAGCTAATATTGTCCCGCTGTGTGGGATTCAAAATTATTTGGCGCTAGCCTCAGTTTGAAATAAGCTATAAGTTATTTCGCGAGAGAAAAGTTAGATGGGCAACCCTGGGAGAACGGAGTTGAATTACCACAGGCTAAAATGCACAGTTGCGAAGCTCGTTGCACTACGAAATTGCATCCTCTTTGTAGGTGAAGCGACTCTAGCGCTCACGGCGGCCAGCAAGCTGGCAACTGCCTTAAGCACGTTATTCGCGGGCCATGTTTTTTTTTTTTTTTTTTTTTTTAATTTTAACTCACCTGAGTGATTATTTCCATTGTAAACATAAGTCATGTTAAATCACCAACTATTACAGAAAAAAACCACAATATCGATATACTGTACACTTTTAATTCATAGAAACATAAAAAGAATGCTTTTTTTTATTAGTTCAGTCCTCTATAAGTATCCCTAAGTACAGTTGCAAGACGTATTTAATGAGTCTTACGTAGAATTCATAGTCCATACCAGTTATAAATTAATGTATTTGTTTTAATGATAGTCGCTGGCATCTCTACATAAAACCAAGTCCACGATTCCTGGATGTAACGGGTAATCTCTAAATCCACTGAATGGATTTTGATGTGGTTTTCACCATTCAGTAAAGAATTTCTCGAGGAAGGTTTCTGTAGGAAAACATTCATTTATGACCAAAGGAAGCCGAGCAGTATCGATTTCAGTGAATCGTGTCGAAGGAAAACCTGCCGTCCGTGCGCCTTTAAATCTTGCGCTGGGTAAACCATTAAAAATATCCATATACTATGAGTGTAAGAATTGGTCAGCATGAGAAGTTCTACAAGGAATTCCGCGACAGCCTATCTTTATCTTTAATACATCGCCTAGTGATTTTTCGTTTTAATTTTTTCCAACAATTTCCATTCAGTGGAAATTTAAATTACTAGCTTCGGAGCGAGTTTACGAGCTAGTGAACGAGCCCATCACCCCAGCTTCGGCCAGCATTAACTGTCGAGTCGTGTCGAATTAAGACTTTAGAGAAGAGTAGACTAAAAGTGTTTGGATTTTCGCTGTTCACCTCGGCTTTTCTGAATTGTGTCTGAGAACTACCGTCCGGGCGACTTTTAAGCTTACACTTGGTGAACCCTTTAAGATACCAGGCTAAGCCGGGGGCGGGTTGATAGTATGGGTATAATATAATATCAAATTCTTAACCTTATCAAAAGCTGGTTATTCCGTTAGCATTATAGTTAATTAGTAAAAATACCAGTGTGATTTGTGAAACGAAAAGTATAAAAAGATCTTAAGGTCTTAAACGGCTAAATTGCAGGTACTTCGTATTTTTTCTGTGGGTTTGAAACCTTTCATTCCTGAATTTGACAAAATAATACAATGACAATTTTACAAAATATCGGCAATAACAATTGTGTACCGTACCTTCACAGCAGCCATGTGGGAGACCAGGTATTTTATAAGAGAATTAACAAACACTGTACCACATATAAGTTCGTGAGCATTATCCTGACGACATAAATTGGCTTTCTTCCAAATGTTTCAAGAATAAGTTTATATTATTGTACAAAATCTGTATTCATTAAATCAGCTCTCTGACTATTAAATAGCCATTTTCTACATCTGAAAATTAAAACTTCGGCACGCATTTGAGATGACATCTTTTACGTTTACTTAATTTTCAAAATGCATAGATATTTATATTTGATTTTCAGCCAATGGCCATAGCAGTGTAATGTTTACTACTAAGTAGCTTTCTCTGTATCCTACCCTGAAGAGTCCCCCAGCAAGCAGAATATAAAATAGAGAAATCCCGTTGGGCGCCAACTCAAATACAAATGTATAAGAGTAATAAACTAAAGTTCAAAACCAGATTAACACGAGTTCCCAATAAAATCAGGGTGTAGGGTAAAATATAGGGGAAATGTGCCTAAAATGACATACCATTTTTATTTTTTGCTCGTTCTCTTAAACTTTTATTAAGAATTTGTTTTTCACACATGTTTTAGAAACATTGACAGAATATCTTCTCAAAAACGGTCAACAACCATCAAATATAATACTATACTATACACAAGAAAATAAATTGAAAAATGTACCAACGTGTCATTTTATCCCTACTGTTTGGGTAAAATGACATACGTTTCACCATGTATATACAAAAAGTGAAGACACTAAACAAAATCCTCAACAAGTTCTTATTATGCCTTTACAATTGGTTCTATGGCTTACAAAGGTCACACACAAAATGTTTAATCCTTGCAGGAACACCAGCACACTCACTGTGAGCCCACATCTTGCATCTAGCACACTTAATCCATGATTCTCCTGGCCTAGAATGTGAGAAAATATCATTGCAGTAAATGCAAACACAGTCGTCATCATCTTCATCTGCACAGGGGTCTGAGTTATAGGCTTCTGCGCTGCTGAACTCGATTCTTTTCCGAGCTCTTCTAGTTGATCGGCGTTCCTCAGCTAATTTCTTCTGGTGTTCTTTATCTTCTAGAAGTTTTATATTGGGACTGCTGTTTAGGAGGCCTGAAGAACCCTGGGTAGTTTTACGTTTCTTAGGGAAACATAACCCTGCTGTAGGAACTGGGGAAAGTTCATGAACTGATATGTTGAGTCTATTGTCTGATTTGGGAGTCCGAAGGCTGGTCGTGGGAGCAGATTTCTCTTCAGGTGTTGAAGAAGCATGCAAATCATGAGAACATCCCGGAATACTTTCCTCTTGACATTCATTATTCAATAAGCCTACAGTGGGGGATGGAATTTGGTCAGTCTCTACAAATGTAGGTCTATCAGTTGTCTGAGCCGGGGCAAACAAATGTTCTTCAATAACGTCAGGATTTAATGGCCAAAGTCCTGACTTAGCAAATCCGCTCTTAGCATTAGCCACACTTGCTGCTTTCCCATATGCATTGGCAAAGAGCTCACTGATTTGATATTGAGTGACTATTCGACCAGGGTGGGTTTTCAGCCACTTTGAAACTTCTTGATTATAATAGGTCTTCATGGGACCAAAAAATGACACGTCTAATGGCTGAAGTCGGTGAGTGCAGTGGGGTGGTAGGCAAAGTAGAAACACTCCATTTTCTTTAGCATATTTCAGCACCTCAACATGTTTGTGGCTCGAGTGACCATCAACAATGAGCAACACTTTATCTTCTTTGTTTGCCTTAACAAAATTAATAAAATGCTGTAACCACTTGAGGAAAACTTCTCCAGTCATCCATCCACTTTCATGCGCAATGCCTAGAGTTCCCATAGGTGCTCCATCGATCAATTCCTGTTTCCAGTTTTTCCTGGGGAAGATTAAAGCCGGAGGGACAAAGTTTCCTGCAGGGTTCATACACGCAACCATTGTAACATGCATCCCCCTCTCAGCGCTTGTAAGTGCCCCCACTTGCTTTTTCCCAGTCGTTGCAAAAATCTTCTGAGGATTATGTACAGTTGAGAGAGCAGACTCATCAACATTATAGATTCTTTCAGGCGATATTCCTTCTTTATTTAGGATATCTTCACAAACCTTGTAAAATTTATCGACTTGAGGTTTATTGAACCCCATCGCACGAGCTGCAGAAGTAGCTTCTGGCTTCCTTAGAGATAAGTCTGGATTGCGACTCCGAAAACCTTTCAGCCAGTCCCAGCCAGCCATTTTCTTCTCCTTATTAAATCTGTGGGGTATACCATTTTGTTCTGCAAGCTGGTATGCTAGTTTCCTTACTTCTGTGCATGTCATGCCAAACAGACGAGATTCTAGCAGCTTTAAGTGACTGACTATTTCCTGCTCTAATTCTTTTTCAAATGTCGACTGGAACCTGCCTAATCCTTTGCCTACACCCATAATTTGTTTGTTTCGGTTTCTGGCACGCCTTCTTAAAGTCGCCTGCGGTACACCAAATTGTTTGGCAGCTCTAAACCAGCCCATTTCCTCATTGTTCACAGCATCGATGGCCCTTTGCATGGCTTGTTCATCCCATGACTGGCGTGTAGTCTTTCTGATATACGTCCCTACCATCTGCAAAAGAAATAGTACATATAATGAGAATTGGATGCCCGCTTATGTTGAAAATACATTCTAAGAATGCTACTTAAATATTTGTAAACATGGAAGAAGAAAGGCACTTAATCTTCTTAGGCCAATATATAAGGGTAAAATGACATAGTATGTCATTTTATCCTTACTAATGGTATGTCGTTTTACCCTAGAGTGCACCTTGTAACAGAGTGAGAGGTTATGCCAAGAATAACAAAGCCATGAGACTAACGTCAATACCAATAGAAGCGTTGAACAACCTATAATACTATTTGTATATTCTTATAACAAAAGGAACTTACCGCTAACAGCAAAGTCGCATCTAAAATGGAACACAAAAATATTCTAGCAACCTTCTTTTCACTTTTTGTTCACTGACTTTCAACACGTTTGATATTCAAGCCCGCCATTTGCAGAATACAGTTTAGCCAACTTCCGCATATGATAGAGCATTCAAAATAAACGACACTAGCGCCATTTACGAGAAAAAGCCACTATGTCATTTTACCTGAGTATGTCATTTTAGGCACTTTTCCCCTATACCAACCCGGATGCAATCAGTCTGGGATGTAGTTTTGATATTCACTGCAATAAACAAGCATTTACCGAGAATATTACTTACGGTTCTGTTGTCATATTATGATACACAATATATCTATAATACTGCAGTGTGATATGATTTTTTAAGTTTTCTTTATTATAAGAACTATTCTTTATGAGAAGATTGATGGGCTTATCATCAAGAAGCAGTCTAGACATCTTTATATAATATATATTCACTTCCAGTATTTTATAAGACCACATAACTTCTTATATTATCCATTCCTACTTTTTATTTGTTTGTTACCTACTATCAACAACGATCTCCTACTTACTCCTTTTCATATCTTCCTCTCTGCCTTCTAAAGATATGACACCACCCTAGTGTTGGATCCTCTTCTCCTTGACTCCACAGATATGCACTCACAAACACCTAGTTCAATATCTCAACACCCGAGCGCTCTTATCATAAAAATGTCACATTTGCCCCCAGAAATCTATACAACAATGTTATTTTGGAGGGATTTCTAACACACATTTTACCCAAATATCCATCAGTACATAAGATACTAAATCGAAGACCATATACATCTTCATACAATGTTTCACCAAACACTCCGCTGTAAAATACTTGGCAGCATTCAATATCCAGGAAGAAATAGCAGTTAGGCCTACTTTGCAAACCAAATGATATACAACGTTATTTCGTGCAAAGCCAGAAAATTGTCAGAACCACAATCATAATCTCCGTCATAGAAGAACATATTTTCCACGGCAAGCAGCAACTCAACAAGGCCTACGCTTCCAGATTCCTCCACATCTTCTTTGAAAGACCAAAATGTTCGATGTCCCAACCAACTTCCTTGAGGGCAGGCTGCACATCCAGATTACCATAAACATGAACAATCTCTTCTTCTTTTGATCCTTTCCAAGAACTCCCAGTAATTCAAGTGGATGACCAAGTTCCTCACCATAATATAGGGTCTAAAGGTCCTTTTCTTGATAAGCTACACTTCTGTAGATGCCAACCTATATAGTACATTCCACAAAACTGGTGTATATAATTTCCATCATGTATTTTGTAATTGAAATGCAGATGTCACATCCGTTGCTAAGATACAGATCCACACCTGTCTATGATAACCAATCTTCATTTCCCCATTTAGACTTCTCGAATCCAAAAACTTAGAAATCATATCTCGATTAAACAAATTTACAGTACAAAATCAAACTATTAGACGCAAAAACAAAGTTCAAATTACAGTTAAGAGATGAATCAAAATCAATGTATTGACACAAAATAAGAAAGAAAATTAAATAACATTCTCACTAAAAGATATGTACATTACAGCAAACCAACAAATGTACCTTGTGCAAATATATCCTAAGATAGATCACAACATAGACATAATATGCCTCAAAAACATGAATCATAATAATAACGAAGTCGCGTAACACGCCCCCTACACATTTAATTCCAAATATACATCCATCACATACACACTTCTTACACACATAAGAATATACATGAATATAATTAACTAAATCATAAACTCTGCATTCATAATACCTATCTCTAAATGCCAGGCATAGATGTACCTATACTTCCTTTAAACAACAAACTTCCGTAATGACTGTACATTATATATACCATACAGAATTCTCCCTTCATCTTCTAGAACATTATGCACAAGGACCTATCCTTTTTCTACTCTTATAATTCCTTACTTCCACCTCCCGTGTTCACAGTCTACTGGGATCTCCCTGCAGATTTCCACCCCTGATCATCTGGTTACACACATCAAATCTACTATTTCCTACTTCCAGCCTTTCCTCATCCTCTACTCTACATTCAAGTAAAATCTCCTTTAACTGCTGGCCATTCTCATCTAAGTAACTATCACCTACCAATTCCCTTAATTGCTGCACATCTATTCTACCATCATCTATTTCCAGCCTTTCCTCAACTTCTATTCTAATTTCACCTACAATTTCCTCTACCTGCCGTTCATCTACTCCAATTTCACCTAACATCACCTCTAACTGTGGTTTCTTCTCCTCTTCTACTGCATTATCAATAACCTCTACCTGCTGCTCCTTCTCATCTAATTTCTGGCAAACATTCCTATTTATCTCCTGATTATCGTTCTTTATTCTTCTACCCCACTGGCCAATTAATCTAATCTTCTCCGTATGATCTGTCCTCATCTCCTCCCTAAATTGTAAACGTAAACTTAGAACACTTTCCAGACTATCCTTCTCCTTAATACTTGTACCAGGGTTTACCACGGCCACCCTTGTACACTTTGTCCTACCACTCTCACCATCACTATCTAACAAAACATCAACCTGCGCCCCCAACACATTCAATTCCACAATAGAAATCCCATTAACCTTTGCGGATTGTACCTTTTCCTCTACTAAATCTTCTAAGAGATCACTCTTTATATCTAGGTCATAAGTTCTGGACAATATAGTATTAGCGGATATAATATCAGACTGATAATCTGACCTGTCATTACCGTCTGATTCTAGTTTAAATTTCCCCTAGACTGATCCACTGTTTCCACATTTCGACTCCTATCATTGTTACTCTCTTGTCTCCTCTCCTATCTTCTATCCTCTACATTTTCTTGTCTATTACGAGGATTATTCCTTTGATAATTATTATCATCATTCCGCCATCTATTATTTATATTATTATGATTTTGATAAGGATTACCTTGTCTATGATTCGCTTGATTATTAGAGGAATTTAGTTGTTGATTATTATCCCTATAATTATAATTATCTCGACCTCTCTGGTCCTGATTTATGCGGCTCCCATAACCACTTGCTTGATTCTCACTTCTTCCCCCCAATGCATCGAAGCTCCCCAATAAGTTCTCTAATTCCGATATATTAGTAACTTTGTGCATACATGACGTCTCCTTTACTCTATAAGGAAAATGCCTAAGCAACAGCCTTACTACATAATCATCCTTAGCCATCCCATCTAAATATTTACATATTAACACTTGGCTCAGAAAAAATTCAGTCATACTCATACCATCTCTACTATCGTATTGTCCAAATATCACTCTTTCTCTTATTGTGCTTGTATTGATTCTTTCCAATATTTATCACAAAATTTCTTCCTAAAAGTACTATAACTATCCAATGAATTCCTATATACTAGGAACCAGTTCCTAGTTTCACCTACAAAAGATTGATCTAATAGTTCTAAAACCTGACTCCACTCTATACTTCCTTCATTAAGTTTATCTTTAAATCTATACTCTACAATTTCCATAAATTCCATTGGGCATCCCTGTTTATTATTAAATTTCGGTAACTCTAGTACTTTAAGATTATTCACTCCTAATAAACCCACTCTAACTTGACCATTCTCATGTCTTATTTGAGACTTTAATCTCTCTTCCATATATAATATCCTCTCACCAGTCACCTTTTCAACCTTCTCAATTTTCTCTAGAATGTATTCCTGTACCCTTTTCAATTTATTATCTGCTTCTCTAGTCATATCATTTAATTTCTCTGGTATTTTCGTTTCAATTTTCATAATTTTCTGATCTACTTCTTTTATAATTGCTTCCGCCTTTTCCTCCACCATACTCCTTACCTCACCTCTAATTTCCTGTCTCACCCCCTCAATACTATGCTGTAACAATCCATACCTCCTATCTAACTCCTCATTAACATGCATTACTTTATCCAATTTCTTACTCAACTCCTGATTATTCTTATCAAATTTTTCATTAATTTGCCTTAACATCTCCTAATTATTTTTATCCAATTTTTCATTAATTTGCCCTAACAACTCCTGATTATTCTTATCAAATTTTTCATTCATTTCCCTTAACATATTTAGGATATCCTGCACCGGCATTAACACATCCTGTACTGGCCTTACTACATCCTGTACTAGTACATCAGTCATCTCTCCTTCCATCACACTACAGCCAGTCTCATTTCCATCACTCTCCAACATGCACACCACCACATTTTACCACATTTTCTCCGTTCATCTCTATCCTGCTACAACTCACTCCATTCCCATTCATTATTCTCATTCGTTCATCCTCCATGTAAATGCGTACACAATAACCTATCCCTCAGATAGCACTTGCACAATTCACACTCTCCTACTCCCACACTGATGCATCCTGGTTCTCGAGTCCCACGTTAAGGTGACAATTGTTATGTTTTCCTAAGTAGCTTTCTCTGTATCCTACCCTGAAGAGTCCCCCCAGCAAGCAGAATATAAAATAGAGAAATCCCGTTGGGCGCCAACTCAAATACAAATGTATAAGAGTAATAAACTAAAGTTCAAAACCAGATTAACACGAGTTCTCAATAAAATCAGGGTGTAGGGTAAAATATATACTAACCCGGATGCAATCAGTCTGGGATGTAGTTTTGATATCCACTGCAATAAACAAGCATTTACCGAGAATATTACTTACGGTTCTGTTGTCATATTATGATACACAATATATCTCTAGCACTGCAGTGTGATATGATTTTTTAAGTTTTCTTTATTATAAGAACTCTTCTTTATGAGAAGATTGATGGGATTATCATCAAGAAGCAGTCTAGACACCTTTATATAATATATATTCACTTCCAGTATTTTTATAAGACCACATAACTTCGTATATTATCCAATCCTACTTTTTATTTGTTTGTTACCTACTATCAACAACAATCTCCTACTTACTCCTTTTCATATCTTCCTCTCTGCCTTCTAAAGATATGACACCACCCTAGTGTTGGATCCTCTTCTCCTTGACTCCACAGATATGCACTCACAAACACCTAGTTCAAAATCTCAACACCTGAGCGCTCTTATCATAAAAATGTCTCAGCAGGGCATTTCACATGAACGCACGTAGGTTCCCCAATTTCAATGTCAAGTAGTTCCAACTTAAGTTACGAGACGCCACTGTCACTGAGACCCAATGGCGTACGTTTGAACTTGATCGAGCGTGTCTAACCCAATAGCCTACACATTTTGGCAACACACTACCAAATGTAGTTGTAAGCTCCTTTAGGTGCCATAGATCTATGACATGGGCCCGACGACTTCAACTGGGTTTGTACCCGCGAACTTGGGCATAGCAGTTCAGCATGCTACCGACTATGCCACCAAGGCCATGCATAGATATCCTACCGAGACATGCTTCTGATTTATAACCGACTGGCTCCGTGGCTCAGCGGTAACGTTCTCGCCTGCTGTGCCCAAGTTTTCAGGATCTAATCCTGGCGCAGTCAGCTGGCATTTAAGGGTGCATAAATGCGAGGGAACCGTGTCTGTAGATTTACTGGCACGTTAAAGATCCCCTTCAGGGCAAACTTCCGGCACCTCGGTGTCTCTAAAAGCCACAGTAGTTAAAAGGGACCTAAAACCAATAACATTATTATTGATTTATAACCAGTTAAAGACCTAGTTCCGTTGTTTGATTGAAAAGCTTTATTATACTTTCTACTGCATATCCCAATTAATTGTGGTCGCCGGAGCCAATCAGGCTCATTTTGGTTTTGACCAGGGATTTAAGGCCGGATGCCCTTTCTGACGCCACGTAATTCTTCAGGTGAAAATTCCACCCCACTGCCACCGGGATTGGAACTCCGGCTGTCCGGGTGATTGACGAGCAGCTAAGCCATTGCACCATCACGCTCCCCTTGAAAAGCTTTATAATACTAGCCTAAAATTCATAGATCAAATCTTACCTTTTAGGGTCCTTTGGAAACTCGGGTGTCGCCTTGCTACGAGAGTCTGACTTCCCAGTCGGTCAACACGAATACACCCAATTAATTAATTAATTAATTAATCAATTAATTTCCCTGTGTAATTCATAATAAGATAATTATTTATACATTTAATAAAACGCTTCTCATGCATCCCCCCCTCCCGCCCTTTATGTGAGAAGCGTTTTATTAAGTGTATAAACGATTCATGTATTTTTTTATTTCAGGCATTAGGAGTTAAAAATTGTCACTGCCCACCTAATCTAATTGGGTACCGTACACTCGTGTTGACCGACTGAAAAGCGATCATATAGGTTACTTAGCAACACTGAAATATTTATTCTAATATTAGATCTGTTTATTGAACTGCACATCCCCTCTTGTAAAGCACATGTTAAATTAAAGATATAACCTTTTCACAATGCTCACATACAGTAAATCCAGCAACAATAAGATACACCAACATAGCGCAGTCGGCACGTTCTTGCTGGCTGCATGAGAGCATTATTGTCTCGCGGTAGAAAAATATGAGCCAAGCTTCGCGATCTGTAGGTAGACTGTGGTTATACGTTGTCATGAAGATGTGTGTAGCCAAAAATGGGGACCCGGGCCGAAAGGCGACAACAGTACATCACCACAGACACAAATCACAACCTGCCGATTTTCCAATGGGGGGGTTCTGACCCCCCTAACGCCCCCTTGGCTACGCCACTGCTTGTTGTGTTTCTCCTACCAGCTGTGAACACTATGATTTGTGTCATGGATTTGTATGTCAATTGCATGAATCTTAATTTCATGGCTTGTTTTCGTTTATCGAAAAGTGCTGTGATGGCTGACCAATAATTGTTAGGTCGTCACTCCATACAAACACCACCCCTGGTTTTTGTCACGCACGGTGGGGGTAGACACGCATCAATAATTTTCATCCAAACCAATGGTTTGTGCCTAGACCAATAATATTTAGGCACTGAGGCGCTGGTTTTGCTGATTAGTTAGAAACATGGAATCCTTGCGATCAGCGTTCATTACTGTGGTAAATATGGTTCTACATACAAAACAAACCTAACCAGGGGCTTACGCCCAGTAGTGCAATCAGTAATTTTCGTCCAGACTGTCGTCTAACCAAGTAGCGACCAATGGTTTCGTCCAGACAGTCGTCTAACTAAGAAGAGCCCGATTATTTCTTTTTTTTTCACATAATTGCAGCATTACATGTGTCGTCTAATGTAGGCCTATTTTGTAACGGATATGTTGGTAACTAATGATGTCAATGTGATCGTTGCAGCAGTTTCACATACTAAATATGCTGTCGAACATGGCTGCGGTTGTTAAAAATACAATAAATAAAAACACATATTTAAGTGATTTAGCACATATATCCGGTGCAGAAGTGATCAAGGTTAGCAGTTACAATTGACAATGCCCCCTGCCAAAAGATGAAATATGGTATGAAAATGATATATTATCAAAGTGAAAGTGAAAAGGAAAAGAGTGATACGTTGTACAGAATTAATCTGAAATTTCCCTACAGTATATAAGTCGTGTTGTAAAGGGGATAGCGGGTGGGTTAGAGATAGCGAAGGAGAAATCAGCTATTAGGACATCATTTCCACAATTATTATTCATCATTACACAAGGTATTTAGGCTAATTTAAGTATTCTACTTGGTTCATCACTCCTGAAGTGTTACCTCTATTACGGTACTATGTCGTTTTGACTTGAACATTTTTGTTTGAAGACGGGCTATTATTTTATGTAATTTCTTAATTTATTCCACTAATATGTATCGGTTTTCCATTATTTGCATTATTCATGTAAATTTTAGATGGTTGGCTACAGAAAATACTGAAACCTGTTTTACGAAACGCTTTAACTCACAAATTTCGTTACATATTTTTGCAAATCTTACAATTTTCTATTTTAGTAATGTTCTTTTGGGCTTTTTTTTTCTTTCAAACAAAACAGTGTTAATGTTTGCACTGCACAACACCACTGGTCACTAAAAACAAGTGTTTCCACCCTTAGCGTCTATGACAGCTTGTAAACGCTCAGACATACTGTTCACAACTCGTCGAATGACATTTTCCGGGATGCGATCCCATTCCTCCAGCAGCGATGTTCTCAGTTGTGCCAAGGTCACACTGTCTGATGTTCTTTCCAAGCATATCTCGTACATGTTCGATGGGGTTCAAGTCAGGACTACGAGCTGGCCAGTCCAGGGTTTGAATCCCCACTTCCTGCAGATATTATACAACACAGCGAGCAGTATGAGGGCATTATCCTGCATCAGCATTAAATTCTGACTAATGAAAGGCGCAGAGGGCATCACATGGTTCATCAGAATCTCTTCGATGTACCTTTGGGAATTGCGTGTCCCGTGATCGATGCACACAAACTCAGTGCGGGCCATAACGTTGATGCCACCCCACACCATAACCGAGCCACCTCCAAGTGGAGTCCTGGAGGAGAAAGCAACAGGTCTGTACCTCTTCCCGCGCCTTCTCCACATTCATTCTCTTCCATCTGGAGATCTAAGATTAAAGCGACTCTCGTCAGTGAAGAGAACAGAGGCCCACAGCTCGTGTTCAACAAATGCCAGTTGTTATTCCTAGATCAACAATAAGCGAGCGGCAACACTCATAACCCTTAAATGTTTACAGTGCGCTTCCCGCCATCGAAGATTGGGTAATTGGTAGTAATAAACCACCCTAAGAAATGTCATATTATCAATTACTATTCACGGATGTTTCAGATGTTTGTTCTAATGCGTGAAAAGCTTTTAAAATGTGATTACATCTTTTTCATGGCTAGTTTTATACTATTTATATTATATTTTTAACTGTTCCACTTTTTGCCGGTCTGTGTATTACTCCGTCGATAAAGCTTGCCTTTGAACGCGTGTATTTAACAAGTAAATTTGTCAGTGAATTCAGTGAATTTTCTGCAAGTGGCTTTTAATTTGCCAGGTGACGAAAGGTCAGGAGAGTATTCTACCAACCATCTCGCGCTGTGCCGCTAGCATTTTTTTTTTTTGGCAGTTGGTCCTGGTTGGTCTGCCAAGAAATAAGGCACACTAAGCCTCGTGAGGCAAAACTGTGAAGAGGAGGGTTCGCTTCCCATCTTAGACATCTTGGAAGTGGTTTCCGCACTTCTACTCCAGGCAAATACCGGTATGGTTTCTAATTTAATCCCAATCCTCATCTGAACTTCTTGCATCTCAATAGGGATTTGCCAATAGGCTTTCAATAGCTTGTCTCAATTCTGCTTCCATATATGTAGGCCTATACATGCAAGAAATGAGTATGGTACTTATCAAAAATAAAGAAATAATAAGCTAATATGTACCCTATTATTCTATTTCTCTCCTACTCCTAAATCTTTCTCTGAACACTCATCTTAAAACAGAATGGTCTGCATTTTTGGACTAATTATAAAAAATTAGCCTATAAGAAGAAATGAACATGTTTCTGTTCTTATGCATTTTATATGATACTTTAAAAATCAATCTAGAAGAGCTAATTTAATTTAAGTTAACATCACTACGATAATACTGCTTAAGAGTTAGACTGTTGAGGACTGATGACCAAGATGTCCCTAGCTTGAGCAAGGACTGCTTCACAACTTTATGTAAAATGTAAAGGGCCTTTACGTAGTTTGGAACATTTGCATACGTGTTACAAGGACGTGTGTGGTGACTTTTTGGTGTTAAATGATGTAGGTTGGCAACACCAAATGTGGCGGCCATGTTGATTTTCTAGTAACTTATTTAAGGTGTCCCTGACTATACCTAGTTATCAATACAACAGGCTTGCATTTCACCGAGTTAGCTTAGTACCATAACCAAGCTATTTGGATCGTGCAAACCCTATATACAACCTGCAGTGGCGGCCGCTTTTTTTAAGCGTATGACTTTTAGTGCCGGGAGTGTCCGAGGACATGTTCGGCTCGCGAGAGTTTGAAGCTGCTTCTATACGGATACCGATGGGGTGAGCTACAAGTACCGTCGCGTGTGGAGTGTTGTCTGTGGAGGAAAGTGTCAATGTAAGGACGAGAAATTGGAAGGTAGCGGCTGTGGCCTATAATTAGGGACTAACCCCGGCATTTGCCTGGAAGGAAGATGGGAAACCACAGAAGACCATCTTCAAGGTTGCCGGATTCGAACCTCCTCGCCTCCCTGATGTGAGCGACTGCCTACAGGCACGCCGTAACGACCACGGCTAACACACCCGGTAGTGGCGGCCGGAAATAAGGTTGCAGTGTTGCACAACGACCAAATTAATTCAAGAACAATAATTAACACCGTAAATATAATTTTAGTAATAAAAGCTACACGTTCTCTTGTATTTGTAGGCCTATAGAAATTCACAATTTTCTTCTTTAATAATTCAGGAAATCTTATAGTAAGTTCCTGTGAACTGTCTGAGAAAGCTAAGCGCGCCAACTATCTAGAGCACTCGTCTATTTGGTCCGCATTTGGTCGTTGCGAGGCCCGATCACCAACCAGATCTCAATAGTGAAGGGTATGGCAGATGCTAGACCGGGTAAGTCCTATCCCAACAGTCAACTCGTCTGGTCGTTGCCCGCTGATTGCAATAAGGGAGCCGGGGCACGGACGGAGACATTCGAGATGCTCTGTCAACTACCGATGTCTTGCAATGTAGGCTAATTTGTGCGTACTTGTGACACTCGTGGTTCTTCCTCGCACTCGTATATCACTTAAGTTGTTTTGTTCTCGTGAAGGTTTTCATGTAGACCATCTTATAATCCATTTAATCCGATGACAATGTGATGTTCTCTGAATTTCAGCTTTTGTGTACATCCGTTTTACCGTGTAATTGAATACATTTTTCTCTGATATCAAGTAGTCTTTTACCCTACCACCTACAACACCTACAGCACCCAGAAAATTATCCGCCAGCCGCCACTGGTACAATGTATATAATATATGAATATTACGGTAAGTAAATAACACTCCTGGAGAAAATTACCGTACATGTATTAGTAATGATCATTATTAAAATGAGACAATCTTAGGATTACGCCTTTCGACCTTCGAACTGTCATCAGATTCTGATCACTGTGTTGAGGTTTAAATATTATGATTATGTGCGAATGGACCCAGATGGATCACGTAGAACTTTTTAGATTTGCCTTTCTGATCTTCCATATACAGTAGTCTCGATTATCCGCCCTAAACTGGACCTGGAGTACATCAGATCACCAAAAAAGTCGAACAATACAGAATGACTTTAAAAATGAAATAAAACAAATTGTGCCCAATTCTAGGAATGCGTATTCCAAGATTCAGACACCTAGGTATCAAGGGAAAGGCTACAGCCGCTTTTGAAAGTTGAGATATTTGAATATCGCGCTCCTTTCCTTCTAGATTGAAATGGAAACTTTATGCAGCCAAGAATATGTTAAGTGGCGTGGCATATAGTAGCAGAGGTCGAGACTATTTGGTGATTAAATACTTAGCCATGGAGTAGAGACTTGATACTTGGATCAGATTACTGGCACGGCCAAATGAAAGAGGATGCACTTAGTCTCAAGTGAATCAGACCAGAGACACCGGAGATATGAGGATTTACAGATTTCAGCGTGATCCAGCGTGGAGCCGACCGTTTTGTATAAAAGCCGCTCGGCCCAAGCATAAGCAGCTCACTTCAAACCAAGCTCTTGTAGGACAAGGTGCTGCTGCTACGTCGAGCCAAGGCACATGGTTGCCGAATCTACGCAGAAGATATCTTTGAATTGTGATAGTCACAAAAGTGCTACGATACGTGGGGAACGTAGTAAGTTTCCAGTAGAGGGAATCACTAAGGTGATTGTTATTTTCTACGGACATTGGTGAAACACTTTGTTTCTATATGGACATATGCTAGACTTTGTCTAGATATTATTCTGTCACAGTCCAGTAAGAATAATTCAATACTTGGATAGTTTAATCCAACTTGTCAGTTTCACAAATTGTAACTAAATAACCACTCAGATCTTTCAGTATATTGAAGGCCAGTCTATCACGGTGTTGTTCATTAGGCGGCAAAGGGAAACTATATGTTGCTTCGCGCATGATAGATGGTGTGAAGCCATGCCCAGGGAACGATCTTCAGAACAGCCGTTGATTGTTTTAGACCAGGGGTCTCCAAACTACGGCCCGGGGGCCACATCCGGCCCGCGGACAGATTTTGTCCGGCCCGCGGAGAGCTAGCATACTTGAAAACTCCTTTTAGAGAACATATTTTTATAGCAAATTAAATTTAGTTTACTGAAGTATTCTAATTTTATGTTGAATAATTATTAATATGACATCTACATTGATATGGTCATGGGCTAACTACTCATAACATTGTTGTAGGCTTATTGTTATTGTTTTTGTGATAAGTTGGATAAAGAAACACAGAATTGTAATGAGTAAAGACATGTATAACATGCAGACATATGAAATACTAATGAGATTTATGTAATTGAGATTTTCCACTGACAATAGTTTGTAGTTGTGGACTAATTTTACTTGTGAAAAATGAAAATCCACAGCCCGCTTCCAGTCTCCGACCGGGTCAGGAATGGAATGAACGAAGCCCCCATCTAGCGGCGAGGATATGAACTGTGCCGGCTGCCGAGGCCTGACGCACTCCTCTGGGGCAATGATTAAATGAATGGCAGATGAAATGAAATGATAGTGGAGAGTGTTGCTGGAATGAAATTTTGACAGGGAAAACCGGAGTACCCGGAGAAAAACCTGTCTGCCTCCGTTTTGTCCAGCACAGATCTCACATGGAGTGACCGGGATTTGAACCACGGACCCAGCGGTGAGAGGCCGGCGTGCTGCCGCCTAAGCCACGGAGGCTTCCCAATTTTACTTGTACCAATTATTAAAAGAGATTTAAGATGCTCATCAGTTAATTTAGATCTGTAAACATTTCTTGTGTACTTCATTTTGGAGAAGGTCTTCTCACACAAATAAGTAGTACCAAAAACAGAAAACAGCCCACGAACAAATTTATGCAAATTATCAAATTGTGTCAGTGGAAGACTCTTATAAAATTCCAACAAAGATGAGTTTTGATATTTGTTCTTAATTATATCACTGCACTGTAGTTCAATCATTTCCATTTGAAGTTCCGGGGCTAGGGTTTCAATGTCAGTATCAAAAGGATCCTGAAAAATCTTAATTTGATTCGCAAAGGCATCGAAGTCCGAGAAACGAGTATCAAAATTTATTTTCAAAGCACTCAAAGTTTCGATTGCAAAATCGATAGGAAACTCAGTCTCAGTGGTGTGGCTGAATATTTCACATGTTTTAAAATGTGAAAAACATTTACTTCGTAGTTGTGATTGAAACAGTATCAATTTCTTCCGGAATGATTTGATATTAGTGTGTAAATCAGGAAGATGCTGGTTTTCTCCTTGCAATCTCAAATTCAGTTCGTTCACATGTTTTGTCAAATCAACATAGAATGCTAACTTCCACAGCCATGCGTTGTTTTGTAATTCAGTAAGAGGGCGATGCTTTTCAGTCAAAAAAATTTCGATCACTGCTCGAAGTTCAAAAAAGCGCTGAAGGACTTTCCCACAACTAAGCCAACGTACGGCAGTATGATAAGGTAAGTCATTTTCTCCAATCTCTTCAATAAATTGTCGGAATTGTCGGTGATTCAGCCCAAAAGATCTCATAAAATTAACAGTTGATATGACTGGTTTCAGAACTTCAGACATATCCAAACATTTTCCGCACAAAGACTGTTGATGAATGATACAACGTAAGACTAATGGTTTTGAACCTCCGTCATTTTCTACAGCCTTTGACACAAGAGCGACCACTCCTTTATCTTTCCCACTCATGTTTTTGCCTCCATCAGTTGTAATACATTTCAAGTTTTTCAATCGAAGGTTCTTTTGATTAATGGCCATTTCAATTCCTTTAAAAATATCTGTACCAGTAGTTGTGCCATGAATACTATACATATCATGAAGTTCTTCATGCACTTCATAGCTTTTATCTACTCCTCGAATATAAATCAACACCTGTGCAGTATCTGACACATCCGTTGACTCATCCAAGGCCAAAGAAAACCACTCAACATCTCCATTTTTGTCGAACAGTTGAGAGGATATATTTTCAGCGATGTTTTCTACCCTTCGAGCCACAGTGTTTGCTGATATACTGACAGTTTTTAATAAATTTACCTTTTCAGGGCACATTTCTTCGGCTGCTGCAATTATGCATTCTTTGATCATTTCTCCATCGGTGAATGGTTTTCCACGTTTTGCAATTTCAAGAGCCACACGAAAGCTGGCACGAGTTGTAGCCTCTTGTTCGGTTTTGAGTTTTGTAAATGAAGATTGCTGCGATTTCAATCCGCGCTTCATAGCTTCGAATTTTTCTGTCCGCAAACTTCCTGTATATTTTGAGTAATTTTGAAAATGTTTTGTTTCATAATGACGTTTAATGTTATATTCCTTGATAACGGCTATGCTTTCATTGCAAATCAAACATAGCGCCTTGTTACTGGACACAATTACGAAATACTGAATGTTCCACTCATCTTTGAATTTTCTGCATTCACTATCAATTTTTCGCTTCTTTTCCATACTACTAAATCACACACAAAAGCAACAATTCAAATCAAAATACTGTTACAAAGATGTCTTAAACTTAAACACGCACAAACACGTTTTAAGGAGGTACGCACTATTTTATTTCACAACAGTGTCATAGGAACTGACTTGTGGTTGCGCAACTAGCCTTCTTATATATTCCAATTACTGCCATCTAGAAGTGAGTGGAAGACACCAGAACTCTCTCGAACCAATGAGATTACTCTGTACGTGCTATTAGCGCCATCTGTTAGCGATAGAAGATACTACCTATTTCCGCTTGTGTCCACCAGATGTCGTGTCACGTTACTCCTCATGGCTCGTACTCTACGACTAATCTAGAAATTACAGATAATGACAGGAAAATTAATAATATGCAATGTTGCCGTTTTGCGGACTTTAGTCCGATTTGCAGCCTTTTTTCAACGTTGCGTACTTTTTCGGACTTTTTTTTCATCAGTGGACTATTTCACTCTTTACCACCGGCAACAATGATAATATGGTTTTGGCCCTCGGAACTTACTGGAGTAATCAGTATGGCCCTAAGGCTGGAAAGTTTGGAGACCCCTGTTTTAGACTATCAGTGTTTTCCTGTACTGAAAAGATTACCGTGAGTTATGTTACAACTGACGCTTTTGAGAAGAGATCATTTGGATCTGCCCCCATTTAAGCAAACTGCTATGGATTTAATTGAAGTCAATATTAAAATGGATCAGCAGTTACTTCAAACTTCAAGAAATATTTCCACTCTGTCGTGCTAGACAGATTGTGGGTATATAATGGCGGCCGATACATGGATTAGACGTGCGTGTCCAATAAGGCATGTATCTGGATAAATCTGGTACAGACCAGGTTCACTACGCTTCAAGACCAACGAGAAATGTAAGCCACATTTGACTTTTATATTATGCCTAGCTAATTGGAACAAACTCATTTTCTGCAGATGACCAACACATTTATTTTTCTTCGTATTTAAATCTTGCATTGATTTACGCAAGACACATTAGGGTTATTCTGATTATTTTCAGCACTCAGGACAGTTTAGGATCGATGACCGAGCATACCGAGCATTTATTTGAATGTTCATTTTGTTTGAGAATCACGATAATCAGCCGATATAACTGTAGAAGTTAATATTTATTTTTGTTGAGGAATGGATAGTTTGTCCATATTCGAAGAGTCGAACATGTGTTTTTTTCACATACGGAAATAATAATTAAACATATTTAAGGAAATAATAACAATAATAATCCAATAATAATAATTTTCATAATTTTTCTAAATAATTATTGGATCTTACATTTTCTAATAATCACATTCGTTGAGAGAGAGCTTAAGGATTAGTTTAGTCATTCCTAGTTTGGAACGGGTGATTTTCCGAAAGCTAGTGGATAGCGCAAGCCCGTATTCCACCAACATTATAGTTCTGGTTGAACAGTTAATATTTGCATTGAGCAAAGTATATTTTTCAGATAACACGGAAAGACATGAAACAGGAAGCCAATGATATTTGTATCAATTAGGATTTTTTTTGTGTTTATATAAAATCATGACGTAGGCACACATTCGAAAGTGAAATAGAGAATATCACAAGTGTGGTAACTTCACGGTTTGAACTGAATGGTAAAATAAAATAAACTTGTAAGTTTATAGATCTTCCAGTTTTGATAACAAGCAGAGGCTTGATTTATTGTATAAATTTTGGGAAGAAAATTTATGTGTGTGGAGTAGTTGAAATGCCATTCCCAGGTGCGCATGTTTAAGTCGCAGGAATAAGGAGGTTTTTTTTGGAGCATCAATCAAATAGCAGGTTCGATGGCTCAGGTTTATAGGAGGAGTATTGGAACCACACATTTCGTCGAATGAATGACCAAACCATCGGTAATTATTTCAAACTTGTTTACGTATTCCATTAATACTTTGGATTTGCTAGAACCCGGTTTTGTCATGATAAAATTTTATTCTTCTTCAGAGGAAGACCTTTGCCGTTGTTGTTGGGATATTGTGTTCTTACACAAATAATTGAATGGGCCACTGCCAATTAAAAAAAAATTCTGTATTCACGAATTACTTAAAGGATGTTTTCAATCCTATTGCCATGAACTAAATGAATTTATTATAAAGCTACAATTCTTATTTCCGCATTCTGTTCAAGAATTGCAAGTTGTGAAAGTTACTAAAATAGCAACAAATATAAATATTTTTCTTAATAATAATTCCAAGTGGAAAATCGAATAGTTGAATGGTTCAACAATTTTTTTTATGATCAAGCTGATGATTCAGAAATCATATTTCTTTGGAATTTGAAGTTCATAATCGAGTCACTTCTCGAAATGTTTAATTTTGGAAGAATAATAATTTTTGTTGTGCTTCGCACAGTTCTTCGATGCTATGCTCAAGGGTCAAATACTTTTCAGATGTTGTTATTAATATGTGTACATAATTAGTGTTGGGACAAAGATAATATTTTTGACTACATTTTTGAAACTGGAAAAATAAGTGGAAGTTAAAAAATTCTATAAACAATTATAAACAGTGAGAATTTCTACGAGTGTTAATATCATGTTAGAAATTCAACCAGTGAACTACAATATTTCCAGTAAAGACAATTAAATTTGAACTGGATTTCATCGTAAATAATTGATATAATTTTGGAACACAGTCTACAGGACTGATAATCAGACTTGTGTCTCCAAGGACAATTGTTCAATGTGTTGGAAAATTTCTGTACATTGTGTAAATAGTAGTGTGTGCCGTCGCACTGGAATGATGTTACCTTGAGCATCATTTTGCAGTCAATTTTAAAATTTAGAATAAAATGAGATAATTTTATATGTTGTGTTATGCCCAGCTGAATCTCCTTCTATCCTTATTGTTGCATTGAGCCAAAAATCAGTAGAGCATTTTTTTATTTTTATTTTGATGTCGTTTTTTTTGCGATTAGCTTTAACCCATCTGGCGCCCCGGGATATTTTTTGACTCTCGTGCTGACTGATTCTTGGTAAAATGCATATGTGGTCGTGCGGACTCCGGTCTAAACGGGCACAAAATAGGTAGGCTATACTGTATTACTAATACAGCTTGCCACGGTGGGTGAGTGGTCAACGTGTCGGTCTACTAACCCCAAGCTTGCAGGTTCGCTCCTGGCCGTGGTAAGTGATTTTTGAAAGGCGGCAAAAATTACGACACCGTGTCATACGATGTTGGCATGTCAAAGAACCGATTTGAATTCAGTAGGCCGTATTCATAATGGCAAAATTAAATTTCGGGAGTGTCCGCCATCACAAAGTTCCTCATTTCTCAACTAGGAAGCGCTATAGTGTTCAAGGAGCTTAGATATCTAACCTCCTTGACGTTCATAGTGCTTCAAGGAACAACGAAATTTGACATGCAAGCTACCCTTTGGGTGTCAAATAACAAAGCTTGCACCCGGCACCCGAGGCCATACAATATTATTATTACTAATAAAATGACATGTTATACGGTACTCTATTTACTGAATTATCAATTCAATTTCTTTTTTTTAGCGTATGGCTTTTAGTGCCGGGAGTGTCCGAGCACATGTTTGGCTCGCCAGTTTTGTAGCTGCTTCGAGGCGGACACCCAATGGGTGAGCTACACGTACCGTCGCGTGTGGAGTGTTGTCTGGGGAGGAAAGTTTGAATGTAAGGACAAGGAGTTGGAAGGTAGCGGCTCTGGCCTATCGTTAAGGACCAACCCCGGCATTTGCCTGGAAGGAAGATGGGAAGCCACAGAACACCATCTTCAAGGTTGCCGGCGGGGGGATTCGAACCTCCTCGCCTCCCGGATGTGAGCGACTGCCAGCAGTCATGGCGTAACGACCACGGCTAACTCACCCGGTATCAATTCATTGTACTCTGAGTATTGAACAAAAACGCTCCAAATGCCTTAAGAAAAGAAACTTGTCAACAATGTCTGCTTGCCTGTTGATTCAAGTTTTCTCACTGCGCGGCTTCGGTGGCGTAGTCGGTAGCATGCTGAACTACTATGCCCAAGATAGCGGGTTCAAACCCGGCCGAAGTCGTCGGATTTTTTAAGAGCGTTAAAAATCCTTCAGTATGCCTTCCTTCGGAGGGGAAGTAAAGCCGGCGGTCCCATGTCATAGATTTATGGCATGTTAAAGATCCTTTCACAGACTAAACTTGTGTAAAGCAAAATTTGTTAGGTTAGATTTCGTCAGAACGCTCTATCAAAGATCCAACGTTCACCACTAAGTATCATTGATATCTGGTGGCGAAAGTTGGAACTACTTGAAATTGAACGGAACTTGTAGCTCGCCCTTTAGGGTGTCCGCTGGAAGCAGCTACAGACTCAGGCGAGCCGAACATGTCCTCGGACACTCCCGGCACTAAAAGCCATACGATAAATAAATAAAATAAACTGCGAAATATCGCCATCGACGAAAAATCAACACCTCCGTTGCGATTGCCTCCGGCTGTTGCTCCACGTACGTTAATACCCTATCCAATGCACTCAATCCTTCACTGTGAGACATCGTTTTATCTTTTGTTCTAAATTACCTCGTTCTTCTTCTTCTCCTTCTTCACCATCCTCAATTTCGTCAGTGCTTGTCTAATGGCTGGAACCTCCACACTGGGTGTCCTAGAATTTAGTGAGCACCAAACATTCAAATTACGTTTACCAGCGTCGGATAACACGGAATGTCGGATAAGCGAAGGTCGGTAAAGTGGGACTCTACTGTAGCTCTCATTCTCTCTCCGTGTGGGTAGATTATTGGCTAAGGAATAACCTAACCACCAAGGGAAGATGATTAAAAAAAGGAGGTAGGTTTCGGACTGGAGAAAAAGGATAGAAAGATAGGAGGAGAGTCCCACAAAAGTTATAAATTTAACTTAAAATGCACTTAGAGGCTGTTGCCACTGCAAATTCGTTCTCTGATACCTAAAGTGGGTAAGGACTTGGTCAAAGCTGACGGGAACCGCAGCTAGGACTTGGGCGGTTTGCCAGAGAAAGGCTTTAGCGAATTCCCTCTCAAGCATGCATATGCCTACTATGGGGAAGGGTGATGGTCTGGCAAGACTGAGAGTAACAGATTTATTGTATGTCTGTTCAAAGAAATTCGTTTTTGCAAAGTAATTCGAAGAATGCCAATAATTTGAATCAGGTTTGGTATTTCCAGTTTTCGAAGTTATAGAGTTCCTGAAAAAGCGACCAAGTGATTCCAAGAAGGATAGTGATAAAAAATTATACCTTAGGGAGTAATTTTGGTAAGTGAACCAATGGTTGCATTTGGAAATGGCTAAGCTTTTACTCAGCAAGGAGCCGGCTAAAAGTTTAGACAAAGAGAAACACTTATCTTTTGGAAAACCAACCATAAGTTTTCGGAGAGGATCTCCACAAGCAGGTAGCTGGCGTAGCGAGCTATACTTGCCTTACTGGCCAGTTAGAATTAGCTATTAAAGCTAAGAGAAACTTTAACGAGATTACCACTAAGAGTTCTTGCTCAAATGCAACGAGTGGTGAAAGACCTATCAATAGATTTAATGGCATTGAGTAGGGAGAGCCAAGGAAGACAGGATCTTGCCTAACCGTTGTATTAGAGAAATGATAAATCCAAAAACAAATATTTAATTTATTTAACAAGGCAAAAGAGTCTAATAAATTTGACAAGTATATAGTTTCAATTTTTAGTAACAATTTGGGGTCGCAGACCTCCTAACATTTAAAGTTTGCTCCAGGCAATTAACAATTCTTTAGGTTTCAAACCTTATATATGTACTAAAATCTTTGTAAGATTAAAAAAAGACAAATGAAGTGATTAAAGTTTAAACATTAAATTGAGTACAAGGAGTGTACTATAAAAATTTCCAGGTAACTATTTTAGTAAAAGTTAAAACTTCGAAAATACCAAAAAGAAAGCGGGTAGAATGAAGGAGAAGTTCCTATAACTTCTTATATTTATACAGAATTACTGTTGGTTATTATACAAATAAGGGCAGGTCACTTACTGTGAAACCTGATGAGAAAGTCAAAAGGAAGGTTCTCGACCTCCTATGTTTAAGTAGGAATCACGAGCTAAATGGGGCAGTTTCCCTTTCGTGAGACCTAGAAATAACTCACTCATGAGTTGAAAGAATTGTTTTCCCTGATTATAGGGTAGTAACAATGTAAGCTTGAACCGTGTATAAAACACGTAGTTATGCAGAAATTAATTAATGATAAACAAGCAAAATGGAAGGGCACTTCGTTAGAGTGACACCTCATAGAAAATGATCTAGAGTTACAATTGTATTAATATGGTTTGTTAGTAGAAGGTTGAGGAAAGATCAATTGGGATTTAGGATCAATGTTCATGGCCTTATTTAATGTAAACGGACGATCGCGACGCGGTAGAAAAGTTGAACAAGCACTAGTTATCACTATAGTCTTTTGAATAGATGAAAAATTCACTGTAGTAACACGAACGTTTATGGCAAAGAAAGTTATTGCAATGATGAAAAAGGACTGGTTGCACTAGATAGGCGAAAGTCTATTGCTTGAAAAAGTTGTGGATTACAATTAAATGCACCATAGAACATTCCAACGGTGGAAGAAAATTCGCTATTGAGCTTTAATTCAGAAGTGAGATTCTTCAATTTTAAATAGTATTCTCACAAGTGAGTGGAAAATACATGACGGCAGGACTTGTAGATAAAGTACAGAATCTGGAAGGTTCCAGAACGATCTTAATAGAAGAATGGGGCCAAAGTTAATCCAGCGCAGGAACTAGCTTGGTGATTTATAGACAGCGGGTATTAGATAATATCCCACGTGGTGAGAAGATTTCTCATTTAAATAGCTTAAGAAAAGCTGCTTTCTATTAAGGTTGGCTTAGACAGACAAAAGCTCAACATGATTACCACCCCAAATAAGTAATCTCACGCTGTCTATAAAATGATCAATAAAAGCATGTAGATAATAAAACTGATGAAGATGAGTTTAAAACCTTAAGTGTGTACTTATCTTGGTTGCATGTCGAAGGTGAAGTTCCCTTTGACGAATACTTAATGTGCCAACATGGCGTAGAACGTAGAGAGTGCCTCTTGGTTTGAGGAGACTGGCTCTAGTTGAGCCTTGACTGACCGAGTCAACTGCCGACTTACAAGTGAGACCCACTCAGCGAAGTGCGGAGGGTCCAAGGAAGGGAAAAGAGTGGGGGTAGGAGACAAAAGGAAAACATATAAGCATGACCAATATTGTAAACTTAAATTCTCTTGAGGAAATGGTCTTCAAAGAGTTGATAGCAGGCGATACTAGCACAGCCTGGTGGGTGAAAGAGTAGACGAAGTTCTCTTGATCACAGAGGTAATAGCTGGCGATGGCAACGAGATCTGGTGGCCAGATGGAAAAGGAAGTCCTCTTGCACCAGGAAGAATTGAGGAGCTTCAGAGATTCGCTGCTAGATGACGCTAGGTGGGTCATGGAAGATATATATCTAGAACAGACTCACAATGACATAAGAGACATGACCACCAAAGAGAAACTAGGAGATCACTGTTGGTGTTTGAGAAAAAGGATGAAATGAACAAGCAAAGAGCATTAAAAAGAATACTCTATCTTACCGTGTATTCCAAGAATACACCACCGTGGACCATCTTCCCTTCCTCAGGAGTAGTGGTTTTTGAGGGGTTTTGTGACTTCCTACCCTCCTTTCCTCCTACAAGATAGCGGGTGTGCGCAACCACGTACATGGCCGAAACCGAATGAATGAAACTGAACCAAACTGGAACTGAACCGAACCCGAACCGAACTGAAACAAACTGAGCCTAAACAAACCGGAACTGAACCAAATGAAACTGGAACCGAGATCAACCAAACGGATGGGTGGATGCGTTTTAGAGCAGGGGCTAAAGCTTACACTTTAAGTATACGGGGCACACTCAACTCTCTCATGCTGTTCTTATTGAGGGTGAGGTGAGGCTAGCGCCGGGGTTAATGCAAACACCAAAGTACATGAGGCATACGCAACTATCTCATGCTGTTCTTATGGAGGGCGAGGTAAAGCTAACGCCGGGGCTAATGCATACACCAAAGTGCATGGGGCACACGCAACTATCCCATTATGTTCTTATGGAGGATGAGGTAAGCCAGCAATGTGTGATTTAAAACATGCCAACTCTCGCAGCGTATGAAGTCACGCGATGCAGGAGTTGCAACCGGATGCAAGGTCCAGTGTTATAAAAAGGAAGTGTGCGAAACATGATTCTTGCAAACGTATGTCCGCAAAACATGAACTTGCCACCGGATGCAAGATGCAGCATTAGGGTAAGAAAGTGTGTGAAACAGGATTCTTGCAGATGTATGATGTCAGCGAAACATGAACTTTCTTGTCAATAATGAGAACGCTACATAGACTGATATTTAATCCAAACCTCGTGTATTTGTGGTATAAAAGGGCTAGGGAGGGGAAAGGCCTTTCTCACTTAACCCTTTGAGAGTCAGGTTTCTTAGCCCACTGCACAGCCCAAAATTTAGGTTTTTGCACATGTTTGTAAAACAACCCACAAGAGGCATTATATTTTTATGAAACAAATGAATTTAACACAGTATGTTAACTAGACATCAAAGAACTAGTTTAAGCACAAAAATTGTGAATCATCATTTTTAGTAATGTTTTTTGGTATGATAATCCTCAAATCAAGGTACAGGGCAAAGAGTTCTGTTGCACTCCTTACAATGGTAGATGGTCCTTGTGTTCCTTTTCTCCCTTCTTGATGTGTGAGCACACACATGGCACACTCTTGAAGGTGGTCTTCTTCCTGGTTCGTTTGGGGGGATAAGGGAAAGCAAATGTCGTTGAGTTAGCCTTGTCGGATTATCCCCGCTAGACGGACGACCACCAGAAATAGACGAAGTTCTTGTAGGCCCTGCTTCAGTTAGTGAACGAACAACTTCCAGTCGAAACGATTTCAGTGACCTCTTGTCTCTTTTCAGAATCCTCTCAATAAAGAAGCAATTCAGTATTATCACTTCCAATAAATGGAAAAACAATTTCTTGTACCATTTGATCGACCTGCGAGTGGACTGAACAGTAGTTATCATCTGGTCGGATTTATCAACAGGCCCCATTTTCTTGTTGTAAGCACCAACACACACTGGTATCTTTCGTTGTTCTCCCGTTTTGTGATCTGTTTTCCCCGTATGAACCATTCCACTTGAATGTGTAGTTGTGAGCATGCCAACTTCCCTCCTATCCATCCATCTGACAGAATGAATGTTGGACGTATGCTTTTCCTCCATTTCCCCCCGTTTCAGTTTTATAGAAGCAGTTGGCAGTCCTTTTCGATTTTTCCTTACTGTTCCACAAGCATGTGTTTTTTGTGAGTGCAGAGTCTCAAATAGCTCTGGGCTTGTGTAATAATTGTCAATATATAGGCTATGACCCAGATTCAACTAGGGATTCATCATTGTCATAACTACTGTCGAAGAAAACCCAAGGCTGCAATCAATAAGTTCTGTAGTAGCTCCAGTGTATAAGATCATATCTAAGATATAGCCGGTAGCACAGTCACATAACACAAATAATTTCAGGCCAAATCTGTTCCGTTTTGAAGGTATGTACTGTTTGAAAGACAACCGGCCCTTGAACAAAACAAGACTTTCGTCAATAGCGACATCTTGAAATGGATGGAAAAGAGATGGGAAAGTCTGCTTTATATGTTCCATAACAGGCCTAAGTTTGTACAGTCGATCACCTTGAATTTGTAACGAATTATCACTGAAGTGAAGAAACTGTAGGATTGCTTTGTAGCGGTTACAAGACATCAACTGGGAAAATATGGGTGTGTGAATCAGAGGATCTGTAGACCAGTACTGTTCTATTGTATGCTTGTTTACATGGCCCATAAGTAAACTAATTCGTAGAAACAGATACATTTCATCAACCGTGACATCATTCCATTTCTGTGCTCGGGATTGGGGTGAAATGTTGGTCTTACTATTCATAAATTGTGAATGATATAAATTAGTTTCTGCAGCTATTTTCTGTACTAATGTCACTGGGAACAATTTTTTGAAAATGTCAATTTCTAAAGAATCTTTCGTCAGTGAAACATCCTGAATTCCTGAATTACTGCCATCAAACATAAAATCGGTTGGCGTAAATTGGTTGGTTACAGTCTCGTCTTCCCAAACTCGGTGAATACTAGGCGCTTTATTTACCTTCCTTCGCTTTGGACGTGGCGGCTGTATGACCTCATCCTCACTTTCATTTACGTCTTCACCACTTGAATTACTTCCAGATATGCCTCCTACATCGTCTTCATCACTGTCTTCAAATACTGAACAATCACTTTCATCATTCATGAGAATTTCACGAACTTTATCGTCGCTTGTAAGCAAGTCAGCTCGACTCGGCGCAGCAATTTTGAACTGTTTGCAATTGAGTCGCTAAAGCTGAAGACATCCGCTTAAAAACATTTAATTTCCAGCGCTCCCCGTGGCGATAGCAATAATCTAACGACTTCAGAAAATAGTCAACAGATGCCGGGAGCTAACCGTTTTTCAATCGTTGTCCAAAGACGTACAGTTACGAAGATATATCACTTCAAATTCCGACACGCAATATATTGCGCCGTAACCACAGCGGCACTTACCGCTACACGCAATATATTGTGCCGTGACCTTCAAGGGGTTAATAGTTGAAGCACGTGAACGACAGTTAACAACGTGCTATCTCTATAGCTTACTTGTGTGGTGGAAGAGGACCTGAAAATACATTACTATTCTGGTAAGTCTGTTTTCTTTTAAAATCATATTTAGCTGGTTATAAGCGCTCTATTAAGGTCCAAAGTTCACCGCTAGGTGTCAGTGATAATGGTATCTGGTAACCCCAGTTGGAACTACTTGAAATTAGACTTGCTGAGAGTCCACAGACGTTGAAGTAAAATACCCTGCTATAACCATTGGCTTTAATTAATATATATAATAATTAAACTATTTATCATTTACTTTATTTTATCTTTTATTAACATTTATGATTTCTTTCTTTTATAGGTAATTTGGAAAGTGATTGATAATCATCGTGTTCAAGTGTCGTGAATGCCATAAACAGTTTTCAAGACCTGACAACAGCGGCGGCGAGTAGTCTTAGAGCTTGGGAGGCCACACACACAAAAAAAAACATGCACAGTAAAAATTACTCGCTAGCACACTAGGTGTTTGCCAATATCCATTAAATTTTGTCTCATTAAGGAAAATATTATGTTCTACATCTTATATATATATATATAAAAAAAGGATGTTCGTTTGTTCGTCTTTTATGCGTTCATAAACCATTCATCCGATTGCGATCACATTTTGGTGAGTTGTTGTGCACACTTCCGAACTCATTATAGGCATAGTTAATCCAATGTACAATAGACAGCGCGCGAGTAGTTTAAACAAATGCATGTTGGCGTTGCGTTCATATACAATTCATCCGATTGCGATCAAATTTTGGTGAGTTGTTGTGCACAGTCCCGGAAAAGTTATAGGCGTAGTAAATCCAATTTACAATAGATGGCGCGCGAGTAGCTTCAACAAAATGGTGTGCGTTTGTTTCAAGAAAGTCCCACATGCGTTCATATACCATTCATCCCATTGATATGAAACTTGGATGAGATGTTCTGTACACATCAGGGAAGGTTTCTGGCTTAGTAATTCCACTTAACAATAGGTAGCGCACGAGTAGATTAAACAAATGAGCGACGATGCGCGAAGTGATTCAACATAGTCCCGTATTCGTTCATATACTATTCGTCCGATAGCGACTAAACTTGGGTGAGTTGTTGTGTACACTTCAGGGAATGTTTCAGGCTTAGTAAATCCATTTTACAATAGGTAGCACACAAGTAGATTCTACAAATGAGCGATGACGCGCGAAGCGTTTCAACAAAGTCCCTTATGCGTTCATATACCATTCGTCCGATAGCGTTGAAACTTGGATGAGATGTTGTGTGCACGTCAGGAACGGTTTCTGACTTACTAAATCCTTTTTACAATAAGTAGCACACGATTAGATTCAACAAATGAGTAACGGCACGAGTAGGGGAGTGAGGGGGTTTCTGCCCCACTTCAGAACATACATGCCCTTACTACTCAGCCTCAGCCATGTAATATTTGTCAATATTTCGCGAACCCATGGTCGGATGTTGACAAATGAGGTGTCGTTGGACTCGGGCTGACGCCCTCCTTCCAATGAACCATTCATTTCAACCCCTAAATAAAACCTACCCCTACTAGGGGGTGAAATTGTAATTTTTTAGTAAAAGTCTCTTTTCAAATGCGGCATGTACAAGGCGCGCTGCTAAAATGAACTTAAACGTTGTTGCTCATATAGCGCATGCGTTTTGCTGGATGCCGCTATGGACCAACATTTTTGTTTTTGTTTTGTACGCATGCGCACTTGGAATTTTTGTAAGAGGGCGAGCTCTTTGAAAAAAAAGATTGATAAGAAGGGGTTTTGGTGGTGAGGAGAGAGCCAGATAGTCGCCTACTTTCCTACGAATTTTGCCGATATCTCTCGAACGCAAGGCCGGATTTGGACGTGTGACGTGTCAAATCACTTGTTTCGAATCACTTGTTATTAATAGGTTAAAGTTTTGAGAATGCCGTAAACATGTTTTTTGGGGGTAAAACGTGATTTTAGACTTTTTCCGATATCTCACGAATGCATGGTCGTATTTGGTCCTATGACGTGTCAAATGGCTTGTCTTGAAATCCTCCTTATTTTGGTAATAGGTTAAAGTTTTTGAGAATGATGGAAACAGAATTGTTAATGTAAAACTGTGTTTTTAGACTTTTTGCTATATCTCGCGAACCAATGATGCCAGAGGCGTGTACGACGGGTCCAAGGACTCGGGGTGACGTCCTCTTTGCTATGGACCACTCGTTATATTTAAAAAAAATGGAAACTCGATTTTTGGGTAAACACGTGTTTTTTGTAATTTTTGCCGATATCTCACGAACCAATAACGCTAGAGACGTGTACGAGGTGTCCTAGGACTCGGGCTAACGCCCCCCTTTCAAATGTGGCAGATATTTTTTCCAAAAAAATAATTCACAAAGGCCTTAACGCCATACATGTTGAAAAAACATTTTTTCTTTACCTGTTTATAATGTTCATGAAGCGTGGTGGTTGAGAGAGACGATACTGCTGGGTGTGTGTGTGTTTCAACGAACCTGTCGCTAACCACAAGGACCATGCTTAATAGAACAATCGCTATTTCGGCGGGTCGGTTTATGACAGAGCGAGGGTTCGTTTTTTTCACACATTTTACCCTCGAAGGGGATCTTTGACGTGTAAACGGTGATGAGAACTTGGTTCTATGTTGGTCGAAGCGAGTACAGAAAACAAACTTGCAGAGGAGCAGACGAGTAGGAGGCGAATGTCATTTGAGCTTATTGGAATGCGCTGATCTGACTTGACAACAGGTGCAATGGAAAATGACCAAGACGCTTGAAGGTGAAATAATCTGACAATCGTGGTGGCAGGGAAGAGCAAAATGCATGCATACACGTGTGAGATGACATGTACGCTAAACAAGTTACATTCTGTTTGCTTCGTACGTGACAAAATGCAAGTTCATGTGAAATTTGACCTAGCACAGGTGTTCACCTTGGGTGTTAGCTGTCCACCTGACCGATAACAGAATGTTCAAAGCGTGGGAAAAATGATTATACATGCAACGTAACATATATAAAGACATGTCGTTATCATTTACACTCTCACTCAGGTGACTACCTTTGAATATATTGCGTACGTGAAACCCCTGGCCTTGTTTAACAGTTTTGGTGTTGGTGGAAAATACTTAACCTTGTTGTGAGGTAGGTATATATTTATTCATTTATATATTTATTGATTTATATATATTTACAAGCAATTATTTATTGATTAGGTAATTAATGATTCTATTTATTTATTTATTTGTTTGCAGATAACTGGTATACCTTACATGTCTGAGAGAGAAGAAACCATTGCATTTTTGAGCCCACTAGAAGGAAACAGCAACAAGCCACTGCAAGTGAAGTTGAGATGATTTTTTAAACTAACTTGTTTCATTTTTTATATTTTATTTTATGAAATGTATGTATTATCCTGAATTTAGGTATTTATAGCGGTTTATTTTATTTATTTTTAGAAACTTGGAAATAAGAGCCTTACCGCCGTAGCAGTTGCTGAAAAAACCCGAAACGCACTAAAGCGAAACCATTGCCAGAGTGAACTGTTTAAAACTCAGGTAAGTCTAACTTAAAAATGCTATTCCATTTTACCACTACTGAAAACTCGTAGACAAAAAAAATTCATTACCTGTACATGACTGGGACAATGTTTGCTTTCTTGATTAATGGCTATGTTGTTGTTGACTGGGAAAAGTACAAGGCCATGTTGGATTTTCTAAAAACAAAACAAAAAAATTTAATTTATGGGTGGTTCCCTATGGACTCAACGAATATCCACAGATTTGAACATGATAATGTGAACAAACTGACATGACATTCATTTTTGTTTATATATTGGTTAAAGGAGGATGTAAATGACTAAAGCTTTATAAAAAGAAAAATAAGTGGATGGGTTACTGTTAGTGCCAACATATAGTTTATTTTAATGGTGTTTTGATATATTAATGTCAATTAACATTAAAGTTAAATTACAAGTATTGATTGATTGAGTGATTGGTTATTTTGTTTGCTTTTAGGTGTCGTTATGCGCCATTAACGTAATGAACAGACAGTGAACAAGCATACATTGTGCTTTAAAGTACTCTGTGCAACGTTAATAACTTACAATAAGAAAACGTTTTATTATAACACATGGCGTTAGTACCAAATACAACAAGTGAGCAAGTTGGTTTACCAAGTGGGTTAAATTTAAAATCATAACATGACCGTTGGTTAACATTTGAATCCTGGCCTGTAGGCTTTTTGTCGACACATGAACTTGCAAAAGCAGTTTTTTTTACTTGAACCGAGAAAATGTGGTGTGCTGTGTGTTTTGTCGTATTGAACTTTCACACTGGGAAGAAGGGAATGATCCCTTTAGAGACCATTTGCGATGGTCTCCTTGTTGTCCTTACATGCTTGGAAAACAAGTGGGTAACATACCTGTGTATTCATTTTACCGAACCACAAGACCATTGGCCGCTACTTACGTTGCTGAATCACAAATAAATAATAATGATGAATACCAGCCAACAATGGTAGTGTCGATATATGTGGTCCATATGCCATAGACAGTGTTGAATTGGCATGTGCTTTTGAAAAATTGGGAGTTTGCAAGACTAAAGCACTAGCACACCCAGAGTACAGCTCTGTTGAAAAACGTCTAGAATCTTATAAAAATATTTGGCCATTAATATTAAAACACCTTACCAAACAACTAAGTGAAGCTGGAATTTTATACTGGTGAAGGGGATAAAACAATATGTTTTTATTGTGGATTTGCTTTAAAGGATTGGCAAATGACTGATGACCCTTTAGTGCAACACGCTCGTTGGTTACCTTACTGCAAATACATGGTGTTGTTTAAAGGTCAGGAATTTGTGAACACTATTCGTAAAGAAAACATGATTGCAGCACAAGACTTAAAAGTGCCTTTAGAGTTAGAACACGCAGAGAAAATACACGAGGCTGAAAGAAAAGACTTGTCTCACGAACAGATACTAAAGTGTGACCAACAATTATGTATAAAATTTGTTATCAAGATGAACTAGGTGTTGTATTTTTGCTTTGTGGACACATGATAGACTGTGTCAAGTGTGCATTAGAACTCAACACTTGTGCTATATGCAGAAAAGCAGTATCTGCTACAGTTAGGGCATTTCTTGCATAAATAGTAAAATTTATCAGCCATGCATAGTGCAAAATCCCTAATTGCACAATATTATTAAAGCTATTTTAGAGTGTAATAGATATGCTTTTCTTTTGTTTATAGACTACTACAATGAATGTTTTGAATGATGTGGGTCAAGCATGTGGCTTAGAGACACAGAAGCTCAGCGAATTGCCAACGCATATTCCATTCCGCATTATCAAGATTCGGAAATTGAAAAGAGCATATGGTGATCGTGTACTTTGTGTATGTGAAAACTTTGAGACATTTCTGCCTACACGGTTTAATGATATGTCGGAGAGTGTTTTTGATGAAGTCAATAATGCTGTACAACCTGTACACTTAATTTATGAAGGTTTTAAAAACAATAGGTGCATGGTTCGTTTTAATTAAATAAAAAAACAAATGTCAAATAATAATGGAAGATATAAGTCATACAATGGACTGAGAGAAAAATATGTGTATAGATAATAATGTTTTAGTGTTTAGTATTGTCTTAAAAATATTATCATGAAACGAAACAAAATGTATATAAATTTTGTAAATAAATGAAAATAATGGTACAATGTTGTTTTATTTTCTATAGAAGTCAGAATATTTAACATTGCAGAGTCTACATGATTATGACAATAAAAAACACACTTAATACAAGTCTTTGCCTTTACGATAGTGTGTTATAGTTTAAAAACAAAGCTTGTTGTAGACCTTTTTTCTTCCACGATGAACAATAGGCATGAAAACGTTATTGTCTTGTTTTGGATCATTATCACTATCATAATCATAAGCAGCATGATCTATATCACTATTATTATAATCACTATAATTATCCTCAACATTATCCTCAACATTACTAAAACCAGTTAAATATTCCTGGTCCTCTTCCTGTTCCTCTTCCTCTACAGTGTCCTCATGTAGAGTCTGCGTGGCTTTTGATAATGTTAAGGTTTTTTTGAACATTGAATTATTTTCAATAGTAGTATTGTTTTGTAGCACTTGCTTCTTAACATTTTCATGATTTTCTGTTGACAGCAACAGTGTTTCATGCAGTATATTACATTGATGATCACTGACACTTAAAACCACACTATTTTTGCTTTTTTTAGCTCACTGCGACATTGTTTTGAACGTTGTTTTATAAAACGCCAAATAACAGTTCCATTTTTATTGGTTCGTTTCACAATATATGAATATCCTTTATAGAATGCATGAGGCTTACCATACCTAGTCACAGATACTTCCATATCAACTGTCAAGCTTAGACTAAGCTCTAGTAAAGACAACTTGGTAATAAGAACAGTAGTTTAATGTGCGAGCATATATGGGTGCAAATGTGGGAGCAAAAAGTGGGAGCAAAAAGTGGGAGCAAAAATTGGCAGCAAAAAGTGGGAGCAAAAATTGGGAGCAAAAATTGAGAGCAAAAAGTGGGAGCAAAAATTGAGAGCAAAAAGTGGGAGCTAAAAAAAGTAGGAGCAAGTATGGGAGCAAATGTGAAAGCAAAAGTGGGAGCAAGTATGGGAGCATATGGGAAAGCAAAAGTGGGAGCAAAAAAGTGAGAGAAAAAAGTGGGAGCAAAAAGTGTAAGCAAAAGTGGGAGCAAATATGAGAGCAAAAAAAGTAGAAGCAAGTATGGGAGCAAATGTGAAAGCAAAAGTGGGAGCAAAAAGTGAGAGAAAAAAAGTGGGAGCAAAAAGTGTAAGCAAAAGTGGGAGCAAATATGAGAGCAAAAAAGAGTGTGAACAAATATGGGAAACAAAAAGTGGGAGCAAAAAGTGGGAGCAAAAAAAGTAGGAGCAAGTATGGGAGAAAATGTGAAAGCAAAAGTGGAAGCAAGTATGGGAGCATATGTGAAAGCAAAAGTGGGAGCAAAAAGTGAGAGAAAAAAAAGTGGGAGCAAAAAGTGTAAGCAAAAGTGGGAGCAAATATGAGAGCAAAAAAAAGTGTGAGCAAATGTGGGAGCAAAAAGTGAGAGCTTAAAGTGGAAGCAAAAGTGGGAGCAAAAAATTGGGAGCAAAAAGTGGGTGCAAAAATTGGGAGCAAAAAGTGGGATCAAAAGAAAGTAGGAGCAAGTATGAGAGTAAATGTGAAAGCAAAAGTGGGAGCAAGTATGGGAGCAAATGTGAAAGCAAAAGTGGGAGCAAAATGTGAGAGAAAAAAGTGAGAGCAAAAAGTGTAAGCAAGAGTGGGAGCAAATATGAGAGCAAAAAAAGTAGGAGCAGGTATGGGAGCAAATGTGAAAGCAAAAGTGGGAGCAAGTATGGGAGCATATGTGAAAGCAAAAGTGGGAGCAAAAAGTGAGAGAGAAAAAAGTGGGAGCAAAAAGTGTAAGCAAAAGTGGGAGCAAATATGGGAGCAAAAAAAGTGTGAGCAAAAAGTGGGAGCAAAAAGTGAGAGCTAAAAGTGTATGCAAAAGTAGGAGCAAAAAATTGGAGCAAAAAGTGGGAGCAAAACTTGGGAACAAAAAGTGGGATCAAAAGAAAGTAGGAGCAAGTATGAGAGTAAATGTGAAAGCAAAAGTGGGAGCAAGTATGGGAGCAAATGTGAAAGAAAAAGTGGGAGCAAAAAGTGAGAGAAAAAAGTGAGAGCAAAAAGTGTAAGCAAAAGTGGGAGCAAATATGAGAGCAAAAAAAGTAGGAGCAAGTATGGGAGCAAATGTGAAAGCAAACGTGGGAGCAAAAAGTGAGAGAAAAAAAAGTGGGACCAAAAAGTGTAAGCAAAAGTGGGAGCAAATATGAGAGCAAAAAAAGTGGGAGCAAAAATGTGGGAGCAAAAAGTGGGAGCAAAACGTGTAAGCAGAAGTGGGAGCAAACAAGTGTGAGCAAATATGGGAGCAGAAAGTGGGAGCAAAAAGAGCGAGCAAAAGTGAGTGCACAAAGTGGGAGCAAAATGTGTGAGTAAAAAGTGGGGGCAAATGTGGTGTTTTACTAAAACAATCTCCCCTAACCTAACCTAACCTAACTTCACCCAACCTAATTTCACCTAACCTAACTTCACCTAACCTAACCTTCCAACTCTCAGATCAAAAATTAAATTCTAGCCATAGTCGAGTTGGAACCCAAAACCTCTGGGATAACACCCAAGTATACTAGCCACTACACCGCGAAATGGGCAAATTACCATGCAACACAACACAAAAATAAAAGTTTTCTGTAGTGTAACTCATTGGCTGACAACCATAGTTGAGAATTCAAACCCAAGGCCTCAGGACTTTTGTTTTGAACATTATCAGAAATATTATTCCATTTACATTTTGCTGTTGCTTATAGTTATAAGAGTTGGCATTAATATGGGAGCAAAAGTGAAAGCAATAAGTGGGTGCAAGCATGGCTGGTTGTAGAGACTTTCATATCAACTAATACACATAAATTAAATTTTAGTAAAGTGACTTGGCTAATAATAATAATAATAATAATAATAATAATAATAATAACAGTTTAAAAAAATCAAGGGGATTGATATTTTTCAGGGTGTAATTTCCAAAGTACTGTCAAGAATAATAATTACATGAACAGATTCCAAGAACTCTAGAGTGCTTTTAAGGTTAATGATTGGCTAGGAGTGAGATAGAGCTAATCTTAAGTTAACCTCAGCTCAGTAAACCTAACCTTGTCACATGACATGTTCTACAAGTATAGACTTGCTTTGAGACTGGCTATGACGTCACAGATGAATGGCGGTGGGAGGCTGGCAAAAAGGAAAATGTTTTTGTGTAATAAAAAGTCATGTCCAGCGATCATAACCATTTAATAGGAAAATATCGTGGTGCTGCTCATCAAGAATGTAATTTAAAGTATAGAGTAAGTAAATTCATTCCAGTCATTCTACATAACGGTAGCAAATACGATAACCACTTTATACTAAAAGAATTTGGAGCTTTAGATGAGAAAATTGATGTGATTCCAAATAATAGGGAACAATACTTATCGTTCATAAAATATATCAAAACTGCCAATGAAAAAACTATCAAACTGGGATTTTTAGATTCATTCCGCTTTAAGCCCAGTAGTCTAGATAAACTTGCTAGTAATTTAAAATCAGATCAGTTTCGTGAAATTCAACGCGTCTTTGCTAAAGAAGATGATTTTAATTTGATTCGTCAAAGGGGTATATTCCCTTATGAATATATTAACTGTCACCAAAAGATGCATTTTACACTTCCTTAAACACAAGTCATATTAGTGATCAGGAATATTTACATGCACAGCGTGTATGGACACAGTTTGACTTTCAAACTTAAGGTGAATTTTCAGACTTATATTTGAAGACAGATGTGTTATTATTAGCAGATGTTTTTGAAAATTTCCGGAATGTTTGTATGAAAACTTACGACCTTGATCCTTGTCAGTATTTTACTGCTCCTGAGTTAAGGTTTAGTTCAATGTTGAAAAAGACGAAAGTAAATTTAGAATTGATGACTGATATAGACATGGTTAATTTTATACAATCATCAATTCAAGGTGGATTAAGCCAATGTAGTGGGAGATATTCTAAAGCGAATAATAAATACCGTACATGCCTAGCTACAAGCCTTGTAAAGAGTCAAAGTATATTTTCTACCTCGATATAAATAACCAATATGGTTGGGCTATGAGTCAATATCTACCTAGGTGGCTTCAGTGGCGTAGTTGGTAGCATGCTGAACTTCTATGCCCAAGATAGCGGGTTCAACCCCGGCCGAAGTCGTCGGATTTTTAAGACCGTTAAAAATCCCTCAGTATGCCTTCCTTCGGAGAAGTAAAGCCGGCGGTCCCATGTCATAGATTTATGGCATGTTAAAGAACCTTCCACTAATTACACCTGTGTGAAGCTAAATTGTATAGGTTAGGAATGTAAACAACGCTCTTAGGTTTCTACCTTCATTGCTAAGATCCGACTGCGGTGGCATCTAGTAGCTAAGTTCTGAACTAGGCCTAGTAGTCGTTGACGGTGACGTTTGGTGGCAAAAGTAGGAACTATTTGAAAAATTCAAAGTTGCAGTCCTTACTTCAATTAAAAAACAGATACACACACTAATACAGCCATCACAGTTAACACCGGTTATCAGACAGATTCTACACACACCCAAAGTACACGGGGCTACATGACCGCGTTGTCGCAGCCCCTAAACTGAGGAACCAACCAACCAATATCTACCATTGAAGGATTTTCGCTGGCTGACACAACCTGAAATTGATGTCTTACATGTTAACACTTTAAATGATAACGATGATAAAGGATCTATTTTAGAGGTAAATCTCGAGTACCATACCCTAAAGAGTTACATAATGAACATAATGATTTACCATTTTGTCCTGAGAATATGAAATCTCCGTACATCTCCGTACATCACATCACGAACGAAAAAGTTAATTATAATAAGGAATTGTATTAATCCCTTAACGAGTCAAGGACTCATATACAAAGGAATCGTACAGTTTTATCATGTTGGCGATAAATTACAGTTCAATGTTTATTTTACAAAGTTTTCAGTATGAAAATATATACAACATTTTGTAGCTTTCATAAGTTTTGTACACAATGTGGTCTTCTTCTGTCTTCTCAGATTTTGAATTTCTTCAAACTGACATTTTATAATCATTCCACATAAACTGTTTTAGCCTCCTTTTAAAAATTGGTAGGCTAGGTGCAATTTTTATATATTCTGGTAGTCTATTGAACTTTACAAAGGCATTATACTTTATGCTATTACTGCCATATTGTTTAGAATTGATTTGGAAAAGTGATATGTCATCTGCATGTCTGGTTTTGTAAGCATGTAAATCAGATTGTTTAGTTAAGTTTAAATTAGTGTGGATACTTTTGTGTAGGATTTGGTACATCAGGACATTTGATTTGATTTCTGCATTTAGGGTTACAGGTTGAATTTTACTCGTACTATAAAGGTGTTTGGTTTGTGTTAAAAAAGGGTAGTTATAAATATTTCTTATGGCTCTATTCTGAATTATCTCAATTACCTTTTTAGGTAATTTGAGCATTTTATCCAAATTGTATTCAAATATTGTAAGTGGCTATGGATTAAGGAAAAATACACTTTCCTGAGTCGATATTTTTGGATATAGTAGATCATTTTTTTTATCATCCCAGCGACAGGTGATATATTTTTTACTAATGCATCAATGAGCTTTTGCCATGAGAGATTTTCATCTATTATTAGGCTTAGGTATTTGACAGATGAGAACCTTTTAAATGCCTTTCCATTCAGCATTATATTCTGAGTGATGTCTTACTTTGTTCTATGCTTAGATATTATTAAATAATTTGTTTTATCTTCATTTATTGTTAATTTATTTGACTGGGTCCAGCCAAGTATTGTATTTATATCCTCCTGCATGTGTGTAATCAGCGTGTTGGTGGTGTACGCATTGCAAAAGATGCCTAAGTCGTCTGCAAACAACGTTATATTACCATGAAAACGGAGTGTTGCTATGTTATTAATATACACTAAGAAGAGGGAAGGACCCAATATTGATCCTTGGGGCACACCGTGGGTAATATTTACTTCCTCAGTTCTGTAGCCATTTATTTCAATACGCTGCTTTGCTAATGTGAATGATAAATGTAATAGTAATATTTATCAAAACCTGAAACAGTGTCTACAGCATGGTTTGGAATTAACTAAAATTCATTGTGTATTACAATTTCATCAGTCAGCATGGCTTAAGCCATATATTAATCTGAACAATAATTTAAGAACACTGTCATCAAATGCCTTTCAAAAAGATTTTTATAAACTCATGAATAATAGTGTTTTTGGAAAGACTATGGAGAATGTTGATAAGCGAGTTGATGTAAAGCTGATAACAAAGTGGGAGAATGATGGTAAAAGGTATGGTGCAAACAACTTAATAAGCAAGCCTAACTTCCATAGCTGTTCAATTATTCATGAGGATTTAGTTGTAATGCAAATGAATCGCCTTAATGTAACCTACAACGAACCCATACACGTGGGTTACGCCATTCTAGAATTGTCCAAAACACTTATAAATGAATTTCACTATGATTATGTAAAGAAAACCTATCATGATAATTAATTCACCGGCCGTGAAAGCCAATATATCATCTTATCATGATAATGCTAAATTACTCTACATAGACACAGATTCTTTAATTTATGAGTTTAAAACTGATGATTTTTATGATGATATCAAAACTGAGCTAAATAGTTTTGAAACAAGTGACTATCCCAAGGGTAATATCTACCATTTACCTCTAGTAAACAAAAAGGTTCTTGGAAAATTTAAGGATGAATGTGCTGGTGTTGTTACAGACACTTTGTAGGCACAAAATCTAAATCATATAGCTATATGACAATTGATCATGTACGGTAGTGGTAAAAAAAAATTAAAAGGAGTGAAAAAGAATGTTGTTAGTAAAGAGTTAGATATAAGCGATTATAAGAACTAAATATCAATTTTAAACCTTAGTAGTATTCTACTCCTTTAGAATTGCAGTCTAATATCATGTATAGTCAGTAACTCACCTATATTATGTAAGAAAAGGTATGTTTTCAGAAGCAAAAATCATCAGCTACATACTAAAGGTGCATTAAGTAATGAAGACAATAAACGATTCATTATACCCAACTCATTTGATACCCTTGCTTGGGGAAACAGTTGCATTGACAACTATTACTTTACTTAATTCTGTTCACCATATTGTATTATTTGTAGTGTGTCTTATATTGTGATATATTTGTAAAAACTGTAAGTATAATGTATAATGTTAGACTACTGTAGTTTAGTAAAAAGAAGATACCCAAGTAATACATTTTACTGTAAAATTTTGCTTTTTATATTATGGATAAAAATGATTTTAAAACATTGTACAGCATGTGAGAACTGAACAAGGGGAATGTAAATTAAATGTGCTATTATAAAATGTATATATGGGATGGGGCCTCCGTGGTTTAGGCGGCAGCACGCCGGCCTCTCACTGCTGGGTTCGTGGTTCAAATCCCGGTCACTCCATGTGAGATTTGTGCTGGACAAAGCGGAGGCAGACAGGTTTTTCTCCGGGTACTCCGGTTTTCCCTGTCACAAATTTCATTCCAGCAACACTCTCCCCTGCCATTTCATTTCATCTGTCAGTCATTTCATGATTGCCCCAGAGGAATGCGACAGGCTTCGGCAGCCGACATAGTTCATATCCTCGCGGCTAGACGGGGGCTTCATTCATTCCATTCCCTGACCCGGTCGGTCGACTGGAAGCAGGCTGTGGATTTTCATTATATGTGGGATAACTGTAAATAAAAGTTACATTATCTTGCAATTTTTATATATAGTATAGCATTACAAAACACAAAACATTCATTATTCCTTTTTTTTAAAGTCCACGCCTATTCATCATCAATTTTCCTTTCATAGGACCTATCAAAACAAGGGCTGCCATCCTCTCCGCTACCGAGGCATCAGGCTTTGCCTTTATCAACACTTTATCTGCTGCACGTCTTGATTCAGGTTGGGCATTACGATAAGAAATGTCATGAGCCAGACATGCTTTATCCAAAGCGTTAATGCCTGTATGACATCCAACTTTGTTTCTGGACCTCAGTACTGGCAACCAGGCAAATGAAATTCAAAGGGGAGTAAATCAATCACTTTATCAATGAGACCACGACCAGTACAAGTCCGACATATCCTTTTCAGTTGGTGACGTACACTTTTGGTTTTTTCAGCTGCTGCGGACGTTGTTGCTTTTTTCTCGCAATCGAAACCGTGGAATGAGGGAACAAAGTCTTTGCTTAAGGTTTCATGTCCAAGATATAGTTTTATGAGCTGACAGGTTCGACACTGGTGCACAGAGAGTATTTTTGCGATATACACTTGAATATGATGCCCGTAGTTGTCACAAGGTTTTAATTCTGACAAAACTGGATCACGTGACCAATCACTGGGTACACTGTCCCAAATTTATTTTACAGCATTAGCTGCAAATGTAAAAATAATTGCTTTTGGTAATACATTCAATCCTTTTTTTTGTGAAACTGTTTAGCTTCTTTTTACACACAAAATATTTCACAATAGCTTGTTCTATGCCGTTATCTCCCAACTCCATCATGGAACAAACAGATATGACTGAGGTCTTTCTAGCTCACTAGTTTCGATCACACTACTGGCTGGAGCAAGTGACATTTCAGTTTTAATCAAAGCCATTACTTCCCAGCATGCACCTCGTGTCAACCAATCAAACATCTTCAACACATGAAGAAGAGCTTTGTTATCTACTTCACATGGTGGTGTGTCGAGGAAAATAGTTTGTAGTGAAGGAAAGCCCAAATCCATGAGATCTACACACATTTACAGCTGGGAGAGAGAAACTCTAGAAGCCATTCACGTTTTTCATTTCCCTTGCCAAATGCAACATCCGCTGTTGATAAATCCACATTGATAACCATGGGCAGTTATTTATAGGGAATGGTTCCTTCACACCATCGCAGCCCCAAATTAGTTTGTATCCAATGGGTTTGTCTTTTGTCTTTAACTGTCTGCAAATGTAATGGGAAAGGTGGTTTAAACACTAGATTAGTTTAGGTGTCCAAAGCGTAGTGCTATCGATAATGGCCACTTCTTTGATTATAAACTTGTTTGCATTCACCATAAAGCCCTGTACACCTACACTAGTGTACGTGGCATGTTAACTCTTTTCTCTACCACAACCTGTAGTACATCGACTTATGTCTACACTTACTCCTACGACTTAAAGGAAAGGATATCAGTAAGAAAAAATAAACAACAGATGGTTTATACTATTTTATTTATAAACAAATCAGAACAAGGTTTACATTTTCTAATTTTAAGATAGGGTCTATACCAATCCATACAGCATAGTCTTCTATGTCTATATCGTCCATTACACCTATGGTGTCCCAATGTCTCAAATGGTAGTGTTTCTACATTAATCCTTTCTTGACCTTGCTTTAAACTAGCAAACGGGGCACTGTTAATTCCATGAGGTCCACACATATCATAACTTTCACAATCACTCTGAGGCACTATGGATAATTTAGATTCCATGGTATATTACCCACATCCATTTGACGAAGGTGGCGAACAGCGCTGATGTTCTTGCATAGGTTCATCACTCTCTTGCCACTGATCTATGGTGATTGAACAAAAAACTCATTTTACCTCATCACGACTTCTTAAAATAATAGAAACCTGCTGCTGCCAAGGCTTGAGGGTTAATGAAAGGCACAGGCCATGTAGCAAATGTCTTGAAACGTTGTTCCTCAGATTTTAAATTTATTGGTGTGACACCTTTTATGGCTTTGAGGCAATCCACGACTGAGCTGCATTCCTCCTATTTATACGCTAGTCACTTGGTTCGAGAGTGGATGATAGTACAAATGTTTCTCGTGAATGATGAGACAATAGGCTGTCGTGTTTGGTGGAATGTTACTGTAAGGCGCCGGGTGTAATAAAGTACCACTTATTACGCACACAGTCGATGTCAAGACAGGCGAACGTAAAGGTGGGGGACTGGCCTAACTCAAAGGGACATGGACCCTGACCATGTTGAGTATATTTGCATTTAGAATTAGATGGAGAAATAATTATGGAATGAAAACATGTTTCAAGTAAAGGTTGAAAAATATCAAAAAATTAATATAAAAGGAAATAACAGGGGGGGGGACGTGAGGGCGCATGAAAATGGAGAGTGAGGATGATAACGGGGCCGGGAATAAAATACACATATTATCAAAAGGTAAACACAAGTATAAACACAAGGTTAAAATGAAGAAGATCGTGGCGTCGAGAAGCCTAATACGTTGAAATATTGGAGATCGATCGGAAATAACTCAATTTAAACGAAAAGGGGTAAACAAGTTAATTAATAAATGCTGTTAATTAAAATAATACTTTCGCCCCACCACAGGCTAACTACTGGAACATAGTCAGAAGAAATATTCTAAGGAGCTTACGAAGGCATGTATCCCATGAAATGTCTAACCGGCCACCCTTAAATAAATGTATGTCAGACCAAAACAAGAAACCATTAATAACACAACAGAAAAGGAAACCAACGACCACACAAGAACCAAACACGAAAACGAACTTCACTAAATGAACATGAGGTGACATACAAAACCCTTTAAGAAACATAGATTAGTTCAGTATAAATTGTGAAAAGAACAGAAAACAAAACGAACTGATTTTAAAAACGAACAAATGATTTCATCAACGTCAGAATAAACCGTATCTCCGAATGAAAGCACGAGACTCGGTTATCTAACGGGAAGCAAGATGAGTATCAAATGCAGTTCCGGACACATGGAATGAACACACATATCGCCACTCGAAAGAATAACCAATACATCTTATAGGATGAACGTAATAAGTTCACGAGTTGTTTCTTGAATGAAAGCAACACAAACAAGAACAGAACTAAAATGACCCTCAGCTTTCAGTCAAGACCCTCTTAAACAAATAACATTAACCAACCCTTAATACAACGTCCAGAACCATAATTATAAAATGAAACGTATTTCTGACACAAACATACGTGATGTCTGCCCGGTCCCTAGGAAAGGAGAACAACCTAAAAGGCATTCCTTGGGTGCACAGATGACAGACATCAAGAAACAAACAACCCACAAAAATTAAATAAATTGGTGTGCGTTCAACCATACAGATATATAAAGACCAAATGTCATCCAAAGCAATGAACGCACACCCTTCCCCGTCAGGACATAATTCGCGAACTAAATACTAATATAACCAACCCCTAATAACCCTTAAGAGATCCCATACTCTCGCAAGGAATTAGGAGTTAGTAAGAAACACTTCTCATAATTATAATTACGTTTCATGACAAACAAATGCAAATAAAACACGGACAGAAAGTAAACCAAAGGACAAGAAACAATAACAACAACGACAGGAAACCCTTAAGACATAAACCCCCTAAAAACAACACGATTCCTCATTACGTACGTCTAAATAAGAAGGGGAGGAACATGAACAAGAGACAAGATAACCTCAAATAAATAAACGATCTCCAATCTAGTTCCTACATCCTAGTGAGGGACACTTTAGCACTGAATGTTGGAGGACATATTCTTATTAACCAAACTGCTTGTTATATTTTCATGCATGAAGATACATCAATAAATAAGCGGTAATATTTTACATATTCACATTTGGCCTCCATCCCCAAAGAATATGACAAATGTAGGAACATATTCCAGAACTGTTCACATCGTAATAACAAATTTTCTAATGTTGTTTCGAAAGCATAACCAACATCGTTCAATTCCCAGAATTCGTGACATCTCAGTCGTAGAAGACTATATGTGGTGGTGATTAGAAATATAATGGACTTAAAATCTATGTCATTTGCCCCCAATGACGTTGAGGGCGTAACATCTAGGTAATTTGCCCTACTGATCAGGATGATATTGAAAATTACTACATAACTGACATATTGTAACGTGTTTTTCGAGGGGTTTTATGCAACTGGCATAAGTCAGTAGGAAGCCATTCTATATTTATTTACGCGGCAAATTGTTCTGCCAAGACAATTTTTCATGGTAATTTATTATTATTATTAATTTATTGTAATTATTATTAAGGTATTTTCGGAGCATTTTATAAAAATTATTAGCATTCAGATAGGTTTTCTATGTCTTAGAAAACGCTATCAAGCAAATTATTACGAACGACGATATCATAGAAAATTATCTGATTACGGAATTTTACGGAGTTTTTGTCAGTTAGGGTATTTGAGAGAGATGACTCACTGGGATTTCAAGTACACGCTGAATCTTGTCGAGGAGCATGATGCAATCTTGGGTCGCAAGGTCTAGAAAAGGCGAATTGTTGAAACGGAAATCGACTTCTCCCTCCCGCGGAGTTTAATGAGGAAGGAGTGGGGATCTAGCGCGTAGGGTGCAGCCAATCAAGGAGGACGACGTAAGCTAGATGTCGGTACCATGGTAGGGGAGCCGGCGTGTGGATATATCGTTCGACGCGCCGTGAGACGAGGACAATCTGTATAGTACTTGACGAGTATGGATGCGCGTGCGAGTGGCTCCGATGTTCGGTGGAGTTAAGGACTATCTGTGTAGAACTTGCGGTGTACGGTCGCAAGTGCGTGTCGCTCCGATGTTCAGTGGAGTTAGCGACAAACTTTTGTAAAACGTAACCAGTGCGGTTTTACGCGAGTTTGGGTCCGAGGTACGGACCATAGAATTATATAATCTACCAGGATATCATCAAATTTCGACGGAGATGACGACGTCCAGGAGACTGTGGGAAGCACACAGCATCATCAAGAACGAGGGAGATGCTTTGGCAATTTCCAATGGTAAGCGCACATGACGCAGAAATACGCAATCTCTCATTTTCTTTGTTTTATATTTCATATTTCAGTAACTTCATAGCTTGGAAATAAGAGTAAAATCAATTTATCAGACTCCGTTTTCACGTAATTTTCTATCGGTAATATTCAAATCACAACGCTCCAATTTAAATTTTAAACTTATTATTATTATTAATTTTGCTATACTTGTTTTATATAATAAATTCATTTCTTTTACAATGCAATCTTTGCTTTCAGTAGGTAGCGTTAGATATAGACCAATTCCTTCTCCTGATACAATTGTTTGTTGGGTTAATGATCAAATCATACCACGATCTGAGTGAATAGAGTCTTGAATGTGTTCTGCCAGAGCTAGACGTTGTTAAATACAAATTTAGATTTCAACATTGCATTGAGGTCTTGGCGCCCATTAAAACAACATAGCTTAGGCAAAGGTAAACAGTTACATATCTCACCCAACAGTGTGGGCTAGCAAAACCATTACATTTGTCGCTACCAACATGGGGCATTAAAAAACCGTTTCAATATGAAACTTAGAAAATAATAGAAAAAGTTATTTTTAGGACTCACATTTCGGGAAAGACTTGATTATTTTTTGCCAAAGAGCTCCCACTTAGATCGCTATCTGGTTAAAAGTTTCGTCTTGTTAAGGTTTAAACTGTACGATAAATGTCTGAAGCAATTCCTCCAAGAGAAGCTTCCAGATTTCTCAGTCGATATATCGTTAACGTTCCTGAGCATCCAGTTGTCTTTTCTTCTGACGCAAAACATCTTCTACATAGTGATGATGAACATAGAAGCGACTACTGGCACATGCAACTTATCAACGAATGGGAAAAATTGATACTTTAAAGGAATGAAAGGAATAAAATAGAAAAGAGATGTACGATATACCATAACACTCGCTGTGAATTTTCTACGTGTCCGGCTTACATGTTTCGGTACAGGTTCTCAAGAAGAGGAACCAGATCATTGGCATAAATGAATACAGTAACAGTAGATTATATAGTATCCTAGACAGATGACACGCAAAGTAACACGGCCTAATATACGATGTAATGGTTGAACTTCAGAGAAATGTTTCATCTCACTTCGCAGTTGTTATTTAATAAATACTAACATGTTTGTAGCTAACATTGAAATTAATGGAGTGCGTTAGGATAAACGATAGTCCTTGTTTTTCCCTCTGGTGTACAAATAAATAAATGTTTAGGTGTGCCCACTCTTGAGCAAGATACGTATAACTGATCATGAGAGAAGCATGGACTTTCCAGATTAAGGCCTGCTAGCTTGAGCTACTGTCGTTGGGCCTTGTTTATGGTCATTGCAAATGCAAGACGTGCAGGGAATTGCAGTCGCTTGAAACCAAAAGGCATATCAGTAGGGATCATAGGAATTCGGGGAATGAAGATGTCTCCTCCTTTGGCATGGTCTGTCAATACGACTACTACTGAACGGGTATATCAAACTTACAAACTAATGGAAATGCACATTTTAAAAATCGCAGGCGATGAAGACTGTGGTGTTACTTAGTAGTATAATAGACGTAACATCTAGGTCATTTGCCCTTTTGATGAGGATGGTAATGGAAACTACTGTTGAATTGACACGACAAACTTGCAAACTACCGTGGTAGAAAGAAATATTTCAGAATTCACAGGCGATGAAGAGTTATTGTGTGTGGTGATTAGTGGTATAATGGGCGTAACATCTAGGTCATTTGCCCTTATGATAATAATAAGGTAATGAAAAATGACTACTAAACGAACATGGTGTAATTTTAAATCTGATATAGGTAATTCAGATTTCTACCTTCGATGTCTTCCAATGTCTGAACGTTATTTTCTGGCTTAGGCCTATACTCGATGCGTGTAGTGAAAGAGCTTATCGAGTACTGCTCGGGTCCAAGCTGCACGAACCTGAGAATATCGCAGATGATGACGATATATTATGATGACAGACGTTCGGGTGGGGGAGGGGGTTCCCGGTCCTATTCACATTGACCGGTGAATCACTCATTCTTTCGTAACACTACTGTGGTTTGAGCAAAGACGCAATATGAACATCAGCATAGTCAGCAATACCAGGTAACACGGCGGGGTCTGGACATTTCTCCCATGTCACCTCGCGATGAATCAGCAAGCTATTCTCACACAGCCCCCCCTTTCCCCCTCCACCCTCCAATGTCTCACAACTTGTGGGACGTGGGTTTGCGACCACGGGACCCCAGCTGAGTCCGGCATTGCTTCTACTTACTGGTGCCGGGCTCCTTTCAGTTCTCTTTCCTGTCAGCCTCCCTTGGTCAAACTCTTGTTCTCTTCCGACCCCGATGGTATCAGGGTATCCAAGGCCTAGCGACTCTTTCACTTTCCCGCCTTAATTTGCCCTTGTCTAATCATTCCTGATAGCCTCATTCTTCGAGGTGTCAGCCTTCTTTTTATTTTCTTAATATCTCATGTCTTCTGCTCAAGACCCTCAAGGAGGCAGGGTGTGTGTAGCCCCACCACTTCTGGTGCACCCTAGATAGTGCTATATCCTCAAGGGCTCATGGCTGGTGAGTTCGGGAGCTGGCAACCCTGAGGGTTTCCTGAGCGGGTCCGGTTTTACCCCTTTTTTCTATTGCCTTTGGGACGGACCCTGTCCTCTTTCCGGGAATGGAGTGGTCTGTCCGCAATTTCAAGCAGGCAGTGTTACTCGCAGGGTACCAAAGGGTAAGTATACCCATTTTGGTTCTGATCGGTGAAGCGGTGTAGATTTGTGCCAAAGGGCCTAAATGCAGGGAATGGGGTGATCTGTCCGCAATTTCAAGTGGACAGGGTTACCCGCAGGGTTCGAAAGGGTAAATATAAAAATTTTAGTCCGGATCGGTGAAACGATATAGATTTTTGGCAAAGGGCCTAAATGCAGGAAATGGGGTGGTCTGTACGAAAGTATACACATTTTGGTTCAGATCGGTGAAACGGTATAGATTTGAGCCAAGGGGCCTAAATGCAGGGAATGGAGTGGTCTGTCCGCAATTTCAAGCAAACAGTGTTACTCACAGGATACCAAAGGGTAAGTATACAAATTTTGGTTCTGATCGGTGAAACGGTGTAGATTTGTGCCAAAGGGCCTAAATGCAGGGAATGGAGTGGTCTGTCCGAAATTTCAAGCAGACAGTGTTACTCGCATGGTTCCAGACGGTAAATAACAACTTTTGGTTGAGATCTGTGAAACGGTGTAGATTTGGGCCAAAGGGCCTAAATGCAGGGAATGGAGTGGTCTGTCCGCAATTTCAAGCAGACAGTGTTACTCGCAGGGTACCAAAGGGTAAGTACACAAATTTTGGTTCTGATCAGTGAAACGGTGTAGATTTGGGCCAAAGGGCCTAAATCCAGAGAATGGGGTGGTCTGTCCGAAATTTCAAGTGGACAGGGTTACCCGCAGGGTTGCAAAGGGTAGGTATACAAATTTTGGTTCGGATCGGTGAAACGGTGTAGAAGTTTGCCAAAGGGCCTAAATGCAGGAAATGGGGTGGTCTGTCCGAAATTTTAAGTGGACAGTGTTATTCACAGGGTTACATAGGGTAAGTATACAAATTTTGGTTGAGATCGGTGAAACGGTGTAGATTTGGGACAAAGGGCCTAAATGCAGGGAATGGGGTGGTCTGTCGGAAATTTCAAGTGGACAGGGTTACCCGCAGGGTTCCGAAGGGTATGTATACAAATTTTGGTTCAGATCGGTGAAACGGTGTGGATTTGTATACATAACAGACAAACAGACAGACAGACAAACGTTGAGCTTTATATATATAGATGTGTGTTTTTAGGAGCAAAAATCATCTGCTACATACTAATTTGCTGAACAAAGTTGCATTAAGTAATGAAGACAATAAACGATTAATTAAACCCAACTCATTTGATACTCTTGCTTGGGGAAACAGTTGCATTGACAACTATTACTTTACTCAAGTCTGATTTTCACCATATTGTATTATTTCATTTTGAAAAATGAATGGTTAACTGGAAAGGGGACTTTATCCCGAATAATTTAACACCTGACACAACTTCCTCCAATAATTCGTTCGAGATATCGCGCAGCCGCCATCTTGTAGGAGGGAAGGAGGTCACAGAACTCCTGAAAAACCACTACTCTCAGTCCACTTGGTTCCTGGTCTCCTTGGAGCGTCATTCTCTGGTGTTACTATCCATCCATTTACCCCACATCGGAATAGGTTTCTGTCAAAGACTTCCACTGTTCTTACTTGGGCCTTCTCCAAATCCTGTTTGACTTGCAGAATCCACGGTATATTCTTCAGTATTTCTGCGTAGGTCATGATCTTGTGTGTAAGCCTAGTCGGTGGAAGTCTTCGAACTTGTCCATAAAACTTCAGTCTTCGTTTTCTGATGCCCGCCGCTAGATTAGATAATTTCTCAGTTGCTTCACTAGATTTCAACCTGTATCCATCTGTTCTTTGAGGGGCCAAGCATTTCCCTCAAGATCTTTCGTTCTTCCTTTAGGATATTTTCCAAGTCACCCTACCTGTTAAGTACTCGTATTAAGAGTTTCACTTGCATTCAAAGCTTTAAACATATATTCTTCTTTCCTAGCGCATTTCCCGCGTTGGCGCAGGTTCCGCTTGCTTGGTTGTTGTTCGCCACTTCTTCCTGTCAAGGGCATGTTCAGGTTTGAGACCGCACACCAGTACTCACTGATTGTATCCATCCATCGTTTATTTGGGCGCCTACGGGGTCGATGCTCTCCTGGATCATATCGGAGGGCCGTTTTTATCACCGAGTTCTCATCACTTCTAGTGATATGCCCATAACAGCGAAGATGTGCTTCCCTCATTTTGTCTTTAATTGTTGCAACTCCCATTTGCTTCTTACATGTTCATTCCTGTCAAGGTCAAGTCTTGTAATACTCATGGACCAAGGCAACATTTTTATTTCCATACCAAGGAGGGCCTGTTCGTGTTTGCTTGAAGCTGGCCAACATTCTGTGCCATAGAGTGCCACTTGCCTTATCATGGTGTTGTAAACTTTTCCTTTCAGGTGGATAGGTATTTTCTTATCACACAGTACTTCAGTGACTTGGCGCCATTTCAGCCACGCAGCATTTACTCGTGCTCGGGCATCGAAAATGGTTTAGCCATCCGTAGTGATGAGAGAACCAAGTTACTTAAGTTTAGTGGTTTTATTGAGTTGATGGTCTTCAATATTAATGGTACCACTGGTCTGTGTACCACATTGTAGATATTCGGTTTTTCCTATGTTGAGTTTTAAACCATTTTTGCCCAAACGATCTTTCCAGCACAGAACACGATTCTCGAGATTTTCACGAGTTTGATCGGCGAGAAATACATCATCAGCATATAAGATTGTCCATGGGTGAGGTGTTCGTATGTCGGCTGTTACTGTATCCATACACAAAATGAACAGAAGGGGCGAAAGTGCAGAACCTTGATGAACTCCGACACTAAAGGGGAAAGTGGGTGAAACTCCAGCTGGACAGCGTGCCATACTTGTGACGTTATGGTAGAGGGACTGGATGCATCGGACATAAACTTCTGGGACCCTGTGAACCTAAGGTGATCTCCATATGAGCTCATGTGGCACTATGTCGAAAGCCTTTTCGAGGTCCAGAAATGCCAGCTGTACAGGCTGGTTCTTTTCTCTGTGTTTTTCAGTGAGTAGGCATGCATCTGTTGTACCAACCCTTTAACAAAACCACATTGGTTTGGAGAGATTTGGATCATGCAGCGTATTCCGCTGTCAAGAATACGCTTAAAAGATTTTCATTGTGTGGCAGAGCAGGTGAATTGGGCGGTAATTGGAACACTCACTAACATCGCTTTTGCCCTTCCAAATTGGTACTGAACTCGAATTCTAAATGATTCAGGATGGAGAGGATGCTATTTCGGATGTTTTGGTGAAATTTGGAGAAGATTGCAGTATTTTTTATTCTGAAGGGAAGCTTCAGATCATATTTGACGACAGTAAAATGGCGACCGAAGCCGCTGTTAGGCAATCCTGTGTCGTATTTTCGCTTGGCTGCTCATAGCAACGTGCATAGTTGGAGAAGAAATGCGCTGATTGGCTAATCCAATTTCTGGAAACACAGAGGAAGGAGAAGTTGAGCGCGCCTAATAAATACTGCCTTTTGTTAAAGAAGAGGGTATCTGAACATTTAAAACTACTGAGAAAGGATCTAAATTGAAAGAAATTATGTTGGTCACTCAGGACAGGAAGTTTGAGATCCCTGTATAAAGAAATAAGTAAAGATTGGTTTGCCGCTCATTCTGATGAGGCGCCATTCGATGGCTGTTGACGAGCGAGGTGACGCGAGTCAAATCGCGGTCTTTGTGTTGCGAGAGTGATAGGCGATGGACCTGCGATACTCTGGGTCCCGAAACCAGCGTGTGCAAGCTAGGGGTCTTACTCGAGCGAATCTTGACGGCGATGAAGCTAGTGCCACCGGTCAAAGTACAGCATAGGAAGTCAGCTGATCGTGTGGGAAATATAAAGTCGTAAGGATATCAGTTTTCGAGTGAAATTAGTAGTGAGAGTTCGACTAAACTAAAGAGGAACGTTATATACACATTTTATAAATGTTTCAGGAAGAAATTCGAAAGATTAAAGATAGTTTTCTTTGTTGGAGACATTCACGTGATGAAAAGCACGCTTCTCATTGTGCTAGGCCGCATTGCGAATGCTCTGCACTGCAGTGGGAATAGTAGTGAGTGCAGGGGAAGGCCCGTTGTGTGTTCGCTTGAGTACAATTGAAGGACAGTGGCGCAGAACTATAGGAAGTTTCCGTTCAGTGATAAACTTTTTGACGAGATGATTGATATGCAAGCGTTAAGGGGAATAGCTGACTATGTATTTAACGCATTTGTGATCATGAACTAAGCCAGTTATGCGCAGGGAACGTGATGTTACGCTGACGGTCTTGAATATCAGGCAACCGATACTAAGAGTAATCGTCGAGATGAGGTGTAACTATTGCCGAACTACGTTATAACTATACGAAACGGAACTTTGTTGTCGCGTCATGGCTAGATACTATCAGACCCGAATCGAAGTAGTCCATCGCACTTCAAGACTTGGAGGTCCGTGCGGCGTTGCTGATGGAAACGATGTCCGCGTTCGTGACCAGTCGGGACGATTAGCGATCGGAAGCCAGGGGTCGAGACGTGGTGAGGCAGTTTTCCGGAGGAAGATTTTCGAGTGTGGAATTACTGGTGCCGTCAGTAATTTCCACCACACTATTTCTACAAGATGTCATCGCAAGGTAGAGAGATAAATCTTCGTTCGTAGTTGTTGGTTCGTTAAGTAGTTAGATGTAGATAGAATATCAATGAGCAATGCACCATTTCGACATTAATTCATTTTTATTGTGAGTGACTTATTTTAAACTTAGGAATTATTTTTCCACGATGGATATTTAAATTATAATTTCTTTTAGCGAGTTTTTGGATATTAACGTTTGGATTTTCGACTTTTTATACTTCGAGATTTAAGCTCATTTCTTAAATAACTTTCGTTTTTCGAATTTATTTCGAATCGTAAATTCTTTGGGAATTTTATTGAATTTTATTGAATTTCATTTAGCATTATAGAATATAATATTAATTTATTTAAGCAACCCCGACTAGGAAAAGATCTTTCTTTGGAAATGATTTGTTCTTTTGGACATTTCCAAATTTTATTGCAGATCTTAGGAGCAGTTATCCTATTTTGGAACATAGTTATTTTTTTAATAGCTAACGTCGAGTTTGAAGCTACTCAAACGATTATTTAATCGAACATTTTGGCTTGGTTGAAGAATGAAACATTATTTAGACATTCCAACTTTGGCTATTAATCATTAATACTAATTTATCGATGGATAAATTATTTTTATTTCAAGAGATCTCATCGACTATGACATATTAGCACATTTGAGTATTCTACGAACCTTTTGCAACATTATTTAAGATTGTTGTTGACTATTGATTGCATTAACGCAATATTTTGGAAAGATCAGAGAGGAGTAACGATTGTTTATTTTTATTAAGTATTAAAAACAATTATTAAAATCTATAGTAACTTGTATTAGTAAACGGAACCATTACGTCATCGCTGTTAATTCGAGACGACTATTGTGAATTATTATAACGTCTGGAAGAATTATACACTGTAATTATCATATATGAATATATTAACGAATGCAAGTAGTCCAGTGAAATTAGTTTTAAACCTGGAGAAAATTAATAACAAGCAGAAAATTTGTGGAAACGTTAAGAACCATGTCCTAATCGAAAGCCCAAAAACTCAGAGCTGGGGAAAAGCCGCCATCTTGGAAAACAGCCGCCATCTTGGATTTTTCCGTTTTTGGCCATATCTTTCAAACAAATGGTCCTAGCGAGGTCAGACTGGTGTCAAATTGACCGGATTATACTGCCAAAGTCTCAGGAACATTAATAAAATATGTTAGACGCGTTCTTACAGCTGTTTTATTCAATTAAGTAGGCCTACTATTAACATAAATAGAGTGTTTAAAGTTCGATTTTGACCGTTCCTGTCACAATAGCTAAAACTGCCAATGCAATTAATGTATTTAAACCTAAAATTATAAATCATATTCTTGAAATTGTGAGTATCACATCTAAAATGCTTAAATTATTGTCAGTATTAAATACAGAGACGCTATGAGAGTTGTAAACTTTGACTTGTAATGCTTAGCGGCTTCCGTCATTTGGTTGTTCCATGAGATCTGTAAAAAAAAAAGGTACAGTGAGAATCTTATATTTTTTGCAGATAATGTCTATATATATTTCAAAATAACTTGCCCTCGTATTAAAGCACAAGATCGTCAGGGTCGTCAACTTCGATACTCTCCTCTGGGCGGTTCGCACATCCGTGACCAGCGCAGTATCCGCACATTGTTGTGCAGCGTAGGCCACTCAGTAGGCAAGCGCATTTGCGCTCACATCCGGATCTGTAGTTGTGGTGTCCAATCGGCTAGTTATGGGGCATCCATATCAGGAAAGAAAGAAAGCCTCTCCTGCTGCAGCGATTTCTTTGTGCGATGCATCTGGCGTGTTGAAAACATGGACCTTACTGCGCAATTTAGCGTTTTCTTTAAGCTGCTTGAAGGACCTGAGTTTTTCCTTTCTAAAGGGGGGGGGGGGATGTGGTGTCACAACCAGTAGAAATGTGGAAGAAAGGGAGAATAGGAAGCAAGCTTCCAAGGCCAGACCTAAGTTTTCCGTTTTCGATAATCTTACCTTTTCCATTCTTCTTTCCGGCATAAACATGGAAATGTCTTCGTGAACATCAGGAACAGAAACCATCAAGACGAGCAGATCAGTATCTTCTCCCACAATCACAGATCTGACTTCTGTTTTCCTTGAAGTTTCGGCTGCCGTTGAAACAATCAGGGTATCAGCGTCGTCTTCAGCTTGAATAACCTCAATGCCTGCTGTTGTAAGGTGTTTTGATTGGAGAGCAATGAAACGCGTCTTGTTGTTCTCGTTTGATAAAAACACTCCTTGTGGTAAAGTAGTTGGCGTGAAATCTTCCATAACTGCGTCTGGTGCCTCTTTGCCAGTTCTCCTGGCATGTTCTGCATCTTTGGTTGTCGGGGCACCATAAGCATCAAACACAACGGTTGTCTTTTTGCCAAAACGGATTTCAATATAATTGACGTTTTGCTGGCAAATTTGGGAGTAGGTTGCAGGACAGGTCCAAACAACTCGATGCAGAAGGAAACCTCCGTCGACCGTAAACACAGGGTTTGATGGCAAAGCTTCTTCGCAGCTTGAAAACTCTTCTTGGGCTTTGTGCCTTTCCGCAGAAGTGTGCCATCAAATAGAGCTGGTGGTCTTGCGACCAACTCGTAAGTCAAGTGCGTTGAAAGCTCTTCTTTACTTCGTATTTTGCAAAGGAGGCGATGAAACAGTAGGTTCGGGTCTATTTCCACTGTGGTGTCCTTAATTTTAATGATCTTGGCCATACTTCCAAGGGAACGAAATTTGTCCTTCCTCTTCAAGTGGACGTCGCTGAGGCATTGAGCTACGATTGACACCAAGGGCGTGGGATTCGTCGCAGTTCACGGCGGCGTCGGCAACCACACGTGTACGCAGAGACAAAAGAAGAGGAAGTTCCACGAAAGGGTTGTGAGAACGCAGCCACTCTGTCATATTGTCAACATCCCTTTTGTCTCTGCTGTAACCTAACAATGGTAGGTTACAGAGACTCTTTTTGGTATTTTATTTATTTTTTGTTGCCAGCTAAGGCCACATATTGGCAGGCCACCACAGAGATCTTATGAGTTTTGCCTTGTGATTCTTTGCTGGTGGGTGGCCAAGTGGGTGGATCAGGTGGCCTTGGCTATTGCATATGTGTTTTGGGCAGATAGGTCAAGATTCCTTGACCTGGCATGGTTATCATGGAGATGGTGTTATTTTTTTTTTTGGCTAGTGTGGGATGTCAGGCAAAATGGAGTCCAGTTGTTGTGTGTTTGAATTGTGAAGAGATTGTTTATGGATTAGGGAATGGCAGATTGTTGATGTATTTTCCAGGCAATGGATAAGAGAGGCCTGCTTCTACATCTACATAATAATTAATATTAATAAATAAATAGTGTATGAAGATCGAAGTTTGTGTTCTGGTCTTAGTGTGGTATTCATGCAAGCATATTGCCCCAATACCTGAAGTAATACATATTATAAGAGGATTATGGTAGCCCAACAGGGGTAAGTTTTATATAAATTACAACATTGCCCAACTGTGGGGCATGTTGTTGTTGTTGTTGTTGGATTTTGACCAAGAAGAGTTTTATAAATATTACATTGTCGCCCAACGTAGTGCTGAAAGAAGATAGCTTGGTGAAGTTCTTATATTATTACACGGTCTTGTCGTGTCTCTCGAAGTTTGACGTGTTGATCGCAAAATTCAGAGAAAACGCCACTGAAGCGTTCCATTGCATCAACAATACCAGACGTTGCAGGCATGGCGGTCACCCATCGAGCTATCACCTCTTCAGACATTCCGCGGCCGTGTGTCAGTCCTCCCTCTGACTTCATAGTACGCATCAGCACATGTTCGATTGCCATATCCGTCCAAACTCCACACCAGAATTTGTCGGATCTTCGGACGGTGAAGGAGCCTTTCGTCACAAATTGTTCGATTTTGGACGCAGTCATGGTTTCATTTATCCTCAACATTTGCTGGAGGTAAATGTGAGCGTATTTGGCATAATTTAAATGCCCTGCAGCATGTAAGTATGGAATCATGCTCTGCACACAATATAGGTGAAGATACCATTCCCCGGAACGTTCGGCTCTCACGAAAAGACTCTTGATGGTTACCATTTTGAAATACTCAGTCCACAATTTCGCTGTGCGACCTGATTTGGCGACTTCGTTGAACTTGGTGTAAAACCGACTAGAGGCGTCAGCGAGACATGCAGTGTTGCGGATGCTTGCAACTGTTTCTTCCCCTAAAAGCACCTTTCGGTGAACTGCTTTAAGTTCTTCGGTTAAAATCGTATCTCCTTTTATGTCGTCGATGAGGACACTGGCGAGAACAACTTGAGTCAGGAAGTGGGCACGGATTGCTCGAGCATACGCGTGTCCAGACATCATGTGAATTACCGAATTCTTTGCATAAATTTCCACCCACAAGTCATCTAAGCCACTTCCTGCCATTAAAGATCCTACAGCCCCCATAAAGGACATCAAGAGGTGGAAACCTCCAAGCCGCAAAGTATTATTTGATAAGGGGCTATTTTCTTCGGCCGAGAGCACGACATCCAAAGCATTTGCATAGAGCGGTTGGTCAAACGTTACCACACAGGACTGGTTTCTCGCTTCGCTCTGCTCTGCTGCATAAAGGAGGCAAGTGTGAATCGTCGACGGATTTGAAGGCGATAAGTTTGTATATTCATTTTATCTTTAGAATTACTCTTATTCCACCAATTCAGGTAACTTTACTAAGTTAGTGCGTAAAAACAGGTCAACATCGAACTTTGAACACACTATTTATATTATTAACAGTACTAAAATAATATAAAAATCTGTAAGAATGCGTCTAGCATATCTTATTAATGCTTCCGAGACTTCGACAGAAACATCTGGTCAATTTGACACCAGTCTGACCTCGCTAGGACCACTAGTTCGAAATATATGGCCAAGAACAGAAAAATCCAAGATGGCGGCTTTTCCCCAGCTCGGATTTGTTGAGAATTTTGGGATTTCGTTTTTTGTTTTTTTTTATAGATAGATATTTTATTCAATTAATTCCAAAGAGCCATAGGCTCGTACAGAGGAATTGTACAGTAATATGTGTGTTTACACACCAAGGAAGAAAATTCTTAAGGTAACACAAATTGATGAATAAGGACATAGGCCTATTATAAGGTTGATACCATATCTAAGATTGTTTAGACCAAGGTCCCTTAAAATGATAAGCACTTACGATTTTTAATCTTATACATAACTTAACTTATTTGATGTATTACGATGCATCGAATTTTTCCCACAATACTTCCATAGTTTTCCTCTTAAATACCGACAAAGTTGGTGCACTTTTTACTTCATCAGGAAGTTTATTATATGACTGTGATGCAGAGAACTTGAAACTATTTCTACCATATTTAGAAGAGTGAATGATATATAAGGCTACGTCCTTCGCATGCCTAGTTCCATAAGAATGATTGTCTGAGTTCAAGATGTAGGGAGAGCTATAGAGTATTGTGTTGTGTTTAATCTTGTATATTAGCATAGCTGCTCGGAGTTCTGCACTTATGCTGAGGGGTAGAATTTTACTTTTGATGTACAGATCTTTTACTGGAGTGCAGTAAGGAAGGTTAAATATGTTTCTAATAGCCCTATTCTGAATAGTCATTAAATCATTCAGTGTGGATTTCCTGCAGTGAGCCCAAATAACATTTAAATATTGGAGCTTGCTATGTACAAGTGAATAGTAGATTTGTTTTACAAGGTTTAGGGGAATAAGATACCGAAGTTTCCTTAGGATCCCTACTACAGGTGAGAGTTTCTTAGCAATTCGTTCAACGTGTTCAATCCAGGTCAGGTGTTTGTCGATGATTAGACCTAAATACTTTGCCTGATTAACCTCTTTTATTTCAATATTATTTATATATATTTTGTCATGTGTGATTTCTTTCATGCTTTGTTTTGAAATTACCATGTAATTGGTCTTCTGTAGGTTCATTGTTAATTTATTGGCCTGGAACCATTGTGAGAGAGTATTTATATCTTGTTGCACATTTTGTATGATTTCAATTATGTCTTTCCCAGTGTAGAAGACATTTGTATCATCTGCATACAATTTGATATGCCCTCTCAAATTACATTCCACAATATCATTTATATACATTAAGAATAATGTAGGTCCAAGTATAGATCCTTGTGGAACGCCATGAGTTATATATTTTCCTGAACTTATGCATTTATTCAAAGCTACATGCTGCTTTCTTCCAATAAGGTAGCTTTGGAACCATTTTAGAGCTATACCTCGGACACCAGCATTTTCTAATTTTGACAACAGTATTTTATGATCTACTGTATCAAAGGCTTTTGTGAGATCAATAAATAACCCAACTGCAATATTATTTTTGTCAATAGTTTCTTGTAGCATTGTTATTAGGTCAATAGTTGCTGCCTCAGTACTAGATTTTTTCCTGAATCCATATTGCATATTATGAAAGAATGTATTCTTGTTCAGAAATGAAAGCAATCTTGTTTTTACCACTTCTTCCAGAATTTTTGAAACTACTGATAAAATAGAAACAGGTCTATAATTATTTGGATTTCTTTTGTCACCACCCTTAAATATAGGAACTACTTTGGCCACTTTTAAGTCATCTGGTATCATGCCAGTAACTAAGGACTCATTAATCATTTCAACCAAGATTTTAATAAATGATTGCATATTGTTTTTAATGAAATTTGTCTTGATCCTATCTAAGCCACAGCTCTTTTTATTCTTTAAATTTGTGATGATGGACTTGACCTCTGCTTCATCTGTTGGATATAAGTAGAGGGAATTTGACTGCTTGTGGTCCTTACTGAGGATTTCCTTCTGTTCAGGAATAGCTTTTGCTAGACTTCCAGCAATGTTTGTGAAGAACAAGTTAAATGATTCACATAACTCTTGATTGTCTGTGATAATTTTGTTGTCTATTTCAAGTGAAGTGCATGTCTCAACTGTTGGCTTTTTGTTGTGTATGATTTCTTTGATAGTCTCCCAAGTTTTATTGGAATTGTTTCCATATGTTCTGAATTTTTCTGAGTAGTAATTTGACTTTAGTCTTCTTTTTAAGTTTGTTACACTATTCCTGCATCTACAGTATTCTTGGTTCATATCATTATTATTTTTGTGAAGGGGATTTTTGAGCTTTGCATGCAGAGTGTCTCGTTGTTTTATAAGTGTAAGGAGTTCAGCTGTGACCCATGGTAAGTTAGTAGTCTGTCTTTTATTGTTAGTTTTGTTTGTTATTTTTCTTTGACTATGCCTGTTCCTTAGATTCAATTGTTTGATGAAAGAGTTATATAGAGAGTTAACAGTACTGTTTGCATCATTATGGGAATCAGCGTTTATAGATATATTAGTTTCAGGAGTGTGTTGCCTATCCCAAGAGTCCTCGTGTGTTGTTGATTTTGTCGAGTTATGTGACTGAGTGTACGTGCTATAATTGGTCTTGGAAATATCAAGAATTTATATACTGTGATCACTAATATCATTGCTGACATTTGATATTTTATAACTTAATTCTGAATTGTTTAGTGACACGTGATCTATTAAGGTAGCTGCAGTGTCACAAAGTCGTGTAGCATATTTAGTGTTGCACTGTTTAAACCCATAGCATGCTATTAGATTTAGATATTTCCTTCTTAATTGATCATCAGCTAGGATATCAATGTTGGTATCTCCGAGGAAGATGCATAATTTATTGTTTATCTGGCTAAGAAAATTTTCAAATGAATTTAAGAAGGGTATGGCATTGCTTCTATTGGGGTTATATGCTGCAATAATATCAATGCTTTTATATGTTGGCCTATTACTTTTAACATCATCTCTGAATACCTCAATCCACATCAAACTATGATTCATTTCACACTTTCTTTTAACATTCACTTTCCATTTGTGTGATACATAAATACCCAGACCCCCACCAACTTTGTCATCTCTATGAGCAAACACACTTGTGAAATTGTTGAAGTTATAAAAATCTGCCTCATTACTTTTCACCCAGGTTTTTGTAACTACCAATACATCTATCTGGCCTATCATTTGCAAGAGAATTTCAATGTCATCAAGCTTATTCCGAATACTTCTGCTATTAATGTACAAACACCTAACCTCTCCACCTAATTCTAATGAGTTTATGCATGCACTTATATCACAGTCCTGTTGCATGAACTCATCCAAACAGTTGTACTTATGTTCACTGCACTGTACTTCACCTAGGTGTCCACTTGTAGTCAGCGCTTTCTTCTCTCTAAACAATAAGATATCATCACTCGTTCTAGCAATTAGTTTTCCGAGAGTAAAAACTTGGCAACTCTGTTTAAAAGTTTTCCAAATTTCATTGTTCCTCTTCTATTGAGGTGGAGACCATCATAAGCAAGGTCCCTGTCTTGTAACCAAGAGTTCCCTTCTAAAAAAATAATGTGTTTTTCACTACACAACCAATCCAGTGTTGAATTCACTGCATTAATGTATCGTGGGTCTATGTCACGTCTTTGTAATACACCACTAACACACACTTTTGAACTCGGAAAGGCACTTTTCACTTCGTCCACGAGCTTGTCCATGTCATTCATAATGTGAGTTGGTGTTGGAGAACTGTTCAAGCAATTGGTCCCTACATGAATCATTACCACCTCAGGGTCTTCTCGAACCTCGTTTGCCCATACCTTTCTAGTTAATTGATCAGTTCTTATTCCTGGATAGCAATAGACTGCGGCATCATCAACTACTGGGCCTACATTTCGCAGAATTGAGTCACCCATGACAAGTACACGGGGACGTCTCCTTTTCTTAGGGTTATGGGTAGGTTTGTCGCGTCTGGATGTCTCGTTTTCAATATCGGTATCTTGTCTTTCTTCTACTTGGGAATCGGAACGGCTGAGGATTTCAAACGGATTCTGGGAGATAAAGTCGTTAGGAATATTCCCAGATTTCACGAAGTTAGGCCTACTTCTTGGAAAGCATGCATTGGTTTTAGACCTAACCTCTAAATAGTCTGCCTGAGTAGGCCTATCTTCTTCTGCTTGTAGTCGTTCTTTAAGGAGACATATTTGTGACTGTGCATTTTTAGAATCAACCACAAGCATTTTGATTATTTCCTCTTTGGAGGCCAATTCTAATTTGAGGAGTTCAGCTTCATTCGCCGCTCGCGGCAACTCGTACTTGTTTCCTTGTTGATTTCGTTCACATCTCAAAAGTTTTTCGCCACTACATGATTTGTCTTCACAATTAAGACACACCTCTTCAAGAAATAAAGAATTGTTATCACATTGAACACTTACATCACCCGATTGGGAACAATTTTCAAGAGATAACCGTTTGTGACTTACATTTAACATCGCCATCTTGAACACCAGCTTGTTATTCATTTTGTCCCAGTCAGAGGTCAATTTTGTCTAATTGCACTGGACCAAAGGCATTTTATGCAATTTAAGTAAGTTGTTACGCAAGAATACTGTATTAAGAGGTTGAAGTGAAGAATTATCGCAGCTAAATTTGTTTAATAGCAAGTTTATGAAAATATTATACGGAATGTATCTGTATTATTGAAAGAAGTCGTTGTTCAAGTATTTAGTGGATGTTTATACAGTATTGAGATGAAGGGAAGGTCATTATACGCATCGTAAGCGTTTATTTGGAAAAATATAAGTAACTACATTACAGTAAAGAATTAAGAAAGACCTTTGGTGTGTATAACTATTGTGAAACGACTCTCAGTTGAATTGATTAGTTCCATTGGCGGAAAATACTTGGGAAACGGATTGAAAATAACAATGTTGTTAATTATTATTAAACCACTATCAAGAATAAGACTACATTTATATGAGCTTAACTTAATTGTTCGGCTATACATATATGCCCAATTATGAAATGATACCACGATAATATGATGAAAATAATGTGATATGATTTTGTTAAAGTGACGCTTCATTTAAGAATAAGGATTGTCAGGAATTGAGTTGGAAGGAAGGCTGGATGATCGAGAATCACCACGAGTGTTGTAAATAATGTATAAAATTGTATTTATTAATAATATTTAAACATAATATTACTAATAGCTAGGAGAATTTAATAATTTAACGAAGTTATTTAAATAACTTACGGTACTTGATAAACAGCTGATACTAAATAAATAATAATAATATTTACTATTTGTATTAATATGATTAATAACTATTTCTAATAATTAATAAATATTTAAATAATAAATATTTTGCAAACTTAATTAATATTCGGAAAATATGAATAGCTTTTTATTTAAACATTTAATAATAATTTCTATTATTATTGATTAAATAATTTAGAGAATTTTAGTTGACAATTAAGCCTTTGTTTAATTCATTATTAACATTTTTAAACGTTTAAATCATTAATAGGAGCGATGTTCAAAGAATGTGACGACGTTCATTGACTACATCAAGGTTGTCTATTATTGTACAGAAGTGATCTTATGAAAGATCAGTATTAAAAATTGTCATTATTTTTATAAATGGATGATTTTGTAACAGTAAGAATGAATGTCATTGGATGACATTGGTTGTATTTACAACAATATTTGTTCAGATTTTATTATGAGAACAAATGTGAATTTAAGTGCTGTTGTGTTAACAGCTGATTGATTGTTTATTTAATTTTTCTTATGAGAAGTGAAGTACTTCTAACGTCAGTGGGACGGTGATTTTATTTTATTATCTGATTATTGGATTTGTGAATAATCATTTTACGGATCATATGTAAACATCTAGGGATAATTTATTAACTTTTTTTTATTATAATTCTTTTAATAAATCAATCATTTTTGTAACTACGCCTTGATGATTTATTTAAATTATGGAGAAGGATCATGATTTGGTGCATTTGAGGTTTTATTGAACCACTAGTTACGCCCACACAACCGAGAATGGTTAGTTTCTCGTACTCTTCGTTTATTCAGTTTATCCACCCAGTTTTGCATTACCAAAACATGATCTTAGGAAGTGTGCATCCCCCATTTAGCTCTTGTTGGTAGGATTTTCAGGTTTATTAGCCGGGGATCTTGAGATTCTGCAATCCAGCTGATCTTCGGATACGACAAGCAGCTCAAATGGTTTATGATGATGATGATGATGATGATAATTGTTGTTTTAAGGGGCCTAACATCTACGTTATCGGCCCCCTCAAATGGTTTAAACGGGTACAGTACGGTCGTACTGGTTTGCCCGATTGTAGGCAAACATCTGTCATCAAGGATACCGTTGAAAAGTGCTGTAAGAATTTCAGTGCCATGTTGTCCAAGTAACTTCCAGATTTCAGATGGTATATCACCTGGGCCAGTTGCTTAGCCGTTTTTCATTTTAATTACAGCCCTTGACACCTCTTCTACTGTAATTTGAGGGACAGGTCCTGCAATTGAATTACTGCTCGATATAGATGGGTGCAGAAACTGTTCATTGCAAATTTCTTGAAATAATCTCTCCATCGACATAGGACGTCTGTTGGGTCTCTAAGAGGCTGGTGGTTAGCATTTTTAATCTGCAGGACATTTCCAATATCTTCCATTGCTCGATGACGGGATCTTGCAAGGCGATACACCTTGTTAGCACCTTCTGATGTATCAAGCTGGATATACAGTTCCTGATAATGGTGTTTTTTTTTTTTTACACTGGTAACAGCTTGTTTAGCAGTTGATTTCAGAGTCTTGTACTGATGAAGATCTTCAGCTAACCTTGTTTGTCTCCAAGTCTTGAAGGCCTGCTTCTTCGCTTTGATGACTAGTTGAACGTCTTCGTTCCACCACCAGGTCTGTTGTCAACGAAGCACTTTCCCTGCTTCGTTACTCCGAGGGTTTGGATTACCACTGCATGTACCTGGTCTGTGATTTCTCTCCATATGGCTTCTGCTGGTTGGTCAACATTTACAGTGAGTGCATTGAGCTTACCGTAGATACAAATGTATTCTTCACCTCACCAAGCTTCCACCATTTGATCCTCTCTGGACCAGTTCTGTGTGGCTGAATCGGTTTGATTTTGTCAATTTGCATATCTAGAACTAGTAGTTTATGCTGTGGCGCTATACTTTCAGATACTTGGTGTTTCTTGCTATTTTGAGATCGTGCCTCCGCACCAGCCAGTAGTCGATCTGTGTGGAGTGTTCACCGCTGGTGTAAGTGAAAAGATGTGTAGGTTGTCAATAGATAGATAGATAGATTTTTATTAATTCCATTTGATCAAATACATGCATTCAATACATTTTTGATATAGGACACGTCAGAATTTACATGCATAAAATAAAAGAACTAACAGGTATATATTACTAAGATTAAAACTATTTATAACTTATTATAATAGCAAATCTTAATAGATACAATCTTATTGCACAACTATTTACACCTCACTCTATTATCATAATATGAAAACTTAATTCTATAAATACAACAACATACAGCTAGGTATTAAAATTAAATTAAAAAAGTAAAATATAGTTATAGATTCCATCACTACTATACGCTAAAATATTCAACTACTGAGTAAAAACAATGGCACTGCAGATAAGCTTTCAACATTCTATCAAAGGTTTTTATTTTTGGGGCCAGTTTTATATACTGGGGTAGTTTATTGTATAATTTAACTCCAGTGTGAAAAGTTCCTTTTTGATATATGCTTGTGTGTGTGTGTGAAATATGAATGTTTTGATTTTGTCTTGTGTTATGCCTATGAACATCATTGTTTGTTTTAAGAAAAACATCTTTATTCATTAAATTCTTTTTAAAAAACATAATACTTTCAAAGATATATATGCAGGGCAGTGGGAGAATGTTTAAATCTTTAAACAGAGGTCTACATGATTCTCTAGAGTGTACATTTGCCATAATTCTAATCGCTCTCTTTTGTATCCTAAACGTGCTTAGTACATCTGGCGACATACCCCAAAATATGATCCCATATCTTAAGTATGAATGGAAATAAGCAAAATAAGTATTTCTTAATGTGTGCATGCTAGTGCAGGTTTTCAAAATACGTAACGCAAAGCACATCGAGTTCAGTTTAGTATTCAGATATTGTATATGTTTATTCCATTTCAAGTCTTGTTGTATCCATAGTCCTAAAAACTTTGTTTCTGATTTATTTTCTATTTGATGACCATTTAATGTTATATTGGGCATCGCAGGATTCCTATTCTGTATAGTGTGGAAATTTAGACATACTGTCTTTTTATAGTTTATTATGAGGCGATTATCTTGTGACCATTTGGTTAACTCTCCTGTAACGGAGTCAGCAGACTGCTGTATGACCTGTTTAGTTTCACCTTTTATTACGAGTGTTGTATCGTCCGCAAACAAAATTTCCTTATGTGAATGAACGTTCTGTGTTATATCATTGATATATAGAAGAAAGAGTAGTGGGCCCAAAACCGATCCCTGGGGTACTCCAAATTCAATAATTCCCTCATTGGACAATGTTTCATTAAGTAATTTGGTTCCATCATCCTTGTGTCTCAAGCTTACTATTTGTTTACGCCTTGTTAAGTAAGACTCTATCCATTTATTAGCTAGACCTCTAACACCATATTGATTTAGTTTGGTAAGGAGGATTTTATGGTCAACTACATCAAATGCTTTCGATAAATCCAAGAATAGGCCAGTTACATGTTCCTTATTGTCAATTAATTTCAGTATACTATTACTACATTCGTAAATTGCTGTCTGTGTAGATTTTTCCGTTCTAAATCCATGTTGTGAGTTTGATAATATTTTATTTTTTTCTATGAAACTTATCAGTCTCTTATACATAATTTTTTCCACAATTTTTGCAATACCAGTTGGTAAGGTAATAGGACGATAGTTATCTAATTCATCTTTTGAACCATTTTTGTGCACTGGAATTACTTTTGATAACTTCAAAATATCCGGGTAAGTTCCTGAGAGAATTGAACTGTTTATTAAGTGCGTAAGTGGATTTATTATATTTTCTGCACATTTCTTTAAAATTGCATCAGGGATGCCATCAATGCCAGCACAGAATTTATTTTTTAGCTCTTTTATAACTATTCTTACCTCTTCACTTGTGACATGATTTATAAATAAAGAATCACTGCATATATTTATTTTATTATTAGAATTTAGTGTATTTACCTGTGATTTATTTAATAATTTTTGCGGAATTTCCAAAAAATAGTCATTAAAAGTGTTTGCTATTTCCTCTGGATTATTAATCACTTTATTATTTCTGGTCAGTGTAATGTTCCTTTGTATTTTAGCAGATTTTCCAGTTTCTTTCTTTATTACAGACCACATAGCCCTGTTTTTATTAGATGATTGGGAAATAAAATTATCATTATGCATTTTCTTTGCTAGTCTTATTACCTTATTTAATATGCCAGTGTATTTTTTGTAGTATAAATTGAATTCAGGTGTTGTGTGGTATTGTTTATATAATTTGTGTAGAAATTTCTTTCTTTGACATGAATTTATAATCCCTGTTGTTATCCAATTGCTAGTTTTGTTATTTTGAACAGTTCTTCGTTTAAAGGGGAATGCTATTTCAAAATAGTGTTTTAGGGTACTGTTAAATGCATTAAATTTATCATTTACATTTTCTAGTTCATAAATTTCTGACCATGTTTCCTTATTTAATAAGTCATTGAAATATGTAACATTTGATTCAGTGAATGACCTGCACTTTGATTTTACTCCATTATCATTATTATTGATTACTTCGGATACTTCAAAACTCAGTATTTGTCCATGGTGGTCACTAAAACCCGGACAATAGACTTCTATTGAATGGTGATATTTATCTGTATTTATAAAAATTTGATCAGGAGTGGTTTTACTAAATTTTGTTATTCTTGTTGGTGTATTTACTGTAGGTTTCAGTCCATAGGAAATTAGTAACTGGTTTAATAATTCACAATTTCTATCAAGTTTTAAGAAATCCACATTTACATCCCCACAAATTATTATATCGAAATTTACTTTGCTCATGTTATTGAGTAACAATTCTAGTTTATCTATAAATAGAGGAAACTTTCCTGACGGAGAACGGTATACGCATACAATTATTAACTTAAACTGCTGAATTTTTACGGCAGAGAATTCAAAATCCTGTTCCATAATTAGATAATCATAAGCTGTTATCTGTTCATGATCTAAATTATTTCTTAAGAAGATGCAAGTACCACCATGGCTAATATTAGATCTAGAGTATTTACTAGCTTGTATAAACCCTGGGAATTGAATTAATTCGAGTTGTTCCTCTTTCAGCCAATGTTCTGAAATACATAGTGCTGAGATGTCTTTAAGTTCATTTTTAAGCATTAGATTTATGTAATCAATTTTATTATAAAGAGACTGGACATTCTGGTGGTAAATTTTAAATTTGTTACTTTTGCAAGCTTGTGTTGGTGATTTATTTACATTATTATTATCATAATTGTTATTATTATTGTTGCTAGACAAATCCGAAATACCATTGTTGCACTCCGTTAAATTTGACTTCAAAAGATGTGAATGCCAAACCTCACGTTTGGCTTCTTCTACCAGTTTCCCTGCTTCCACTCTAATGATATTACTGTTGAATTATTCTTACCATTTGAATTTACAATTTTGCAGATTTCATCACTAAGATACTCTTTTCCTAATCTATTTAAGTGTAGGCCATGCCGAGTGTGGAACTTCCTGTCTAATTTACTTACATCTACAATTTGGACATTTGGAAAACTCTTACAAATTTTATGAATTTTTCCATTTGTAGCCTCTATTTCTACATTTACACATGACTTGGGAATTAAATCGTGTCTCTGCGGAATATTTACAATAATGACATTTGTTTTTTGCATGGATGGCAATGTACCCTTTAAATCTTTGATTACCTTTTTACTCTCATTTCTATAAACGTCGTTTGCTCCAGCGATGATCACTGCGTAGTCCTTTGCAGTAAGGGACGCACACTCTCCTATCATCCCGTTCGTGACTTCTGCAATCTGAGCTCCTGGCTTCACTGTCGAAGTGACCTCCATTTCTCGGCTTCTCTCCAAAACGCTTGCTGCTACATCTCGCCCGTGGCTATCCGCAAATATCCGCATCTTCCTGGATTTTCTCTTTATCACTTTCTTCTTTTCTTCTTGAGGAAAGTCATCATTTTCTTCGACAAGCACTCCAAATGAATTTGAGACGGGAATTTCAGTTACATGTACTCCATTTATAGGCCTAGGCTTATTCAATCTTACCTTACCAGCAATCACTGTCGACCAAGTTTCCTTGCTTTCCTCTCTGTTTTCTTTTAATTTATTCAACTCTTCCATTAACTTAGCAATATCTTCCTTTAGCAGCTTTATAATTTCGTCTTTTGAGGACAGTTCGTTTCTCAGGTTATGACATTCGCATGACGGTAGCGGTAGGCCTACATTACGACAATCAGTTTCACTTTTCTCCTCATTCAATTTTACCTGAGATCTTGTGATGATTTTATTTGCATTTTTTACTTTTATTTTGCACGACGAGCATAAATCCGTTACGGTTACACAACCTGACGAGATACTAACACTGTTTACTGTCGTCATACTAGAGATCTAAGTGAGCCTAGATGTTTACACCAAATTACACTAAATTTAATTTAATTATTACTACCTAATAGAATTAATCTAATAACCTACCAATAAAGAAGAATGTGAAATACGTATATCTTCCAATCGGGTGAAGTCTCGTAAAAGCACCACTGCTCTACTTGGTTCAAACAGTGATTGAAGAAGTCACCGAATCTTTGGATACACGTTCCCACAACTTAGTTTAAGTTTATTAAATTATCAACAAGAATTTCTAAATACTATCAATATTCCGTATTACACTTGATCTGAGGAAAGTAACTTTATAGATTTTAAGCCTCTGTTATAATATTTTACCACTTTTATCAAATATTTACACTAGCTGCTATTTCACTGCACTTTCACTGTGACGCCATCTTGTCCTCATCTTCTACTAAAGAAGGTATTGACAACCACTAGGTCATGAGCTTCAGCATAGTCTAGGATCCTGCATCCATCTCCACTTCTTTCTCCAAATCCCTGACCACCATGGCACTGGATGTATCCATCTCTTAAAGCTTTAAATATATATACAATTAACATCTGACTACAGAAAAAATTGTTGTGCATTTAATTGGTGTTCATACAGCGAGAGACTTCCCTATAGAACGGGGCCTCGCAGTCGCCGCGTGACCGCCGCGCCGGGGCAACCTGTTGAGCAAGGCACGTGCGCAAGCAGCAGCGTAGCGCCCAGCCAGTTCAAAACATTATACGGTGTACAATATTAGAAGTTATTCGTAGTCTCCACGTAGCCTACATTGTATCGTGATTTTCCAATTCCAGTTCATACGGGTCACACACGAATACCTCTACTTGCTCTGTCAAAGTGGTTAAATTTCAACATAAATAGAAAGGAGAGCCGTTATTTTCAATAATTGTTGTTGATGTGCCCTGCCCGGCTTGCCCAACTGCACACAATGGAAGAATAATGAAAATAACTATCTACTTGTCTTGTTACATGTGCACGCCGTCTGCATAGAGAATCGATTCACGTCAATTGACACCAGAGCAGCATCGAATATCGCCCTCGCAAATGCGAGTCCGTAGAGAGATGACAATAACAAAAATACAACGTTTCCGCCTAATCAACACAATTTGATGCTATATTATAGTCTCATGGGTACATGTTTTGGAATTTCTAATAATTCCTTCTTCAGTCCTTTACATTTATGTTAAGAAACACCATTCCACAGACAAAATTGACCTCGTCAATGTCAAAACACAACTATACATTAATATTAAAACACTTAAAACTATGAAAATTACAACATGATAAACTTAAGAACAATTAAAACATTCCTATTGTTTACATCAACATTGATATGTAATTGCTGTTACGACACATTCTTACTAAGTGCGTGATGGTTAAAATACACAGTCATAATTAAACTTATATTTCGGGAGAAGATATGAGTATTTTGTTCGTGTCCATGAGCCTATGTAACTCAACAACTTATAGTAATACTGGAATAAGTGATGACAAAGTGGAAACTTGTTTACAGCAACATTGATATGTAATTGCTGTTACGACACATTCTTGCTAAGTGCGTGATGGTTAAAATACACAGTCATAATTAAACTTATATGTCGGGAGAAGATATGAGTATTTTGTTCGTGTCCATGAGCCTATGTAACTCAACAGCTTATAGTAATATTGGAATAAGTGATGACAAAGTAACTATAACATTCATTATTCTCAAGGCTCTCATACAGTTCGTCGTAAACAATCAAAACATGGCTTCCTACAATCATGAAATGACCTAGTCTCACATATGATGAAAATACAGCTTTTATTCCACTCATATAACAACATTCTGTTATGCATTTAATATTTGACTACTCACCCACAGCTTGACAATAATGCCGCTTACTTAAATGTCTGTGTCCTACCCCATGTGATATTCAACCTTGAACGTGAAGCTTCATAAACTGCTCAATGACAAATGAAAGTCGGTGAAACATTTGCCACTGTGCTCGTCAAACCAGTGCCTGCTAAATGCACTGCCTACTGTATTGCCATAACATTCCCGTGCTACAGAGCACACACTGCCTTGTTTCCAATAAACACATTTTCAATTGTACATCCAGCTGGCAGTGCGTCTTCACTTCCGTTCAATCCACTTCCACCCGATTCACTTCCGTCCCATTTTTCTGGCAGTGCGTCTTCACTTCCGTCCGATCGACTTCCGTTCGCTCCACTTCCACCCGATTCACTTCCGTCCCCAATTTTCAAAATCACTCCCACAAAACTATCCAGCAACCGAGCGGAAAGATGTTACACATTAAAAAAAAAGTCCTCTTGCAACGCCGGAAGGCTGAGGTAGTTTTCTCCGAACAAACTTGGGGATAGGCGAAAATAGGCAGAATATGCAGGTTTTCGTAGAAGGATCAGACCTCATTTATTGCGAGAAGGTATTTTATAATTGGAGCATAATTAACTTTGTTTTTCGTCATTTTATGCTTATCTTAAACATTTTATTGTCTTATGGGAACGGTAACCTTCTTGTCATTTGGGGTCCATTTTTATACTTGTGGTCACACTGTCCTTATGCAAGGTTTCGACACTGATGTGTAACTATGTAACGGTCTGTTACTTCTTCACGCAAAATTATATCTCCCGCAGAGATTTTGGTTGGTTCCTCAGTTTAGGGGCTGCGACAACGCGGTCATGTAACCCCGTGTACTTAGGGATGGCTGTATTAGTCTGTAATTCAGGTAAGGACTGCAGACGGTCAATTTCAAGCAGTAGTTCCTAATGTTGCTACCAGGTACTACTGTCAATGACACCTACCTGTGAACTTGGCTACTAGATGCCACCGCAACCAACAACTCGCAACGAACGTTGGAACTTCCCCTCCAAAGGAAAGCATACTGAGGGATTTTTAGCGCTCTTAGAAAATCCGACGACTTCGGCCGGCTTTGAACTCGCGACCTTGGGCATAGACATTCAGCATGCTTGCTACCAGTTACGTCACCGAAGCCGCTTCACACTTAGTCAGATGGAATTCTGAATATGATCTCGTGCAAGTGCGTTATCTTGGCAACGTCTGATGGCTCATCCCTCATCAATTTAGTAGTGTTGCCATGGCAACCACTGATAGCTCTTGGCATTTTCTTACAATTCCGAAATCATTTTTCTCATCCCTTGGCATAATGGTGGGTCATATCAAAAATTCTTTCAGACAAAAGTTTTAGGTAATTATTAGGGGAATATTGTCCATTTTGTACGGTTTTGATATTGTGCCTATTAAAAGAGATATGATTAATGTTTCCCGAAAAACCCACTTTTTCCCACCCCTTTTGTCAATGGTTGGTGCTATAAAAAAAACTCTTCAAACATAAATTGTTGGGCTTTATTCGACACATAGTATGAACGTTGAACGGATTCGATATTTCACATATTAAGAGAGTTATAGCAATATTTCACTTTTTCGAAATAAGCCCCCCATTTTCACCCCCCTTCTACCGATTTAGCCCAGTAGCGAACTCGACCGAGATTTTATAGGTATACATATTCGGTAAAAAATTCAAAGTGATTGGTGCAAAATTACGGCAGTTATCGTGTCCACAAGAAACGGATATATATATACATATACATACAGAAATTATAAATAAACTTTTGAACTGACGGTGGTTTTGGGGTCTGGGGGATGTGAAACGCGAAGATATGTCGAAATTTTCCGGAAGTCGAAACATGGTACCCATTGCAATAGTTAGCTTTCTAATGAAATCTACCTCTGGTTGGTTCCTCAGTTTAGGGGCTGCGACAACGCGGTCATCTAACCCCGTGTACTTTGGGTGAGTGTAGAATCTGTCTGATAAACGGTGTGAATTGTAATGGCTGTATTAGTCTGTAATTCAGGTAAGGACTGCAGACGGTCAATTTCAAGCAGTAGTTCCTAATGTTGCTACCAGGTACTACCGTCAATGACACCTAGCTGTGAACTTGGCTACTAGATGCCACCCCGACCAGCAACTCGTAACGAACGTTGGAACTTCCCCTCCAAAGGAAAGCATACTGAGGGATTTTAGCGCTCTTAGAAAATCCGACGACTTCGGCCGGCTTTGAAACCGCGACCTTGGGCATAGACATTCTGCATGCTACCAGTTACGTCACCGAAGCCGCTTCCCACTTAGTCAGATGTCAAAGTCAACCCCTGGCACCATCCAGCCCATGACGGGCTAAGGCCGACCAATCGACCGCTGCCCAGCCATTTTGCCTGCAGATATTGGGGTGACGCGTGATCAGCGCGTCGGGTCCCCTCGGCCGTTAATCTTGGTATTCGTGATCGGGGTGCTGTCTCACTGTCAGACAGCTACTCAATTGTCCTCACGAGGCTGAGTGCACACCGTTCCAACCCTCACGTCAGTTTTAAAATCCTTGACGGAGCCGGGGATCGAACCCGGGGCCTCCGGGTGAGAGGCAGGCACGCTACCCCAACACCACGGGGCCGGCTTAGTCAGATGGAAATACTGAATCTGATCTCGTGCAAGTGCGTTGTCATGGCAACGACTGATGGTTCATCCCTCATCAATTTAGTAGTGTTGCCATGGCAACCTCTGATAGCTCTTGGCATTTTCTTATAATTCCGAAATCATTTTTCTCATCCCTTGGCGTAATGGTGGGTCATATCAAAAATTCTTTCAGACAAAAGTTTTAGGTAATTATTAGGGGAATATTGTCCATTTTGTACGGTTTTGATATTGTGCCTATTAAAAGAGATATGATTAATGTTTCCCGAAAAACCCACTTTTCCCCACCCCTTTGGTCAATAGTTGGTGCTATAAAAAAACTCTTCAAACATACATTTTTGGGCTTTATCCGACACATAGTATGAACGTTGAACGGATTCGATATTTCACATATTAAGAGAGTTATAGCAATATTTCACTTTTTCGAAAAAAGGCCCCCATTTTCACCCCCTTCGACCGATTTATCCCAGTAACGAACTCGACCGAGATTTTATAGGTATACATATTCGGTAAAAAATTCAAAGTGATTGGTGCAAAATTACGGCAGTTATCGTGTCCACAAGAAACTGATATATATATATATATATATATACATACATAAATTATAAATAAACTTTTGAACTGACGGTGGTTTTGGGGTCTGGGGGATGTGAAACGCGAAGATATGTCGAAATTTTCCGGAAGTCGAAACATGGGACCCATTGCAATAGTTAGCTTTCTAATGAAATCTACCTAAAAAGGACAGACTGACATAACAAAATTATTTTATTACTTAATGTTTAGTTGTTTTGTATTTATTTTTCAACATAATCGGAAGGAAGGAAGGAAGATTGTAGTTTTATGTGACCGTGAATCTTGAAATTATGAGCCACGGGACCTCCTTTTTACGTGGAATCCGAACCACAGGACATGGCATTTCACTTCGAAAATCTCACATGCATTGACCGGGAATCGAACCCGGACCGCCTTGGTTTTCAACATAATCACCAAAACGATTGAGGTATTTGTCGTATTGTGACACCAGCTTTCAAATGCCCTCTGCGAAGTATTCTGCCGCTAGTGAGGTGGGTATGTTTGGACAGTCTCCAGAAGTTCTTCGTTGGTGGCGAAGTGTTGCCACCCAACCATACCTTCAATTCTTGAAAGAGGTGAAAACCACTCAGTGCTAGGTTTGGACTAAAGGGTGGATGGTCGAATACTTCCCACTGGAATTCTTTGAGGTCTTTCGTCATTTTGGCATGCATTTTCATGGATTAAAACCACGCCGGACAAGAGCATGCTTCTCAGTTTGCTTGGAATTGATCTGCTTACAGAAAACGTATCACACTCCGCATCTCACACTTGGCAGGAGTATCTATGGTAGTGGCCATGTGCAATTGCCCGTAGCTCGGCTACAATTGGTGCATTGTAGCCCCCAATGACAAAGGTTGTGGAGGGGACGTAGCGCAAATCATTACCAAACCTCCACCAAATAGTGCTATTGGAGATAATGCACATTGTGCCCCACTGTGCCATTGTCCATCGAGCCGCACGGTATTGTAGGGTAAGTTGTAGTCCTGTAGCAGGTCACCATGATGCCAAATTATTGCATTGAATACAAATAGGTTGATGTATTTTTAGTCTGTATTGACTGTATGATTAAAAAAGGACTAACCTTCAATAAAATTTTCCACCTAGTTAATATTGCTGTAAAGACGTTGCCGAACTGTGCTCTCGCTTACATTCACAACTAGCATGTGCTACAGTCGGTTCCTGGCTTCAACTATTGTAGTTTTGATCTCTTAAGACGGCACAGACTACAAATGTCATCTCGGGGTGAAGTCTTCTTTCTCCTGCCAGATCCAGGTCGTCACATGTAGCTCCCAGTTCTCTGAATCTTTTAACAGCCTCTTGGACTGTGGCATTTATTGCAGCAGCTGCATAATGGAGGCTGTGACCATCATCGATCAGAGCCACTGCCCTAGCAATATCTTCAGGCCTCAGATGCATAATTTTTGCTGAATTGCACAAGGACAACTGAGGACATGGCTGATCTTGATCTTTATCTATGCCAACAAGTGGCAAAAGAAAAAAAAAAAAGAAAAAAACTTTGCATTGTTGAAGATACCATGGCAAGCACATCATTCCGCGGTAAACTGCATCGTGCAAAGGAATCGCTATTGTTAAGTGAAACAATAACATGCAGAATGGTAATGTATCCAGGAAAACAATTAACCTTACTTCCATGCTGTAACTATGCACTATATTGTTCATATCAACGATTTAAATAAAAGTAATGTTGAATTTTTTAGGTGATCATGTTTTTTTTTTTTTTTTTTGCCAGTCATAGTTATTGATAAGCAAATGAAACCATTATGACAAAGGACAAAAAGCACTTTTAAACATGGCTCTAGACATAAAGTTTTGAACTAGTGTCCATGAGAGTTGGTTGGTTCCTTAGTTTAGGGGCTGCGGCAACGCAGTCAGGTAGCCCCATGTACTTTGGGTGTGATCACTTTCGTGATGTTTATAGTGTGTTTTTCTTTCGTGCCGCATTTGTCGGTCAAATGCTTTTGAGACCACCGAACGAGTAATATGTATTTATTCATTTCTGTCAATATTATATTGTCTATTACTAGTGTTCACTCTCTATATACATCTAAGACTCTTACCTCAGCATGTTTAAGGTCATGCGCCTCCAGCATACGCTCGCATACTGAAAGGGGTGTCACCTTGCTTGCTGCCTTCCTGCCTGACGGACGTCACAGCTTGCCCTGGCCAATCAGCGCCCGCCAGCCTGTAGGCTTCCAGACGCTTCTATGATGCTATTATTTAACTGGCAGCGTTTTGCTCCCCATCCCGCGGACTGACTTGGACTTGAACGAGAGAGGTCACGCTACTGCAGGAGAGAGCCGACTGAGAACTTCAGGACTTCAGCGCTTCGGCGAGCCCCGCCTGACCAGTCATCGCCCAGCCGGCACGAGCTCTCCAGCCAAGGACGCCAGGAGTCCGAAGCTACTGCTGCTAGCCAGGCCCGCCAAGGCCAGCCAGCCCGCATCTCATCTCATCACCGCACCTCATCATCTCATTCCCCAATCAGTTCTGGGATAGCCAGACTCAGGGTTAGGTTAGGGCACGCCGTGAGTCAGGGACCCGTTCACGTCGGATCATCCCGCGCTCACTAGTTCGCACTTAGAATATTTCCCCTCATCTCATATATAGGCTAGCACCAGGTCAACTCCAAAAGAGCTATTTGTCTGTTCAAAAAGAGCATTTGTCTGACTTCTCCTCTTGGCTCTGGTGCAAACCCTATTATTTATAAGCTATCTACTTCAACTATCCCTCACCCGCCACTCCCATCACCACTTCATCCAACACCCCCCGCCGCATTCTACCCCATTCCCCGCTGACCCTCTTCATGCGCGATTACGTGAACCCGGATATAAGCCCAGCGCTTACCGGCAGCCCGTTCGCCTTGTCAAGGGATCCCCTAATCATCGCGCTAGCGCCCCAATCATCCCCGGTGTATGGCACGCCTGCCTCACAACTGCGCCACAGAGGTATAGTCCTAAGCGTGACCCAGGTGCCTCCCGCGCCCTGCAGCCCGCTAACGGAAGAGCCCACGCAGATTACACCCGCTGCGCCCCAGCCCACACACGGCACCCCAGCGAGGCTGATGAGTTGCGGAGACGTCCCGGACGGCTGCCTGGACTTGTCCGGCAGTCAGCCCATGGAAGAGCCCACTGACTCCAGCCTCGTCGCGCCAGCAACACCACTAGACGCGGCATTGGTGCCAACAGTGACAGAAGGCAAGGAGACGCCTATCTTGGAGACCACAAGACCGGTAGCGAAAGCCGCCCCGTCAGTGGTCCAGGAGAAAGCTATCCAAGCACTGATGTCAGTGGACACCGGATTGGCAAGCCACGCGATCGACCCCAACCCTACGGGAGGCAAGTTAGTAATGGACGTGCCGCCTGACCAGCCACGTCGCAAGAAAGCTGGTAGTACTAAAGGGAATGGTAAGTCAAAGGCCCCCAATTCGGCAGCCCAGCAGTCCCAGCCTCCGACTAGCACGGCGACTCCAACCACAGGCCTAGGCCCGGAAGGAGCTCCGCCAGCGACATCGTCGAGCGGGAAGGCTGGCAAAGGCACCCTAGCAAAGGTTAAGAAGCCAGCACCTGCGCGGACTTCCAAACCTGTGCAGGGAAAGACCAATCAAAAGTCCTCCACGCACCCTGGAGCCCCTGAACTCAGGAAACAGACTCCAGAGCTTGGGGAACAGGAGGAAGACTTCACACCGGTCCTGTCGAGGAGGGAGAAAGCTGATGCCAAGAGGCAAGCCCAAGCGGCTAATGCTAAAGACGGGCAGAGGCGGAGTGGTTCGCGGGACTCGTCCGGCTTGACCACTTCCACTTTCCCCGACAGACCGCGCAGGCCACAGCCTAAGAAGCCGCCGCCACTTACGCTCTATACTACAGACATTCACAACATTGATCTGGGACTTGCAACGGCACTCCCACATGAGTACCGTAACAAGTACCATTTCAAAGCCCCCAAGCGAGACCCCGGCACATCTGTCTGGCTTCTATGTGATAGCTGGAAGGCCTACCACCACTGCATAGAGCACCTGGAAGCCGTCAATGGGCCGTACTCACAGATCGTTTCAGCTAAGCCTGTAAAGCGATATGTGCTGCGCACACCGGCAAACCAGAAGACATGTGACGACCTCGCAGCCGCATTCAAAGCGATAAATTTCCCAGTGGAAAACATCGAAACGATGCGCACAAAATCCTCCCGCATACACTCCCCACTGTACTTGGTGACAATCACGGCAGGGCCGGAAGCGGACAGCATATTACATGTAAAAATGCTGGCTCGCATGGAGGTGAGCATCACCCCATACCGGACTCCCACGCATGCGCCGCAATGCAGCAATTGTCAAAGGCTGGGTCACACCTCCAAGGGGTGCCATGATAGGCCTTGCTGTAGGCGCTGCGCGGAAGGACACCACTCCGCCAAATGCCCATTTGGACCCCATGAGGCAAACTCCAAGTGCAGAAACTGCAAGGGACCACACGCGGCTAATTTCAAGAACTGCCCCACCCGCAGGGCATACGAAGCCAACAGGCGAAACACGGTGCAAACTGGTGCGCATCAAGGTGGCATGCACCAGGCACGTGGAGGCCCTTCAGGCACCAAGGCATCATCAATGCCTAAAGGCCCATCAGGCAGGACCGAAACTAGATTTGAAGGGGGGACACAGCCATCCAGTAACAGAGACACGTCACACCCAAACACTGAGATCAATCCTCAGCCCAGCACCTCCACCTGCCCAGACCCGATCTCAGTGCCCCCTCCCAAGGAACAAAGGAAGAAGAAGGTCCGTTCCAAACGCCCCAAAAATACCGAAGCAAAGACCACCACGGCTGAGGAGCAAACGAGAGAAGCCCAACAAGCTTCTAGCTCCATCCCTTGCCAGCCACATGAAGACGCATCGCCCCCAGCTACTCTCCTCCCTCTAGCCCCCACCCCTCCCTCAAACACAGCCACTCAGGCCAGCCCACCACTGGATCAGACTCCCAGCACCATCTGGGACAAAATCAATGCCTTCTTAAATCAACTCTTTCCAGGGTTGACGATGGGAACATTGTGCCAGGCCGTGATGGCGCTAATTACGCAGCTATTCACGGCCCCAATGAACCAGTGGATGAGCATTTTCACCACATTTATAAACACCACCTTCACATCCCATCATGGATAATACACCTGACCTACCTGAAGGGAACGAGGGGAACCCAAATAATACCCCCAACTATACACACACGAACGGAATCCGCGTTTTAAATTGGAACGCCGATGGAGTCCGCAAAAAGAAAACAGAACTCGCGTTATTCCTCCAAACCCATGACATACACGTGGCGCTCATAACAGAAACTCACTTACAGCCCAGGCATAAATTCACCGTAAGACGAGATCGCCGCGAACACACTGATATGTCGAAAGGAGGAGTGGCAGTACTGGTCCGTAAAGAAATAGCTCACATGGAACTAGACAAACCAGAACTGCATTCACTCGAGGCCTGCGGCATCCGCTTGCCTGTGCAAGGTACATACCTGAATATTTATTTAGTGTACCATCACACCAACCGGATAAATACACAGGACATAGAAACCCTATTCAAAACTGGCACTCATACCAAACTTGGAGGGGATTTCAATTCCAAAAGTGCTCACTGGGGATGTCTCCGCCCCAATCACTCGGGGAGGAGGCTTTATGCGCACATGATAGCCAATGACTACATAGTCGCTGCCCCCAACGAGCCAACCTTCGTACCGCAACGTAATTCGACGGACATTGCTGACATTCTGGACATATGCCTGATGAACCAGGTAACGTTCAGTCACAGAATCAGTGTGATAAATGACCTCTCGTCAAATCACAAGCCAACGATTATAACACTTGCGACCCCCCCTGAAGTCATCGAAACTGGAACCAGGCCCATATGCAACTATAAGGCTACTAACTGGAACCAGTTCAAGGCCATACTAGACCAAGAACTAGATGGCAAAGATGACATGCCACTAAACACAAATCAGGAGCTAGACACTGCCGTGGAAACCCTGGTTTCAGCCATCCAAGTCGCCTTGGACACAAGTGTTCCCCTTGTAAACACCCGCGAGCGGAAACTGGAAATACCAGCACGCATCCGGGCACTAATAAGGGAAAGGAACAACATAAGGCGGGACTGGACAAAATACCACAGGGACCACGACAGAGTCAGGAAAAATCAACTTAATGATGAAATCCAGAACGCTCTACATGAACATCGGTGCAGCTCTTGGGGTAATCTCATATCAAAATTTGGTACCAACCCCACAGAAAATACACCATCAGTGTGGCCCCTCGGGAGACACTTCACCCGCGAAACCCATCAGCTGCCGACCCTAGAAACACCGACAGGACCGGCCTATTCGACACGGGACAAACTGGAGGCCCTAGCGAACTCCCTAGAGGAAGCATTTACTCCCAACGATACACCCTCTAACCCGGAGTTCACGCTCAGGATGGATGCAAAGGTAAATGACTACATAACCAATGCACCCAAGCCGGAAGTCCGCAAAACCAATATTCACAAAATTAAGTGGATCATCCGGCACCTCCCCAATCGAAAAGCCCCGGGCCCAGACAACCTACAGAATATAGTTCTGAAGTGGTTGTCTGACAAGGTCCTGCTAATACTAACCTCCATCTTCAATGCAATGCTCACGCTACAGTACTACCCTGTGTGCTGGAAGCAAGCAAAAATATTAGTATTCGGCAAACCGGGCAAAAACAAGACAAATCCCGACAACTACCGCCCTATAAGCCTACTAGACTCACTAAGCAAAGTATTCGAGAAAATACTGCTAAAGAGAATAGTAGCGCACGTTAAGGAAAATGGACTGCTCAGGAACGAGCAGTTCGGGTTTCGGAACCACCACTCCTCAACGCAGCAGCTTATGAGGCTGGTCGAACACGCCACGGTTGGGTTCAACCAAAAACGCGACACCGGAGCTGTCTTCTTAGACATTCAGAAAGCTTTCGACAAGGTGTGGCACACAGGCCTATTAGCCAAGCTAATAGACTGTAATTTCCACCCGGCCTACATACGACTCATCCAATCATATCTAGAAGGCCGCACATTCCAGGTTGATATTCTGAACGTGCTGTCCACTAAGCGACAGATCAGAGCAGGCGTCCAGCAGGGGAGTATTATAGCTCCCGTGCTGTTCAGCCTGTACATCAATGACATGCCAACACCAGCAGGAGCATTAACTACGTTATACCTCTATGCTGATGACTCGGCAATGACAGCCCAACACTTCCGCATAGCCAGCATTCGAAAACGGCTGCAGGAAGCGCTATGGGCCCTGGAACCCTATTTCAGAGACTGGCGGATAAAAGTCAACGTGGACAAAAGCCAGGCGGTTCTCTTCACCAAGAAGAACCGTATCTCACGCCGACCTGATTCCATCCGGCCACTCACACTATTTGCGCGCGACATACCATGGACGAGCACAGTTAAGTATCTAGGAGTAACCCTAGATGCTAAACTAACCATGCTGCACCATGTCAAAGCACTACAGCGCAAAGACAACATGCGATTACTGCAGCTTTACACATTCCTAAACAGGAAGAGTCGCCTCGACAAAACGCTGGGCGTAAACATGTATAAAGCCCTCACAAGGCCCATTATTATGTACGCCAGCCCTGTATGGGGTTACACAGCTAAGTCGAACCTCAAAAAGCTGCAGATGATCCAAAACAAATGCTTGCGGTTAGGACAAAAGCTCCCGCGAGATACACCTACGCGGGAGCTAGAACGCATAACAAATACGCCAAGCATCAAAGCCTTTGTGCGACAACTTGCACTAAGGTCACAACGCTCCAGGCGCTATTCGGCAAACCCACTCGTAAGAGCCCTCGGCCGACACGATATGGGCCGAAATAGCAAATACCCTACCCCTCGACACATTCTCTTCAGGTAAAGTCAGGAAAGGTAGGTGCTATGAGTAGCGCAAAGCGGCACTAACCCCAGGGACATACAATACAAATGTCACCCCCAAAATACACATCCCATGGAATTCTCCCATGGATAACCCCAACTCCACATTCCCAAGGAAGTCCTTGGTAATGGCTCAGGCCAACCAAGGCGGCCACACGCGCTCCCCTTGCTGCATACATGAAGTGTATATATTTATGTGTAGCAACTAATTGTCTATGTCCATGTGCACGTCTGACTCTCTGTTTCAGTTTGTTTCTTTGTTTCAGCTTAAGTTTAGTTAAGGCAAAAAAAAAAAACACCTTTTAGTTTTAAAAACCCTTCCCCTGGCTTGCCGAAAGGATAGCCACTATTAATAATCATTAGCTTATAGTTTCAGGACGAGTGTATGCAGCGGCGGAGTGATTGATAACAACCATCAGCTATGGCCAGGACACGAGAGAAGAAGCCCCTGTTCGCAGGCGTGGCTCCCCTCTCCGGATCACGGAGACTTGGTACTAGGACGCTCTAGGGGGGGCGGACTGTGCTCCGAACCTAACCCCGGAAGTGCAGTTCGTCCGCCATTGCGGACGCGCTAGTCCCAGCAGTGCCAAGCCAACTGATTCCCACAAATACTAATCTCGGCGAGGAAACGGATTTTGCAACTGTTGCATGATACACCTCCCATACTAACAAAACCTACTCATTTCCATACCCACATTATCCTTGCATGTGGCAATAACCAAGCCGCCAGGTTTTACGTGTAGACAATCTTTCCTTTCTGTCTATGCGGTTTTCCCTGGCCCTACAATCTTACCGTTGTATATGTGTACATATTTATATGTGCACATATATGATAATATATACCAATGTTAATATCAACCCATGATGCATCGTAGATCGCGACCGCGATGGGACAGGCGCAAAGCCTCAAAGGGCAATCCTTCTCTTTCCAATCCCCTATGCTTTCTCTTCTACTATGTAGACTAACTGCATGTCGGAGGCACCAGTAGTAAGGTCGGGTGCCACGCGGGGGGTGGGAAACCTTTCGGGGCCCCCCCCCGAAAAAAAAAAAAATCCCCATCCGCATTCCTTCTTCAACTTTCTACGGCCTTCTTCAACCTGCGATAGACATTCGTGCCTTCCGCCCTTCTCCGGGGCATTCTAAACTTCAGGCCTAAGCTACATTTCATGGTTGAAACTACCATGCACCACAACAGCAGAGAACTTCTGCACTGAGAAAGTGCATTCTACATTTTACTCCAAACCGCAAGAAGCTGCGCCAAATCGCAGTTATAAATGCCATGTTATTTGGCATTCAAGAAATAACATCAAACCTAACGATGTTAAACAATGTACAACGCTGGTGAAGAAGAAGATCGCCCTGGCGAGGTTATTTTCCTGATGCTGGACATCTCAAATTTTACTGCTAAAAATCAAGTGTTGGCCACGGCAGTCTCCGTCAGTATGCTTTCTAGTCATTGCCACTAAAGATATGTTTGTGCCTTTTATTATTGTTTTAATAATCTTCGTTTTAAGTGTTTTTGCTAGCAAGTGCAAGAATATATTAAATTTGTGTGTGCATCAAGCAGAATGAACTTTTGTCTAATAGCACATGGCTGTGCCAACCTAATTAAAATTAATGAACATTTGCAATTGCCCCAGGCGGGCCAACATAATTAATTTTTTAATTAAATCTTATTTATTAATGTGTTTGCGAGTTTCACCATATAAATAAAAATGTTCAGTAAGGTATTGAAAGAACCAGGCCGCATTTCCTCAGCCCAATCCTTTCAGTCTAAGTTTCTCTTAAGGAAGTTATTTTGTCCAGGCCTTAAGCCTGATGCTGTTCTCCCGTTTATGTGTATGAATTTGGGCTGTTCTTCACATAACCAGGGTGTGTGTAGAATCTGTCTGATAACCGGTGTTAATTGTGGCTGTATTAGTGTGTGTTATGTGTTATCTGTTTTAAGTCAAGTATGGACTGCAGACATTCAATTTTCAAGTAGTTCCTACTTTTGCTACCAAATGCCACCGACAACAACAACTAGTTCTAAACTTGGTTACTAGATGACACTGCAGTCGGCTCCTGGCGATGAACCTTGGAACCTAAGAGCGTTAGTCAAATCTAACCTACAATTTAGCTTCACACAAGTGTAATTAGTGGAAGGTTCTTTTACATGCCATAAATCTATGACATAGGCTCGCCGGTTTTACTTCCCCTCCGAAGGAAGGCATATTGTTAAGGGTTACTACACAAAATTAAAAATTCAAGCTAAGTCAGGATTCTTTCTGTACAATTAGATCTCCCTGAATTTGTGACAGTATTATAAAATTACAGAAAACTATCTTTAATAGAACTAGGCAACACTGAAATATGACTTCATCACTTCAATATTATAAAATGTATCATGTTATTGAATAATTGCCAGTATGGTGATTATATCCCTGGCTTGAGTGAGTAGAGCAGACAGTCAACCACGTAGGCCTATCACTACTTGCATATCATTAGCTGGAATTGAAATTCTAATTTGAAAACCACTATAATAAAGCATCATTTTAATCAATCATGAGGATGAAGGATAGATGGGCCAATGGAATTTGCTTTTAGTTCAAATATATTATTTAAAAAACTGAACGATGTACAAACCAAATTCAGCACATTTAATGTTTTAAAAAAATATCACCAGAAGTTCCATATAAACAATCAAATCAATACAAAACTACCAACACTCTTCAGTTGAGGTTTACATTAACATAATGGTATTTCATGTTCTCAACTGTATATATTTCATATGCTTTCTGACAAAGGAACAGGAGAATTCCAGATATAAAAGTATTAGTCCACTGCAATATTATTGCTGCTGAAAGTAAGGTCGCTTTCGTTTGTGTAACAGTATGTCAGCATTCAACAATACAGACTCATGGATATAGAGAACATCATGTGCAGTCATACAATGAAAGCCTTTTAAACTTTGAAGTCTGGAGCAGAACGGTCCTTCATAAGTTGCAGGAATCTTGTCTGTGTCCGGTCCATAAACAAAAAAAACGGCAAGAATATTGAAAAGTGGGTGACAGAGCTTATCGTTTCCTTGTTTATGTTTTTATATTTCACTGTTAACACCTGTACTGCATGCATGCTATGTGACATAGATTAATTCTGGTAAGCAGCACCAGTAATAATAATGTGGTGGACTATTACCCTACAACTGCACAACTGCTGTAAAGTCTGATTACCAATACGTCATTGTAGTGAAAGAAACCATTTTTCAGTGCTGCCTAATTCTAATAAAGAAAGCTTTTCAGTCGGTCAACACGTCTGTCAGGTAGTCAACCCGAAGGCTGGTTGGATCCTCACGAATTGTGCCCAATTACATTAGGCGGGAAACAAATATTTACATAAATGATATGCACATTGTACACTGAAAAATGGCTTCTATCACTTTATTTACTAGTCATAAGTCAAATGTTTTTAAAAAAGGTTCTTTTTTTGGATATGATATTGTAATATGGTATTTGCATCAACTTGATAAGTCTTTACTCTACCTGACTTCAAATGATTAGAATGTGAGCTTTCATAAAAAAAAAACATTGAATTGATATATTTTAAGAAGAAAGCACCATGGAAATGACTTAACACTACTATATAAATTATTACCAGAACTCATGCTCATTAAAAACAATATAACATAGCTGTTTTTTATCTGCATACCGGTACTGAATTCCCAGCAACACTAATAAATTCTAACAAACATAACATATATGGCATTTCCAAATCCAGATTGAACCCACAAGTTTCAAATTACAAGGACAAGGTGAACACTACCACTGAGACAGTTAAAAAGGATTCTTTTTTTTAAGTTAACACAATACAGTTTATTGTAATCAAAACATTTAAACATTACCTGAGGGCTGTGATGCTATTCAAAGAGGGTCAGATGACCTCAATGGTCCACTCATCATGTGCTGAAAGAGTTTGCCAGGTCGAAATATGGCCACCCTGTTAAGAGCAGAGTATTTGTATTGACATGGCCAATAGTGCATTCCTTTAGACAATGCAAAATAGTATAATGGTAGAGGAGGCAGTTATTTCCAATCATTTTGGCTTCAATCAATATGCGTACCAGTGTGAAATAAACCTGATTGTTCTGCATGAACATGAATAGTTTGTTATTGTTGATTTAGGGTATTGGGTCATTGTGGTCATCAACCTTGCATACTTGGGTGCATGTGGGATTTGTCTAATAACCTGCTTTGTCTGTACCATACTTATAATTTGGACTCATAGAGGCAATTTTGAACATATATCTTAAAGCAAGTAAAAAGTTATTGGTACCATACTCCTCTGCAAAATAATGATCAATGGTATTATATTTTTTTAAATTAAGGGGCTTGGGGTATCATGGTCATCAGCCCTGTGTACTTGAGTGTGTGGAAATTGTTTCAAGTCTGGAGCATCTTCTAGAATTAAGGTAGGTGCCCTGTGATTTCAAATAAGGTTCCAATCTGGCAATTATCTGAAGTGAATGTGGAAAAACTAGGGAAAATCCTCCACATTCTAAATGGCCAAAATTTGAACCTCAAATATCCAACTGTCTTCCATCTAGGTCAGTTATGAAGTGTTAAGACTGCTCAGGTATGCTGGTGGGTAATGGACCAACGGTAACAAATAAATCAACAGAGAATACCATACATAGCCTAAATAGTAGAAATAATCATTGGACAGTAAAACAAGGATTAAAAAATAGGCATTATTGATCTAATGGATAGTGCCATATATTGACTCACCATAATGACTGCCATTCTATAAAATAACCATGAGCACATGCTCTATATATGTATATTTACAATAAAGGAAAAAGGCACCGTACACAAATGCTGCAACAACACAGTGCAAGACAAAATATAAGTTAAAAAATGTGAAAATAATCCAATGACAAGTTTCTTTCATTATTTAAATGTTATACTTGTAATGGAGAAATAATCATATGACAGAAAAACAAGGATAAAAAAATAAATGATCTAATGCAGAGTAAAAACTTAAACTGCGATATATATTGACTCATCCTAATTTTTGCCATTCTTTAAAATAACTATGGGCGCATGCCCTATATATATATTTATAATAAAGAAAAAAGGTGCATAAATGCAACAACAACAACAACACAGTGCAAGATAAAATACAAGGTAAAATATTTGAAAATAATCCTGTGTTATGACAAGTTTCTTTAAATAATTTTGATACTTGTAATTGAGAAATACAGGGCAGTTAAAAATAAACATGCTGTATGAGGCTGTTCAAATGAGCCAGCTGAAGGAGGTGAGAGCCATGAGATGTGAATGGACAAGGAGACATTTGGACTCAGCAGTACAGAGTAAGAAAATCAGAAGTAAACCAAGGAATGATGGTTAGGCACAGCCAAGAACTAATTTTATGATGAGAGGTGCAAAACTAACAGCAAATAGGGGATGATGGAGGCAATTTGTGTACTCACAGAGACTTGTAGACTAGATTAAACTCCACATGGCATTACAGACTATAATGAACATATTTTTTCAACAAGGGAAATAATTGAGGCGCTATACTCAGATTGTGCTGAAATTTAGGAGCAGGGTAGCTGAGCGAATGCATAGTACTAGAAATAAGTAATGACCCAACTCTTTTAGTTGCGGGAAGATGAGTCCCACTGTGCATGATACACGAGGCATTATAGTCGTCATGAGGAAGGTCTTAGTGTCAATTCAAATTAATGCTGTGAACAATTTTGGTAATTAGACTATAAAATTACACACAAAATTCATGAAATATGAATGTCTATCTTCACAATAGACAAGTGACAGAAGGGGTTTCATTAATCATCTTCGATATTTTGTAATGATGCCGAAACAAGTGATGGAGAGACAGATGACTGGAAAGAGAGGATGAGGAAGACCCAGAGTACTGTGGATGGATTTACTGAAAGATAGTATAAAAGAACAGACCAGAACCTGGAGTGGAGTTCAGTGGTTAAGAAAGGATGGTGGACAGACATACAGTAGTTAAGTGGAAGGGTGTCATATTTGCTCCAACCCAGCCTAAGCTGGAAAACTGAAATTGATGTTGATGATGATAATGATTTGTAATGAATACCTAGGTGGATCTTGTCTCGACAAAAGTAGTTCAATTAATGTCTAGTTTCAGAGGGAGACGGTGACACAAGTAATAAATGTATGGCGTTTGCCTGAGTGTTAAGTCAGCTCACTGAGAGCTTGCATGCTCTCGGACCCAGAAGCAGAAGATTCGAACCTCAATGGAATGGTACAGTTTTATTTTTGTTGTTTTTGTTTTCTCATACATTTCACTTACAAAAATTCGATTTTACTACTGGCATCAAATCACTCTTTCATTCCCCTTTACACAAGTATTTGGACACAACTTATAAAACGAAGGTCGACTTACAACTAATTCCAGTCCCTCAGTCTGCGTCAAGGTGTAAACAGAGCTCTGCCTCCTAGTACATGTCCAGTGTCTTACATCTGAGACTTCTACAAATTCATGTGTGTAATTAATATTTCTAATACTGTACATTATAGGGGTGAAAATCATATAGACCCAAATTAATTTTGAAGGCTCTAATTATAATAGCAAGCTTAGTTATGGAAGGAAGGGTCGAGGACAAGAACTGTAGGGGTAGACCAAGGTTAGAATATGTTCAACAGATTGCCTCAGTTGTAGGGTGTGGTATCTATGTAGAGATGAAACGATTAGCTCAGGACAGGGAGGCATTGAGAGCTGCATCAAACCAGTCAAACGACTGAAGACTCAAACAACAACAACAATTATAATGTTACATTTGTGAAAATGATACGTGCACCCTGCCAACTAGGGTTAGTCAAGATCAGTTTGCAAGACAAGGTGAACAGAGTGATCAGGAATTAAGTCTGCTATACGCACACAGTCACAAGGCAATGGATTAGTGATTTTGAGTATGAAAATAGAAAGGGCCCAAAGCAAACGGGGAACTTAGTGGTTGATTTCTAGCACTGAACAACCATTTTCAAGGCATAGTACAACATTCACAATCAGACACACTTTCAGCAACACTATTTTGATATGACAGAGTCAAACTTGAATGGCATTTGTATAAACTGATAACTCCATGTCCAGGAATAGCTCCAGAGATAGAATTACGGTACCGTATATATGATACATCTGTGGGCTAGGAATGTTATGGCTTCAGGCCCGTGTATTAAGCTCTGGGTGGGAGTTTGCCCACCCATGCCCATTGGGTACAGCGCCATATCTGTACTTGCCATGCTGCTCATATAGATGAGTGACACTGCAGTTTTTAATATAAGTGGCAGAACAGAACAATCTACAGATAGATTGGGTTTATTTGCTGTTACTCACACTTTCATTGGCACATACTAACCAAAGGCATCTATGGAAATGATCAATCGATTGAATTGGATTAATAAATGATAGCAAACAGTGAACATAAAGCTCCACCACACATGTTGCAAGCAGTCAGTTGTGAGGCTTATTGATTTGTTAGGGGCTTTGCTACCACATGGTCAAGTAGCCCCTCGTGCATGTAATCTGTTTGATAACCTGTGTCATTGTATGGCTGTAGTAGTGTGTGCATATTTGTAATTGATGTTAGGATTGGGAAGGAGGTAACTGTGGGCTAAGTTAGGAACCATCCCAGCATTTGCCTGGAGTAGAAGTGGAAAACAATGGAATACTACTTCCAGGATAGCAGAGCCAGAAATTAAATAATGATGATGATAATGGTTGTTTTATAGGGCCAACTACGTGCTTATCGGCCCAGGAATTAGAACCTGGACGACTGGGGTGACAACCAAGAATGCCAGCCACTACACAAGGCGGACAGTTATTATGGATCACTTAATAAATAATAATAATAAATGGCAGAATAGAGGTAACATTATCAAGCTACAAAGGGTAGAATAAGAGGAAGAGCACAAGAGATACTCATGCATAGACTAGAGCAGGATGGCAACCTAAAAGTTAATGTCATGAAGAAAAGTTGATCAATCACCATTAAAAATGCTATTAGAGAGAGAAAATGGGTCATGAATAGAGAGAACTAAGTACTAATTGGATGAAGTGAGAGTTTGTAATGAATGAGTCAGTGAGCGAATGGACAAGTGATAAAGAACATGTAGACTATGTAAATCAACATGAATAACAGGGTTTCACTAATGCTCACATGTGGGCAATGTGTCTCACAATGCAACCAAGACTCCACACAGTATAGTATACTCCTGTCAGCCTGTTTCATTCAAATGTGGCTGTTCAATGCTTACATCAAAAAGCAAGGACCAGTAACATTACATTTAAAAGTGAATGGATAGTCTTGTGTACTTTAATAGAGCAAGGCACGAGCACAACCTGTTTAATATGCAGTCATATATGGAGAACGCTAGCGATAAAGAGCAAAAAATACCATATTGACATAACTTCCTATAACATTTTCTTTAACTAAAGTATTGGAGTTTTCAATAAAAGTAATCTTTGCAATTCGTAGACAACAAACACCGTCAGTAAGTGATTAAATTGTTCTTTCAATTACAGTACAACACAGTTTACTTATGCAATGCATCATCATGTATATAGTTCACAGTGAAAGTTGGTGCTTATAAGATGCACTGCACAGTGTAGTGCACCTTGTGAAGCCTTGCTGTAAAGTATAAATAATGCATTTTTATGTAGCTTGCCATTTTTATTTTTATACATAGCCAATATTAAAAAAAAAAAAAAAAAGAGAGAGAGAGAGACCAGGAAACTATATGTGTATGGAACCAGCCATACTCCCATGGCTTTCATAAATGCTGTGAGCTGAGCTACTTTGGGTCAAGGTTTGATCCTGGTAGCAGCAAGGACTTGTGACTTGCTCCCTAGCAACTCATTAGACATAATACCTCGTTTGAACTCCACGTTCACAATTCTGATTAGGCCCCGATCCCGAACAATTTGGGATGTGTAAATGCAACAGGATTTCATGATCTCCTTAATATTATTGCAAATGGTTTGGAACAAATATTAAGGAAACTACATAACGGAATGGCACAATTGAGCAAAATTACAAGCGTCAGGTCACAGAGTTTGTGATAAATCTATTAATTCAACTTTTCAAGACTGCAATCGACTTGATTAAAATATGCTTCTGAACTTCCACTTTTATCGGTCAAAGGAGCCACTCCACTCACTAAGTAGTCTCTGTGCTCTTAAGGAAACAACACAAAATTATTTACACTCAAATTTTCAGTACACCACATCATAATTGTTACTTACAATAGTTCCCCATACTATGTTCGCTACCATATGGCAGCTTCTTCAGGTGGATGGTTATGACTGTGCTCCACGAAACACGGCCACCAGACAGCGCTGAGGAGAGAGACTGTGACGTCACATCCACTGTAAGAAGAAGCCACAGTATCGCAGAGTGCAGTTGTAATAGTCCAGCTGCCACATGGTAGCAAGAACTTAGGTAAGAACGGCAACAATTATGATGAGTGTACCGAAAATTTTAGTGTACATGAACTGTATCATCATGGAAGTGTTAGAAACACAAAATTAATTATAACTGATAATTTGATCCTGCATTTCATGAGTCAATGTTAGTTTAAGACAGTCTCAAAACTGGTTGCCTGACAGGGCCAGAGTCATTTGGGTTTGTAACAACCACAGTGTTGTCAGCAATTGGAGGTTCTATCCACCTTGATTTACAACAAAAACACACTTTGTAGATCAACAAATATATTGTCTCTGTTGAGTACGACTTGAATATGTGACCGCAGTCGGGATTCGAAACCGAAACTTCTACCATCTGGTCAGGTGATTTGAGCCACCTACGCTCTTTTGTTTCTTTGTATACACGGTGCGAGATAGTACCAAACGCACGGGGTTGGCATTCCTGACATAGTGACAAGATGTCTACCAGATACTTCATTTCAACTATATAAGTAGTGTCGCTATTTGGGATGGCTGGGTGGGTCTATGACAGCGGACGAGTCAACATCTATTAATTTATCATCTCCAGATACCATTACTACTGGTACTTTGGCTAATTTCATTACTAATTTTTTTTATACACATATTCTCACGGTGTGCAGCGCTACCAAAGATTCTAGTAATACCGAATGTGAATGAAACGAAAATCATTATAATTAGGTATACATAACAATGTTTCAATGCACCATTATTTATGATCTCCTCTTAAGTATACTTTACTATACATGTCATAAATGATGATGATGATAATTGTTGTTTTAAGGGGCCTAACATCTGGGTTATCGGTCATATCATTAATAAAAGGGTTGTTAGCTACACAATGTAATAAAATCAAAATAAATTACAAAATAAAAGTGGTTTTGCTGCCATGTTGCTTTAACGCTATTCTTTTGTTCATGAAACGGCCAGCAATCATCGCTCTCGAATTGAAATGAATTAATGAATTAATCATCGCCAGTGCTGATCGTTGTAGGAAAACCAGCCCATTTGTTTACGCATTAATAAAGCAACGAAGATCGCCAGCGATGTGTGCTCGGTGATCATCGCCGTAGCAAAACCAGGCCTTAGGATTGCTTTTGATCTGCCTAGTCAATACCTGTAGTTTATTTCACTTTTTAACTACAAATATTGACTAGGTTGTTGTTGATTCTTTTAGGGGCTTTGCAACATCGAGGTCAAATAGCCTCGTGTACTTGGGTGTGTGCAGAATTTTTCTGATAACCTGTGTCAGTGTGATGTCTGTATTAGTGCATGTATCTGTAATGGAGGTAGGATTTGTGTGAGAAGTGACCTTAAGTTAAGCACCATACCGGCATTTGGCAGGAGTGAAAGTGGGAAACCACGGAAAACCACTTCCAGGATGGCTGAAGTAGGAATCAAACCCAACTCATCTCTGTTTTGCCTCACGAGGCTGAGTGTACCCCGATCCATCCCTCAAATCAGAATTAAATTTCTTGACAGAGCTGGGAATCGAACCCGGGCCTCCGCGGTGACAGCCAACATTGCTAGCCACTACGCAATGAGGAGGACGTATTGACTTGGCGTAACAATAACAATCCTATTAAGAAAAAAAAAAATACATTAATGGTATGCAAGTCAGCATAGAACCTATTCACATCCCTAACCAATATGATTAAGTTTATGGAATTCTTTGAAAATATATCATGGTTGGAGTGTGGCTAAACGCACGACAGGATTGCACTCACATTTTCAGCGGATATGACCTCTCCAAGGAGAACTATGCCCTAAAGCAATTTCTATGTTTCAAATTCCTTGTTATTTCCCATTCATCATCATCATCGTTTCTTTGCTCCAGCAAGCTGGGTGCGGTTATATATGAGCCATCTCCAATATGTCCTGTCCATCCATAACTGTTATTTATGTATTTGATGCCAGTTATTATCTCTAGCTTCAAGGTCCTTGTAAATTTGCTTCTCCCTCGCATCGCGAGGTCTTCCTCTGGGTCTCTTCCCAGGGACACTCTGGCCAAAGTACACTCGAGGTATACTGTATGGTGTTTACCATTGTATGCAGTTCATACGAATATAATTTGTATACATATGTTTTACAGCAGAAAAACTGTAAATATTTTCGTTGACCTTATGGTGCTGTACGACAGCTTTGCATCGGCCCACTAGTCTCCAAACAGGATTAGCTTAATACTGTTCCCCACAATTTAAGGAACAAGACTTGTAGTATTATGTGATTATTAACCTTGCAGCCGTAAGCCACGGGACCTCCATTTTACATGGAATCCGGAACAATGGGCGAGGTATTTCACCTTGAAAATCTCACATGCATTAACCAGAAATAGGAGCTGCTACACCATGGTAAGAAGCAAGCAACTTGACTAATGCACTATCACAACCTATTCCCATGACAAACTTATTTGCAGCCATTGGGTCGGTCAGAGTGTCTCTTGCATACAGAGAGTGAAGTAGACAGTGTAAATGCTCACCATTTTGAATTTTGTTTTGAAAAATGAGAAGTATGCATTAATGACTATGATGGTACAGTAGTATTTATTTAAATTGATATCAGAGATATGAAGACTTAGAGACATAAAATAAAGGGAGGAGAACAAATATACGGGTATTTAAACATGGAGAAAATCCTAGCCTCGAAGGAGATCATTGCAGATGAAAAATAAAATAAATTTATTGTTAGGTGGAATTCAGACAGAACAAAATCTCTAAAGAAACAAAAAATCTACATAATGAAGACATAAGCCGAAGAATAAATATTTTAAAATTATTTTTCCAGACCAGCTGTAGGCCATACGTAAATATTAGCTCTATCAGGCTCAATTCTGTAAAATTTAACTTCGAATAGGCTACTCCAAAATTTGAAGAAACATATACCACTTGCTACTACAATACATGTAGAATTCCAAAATTGGCATTGTTTTACTTGATTATCCTGTTGTTTCTATATAAGAATCAATGAAAGTGATGTCAATCCGGATGGGCCATTATTCAGATCAAGAGCGTGTTGTTTAAACAAAGTATTAGGTTTCAAATGTTGTTTTACCTTGATCTAAAATTAAACACTAAACAGACTAATGCTATATAAATATAAAAATACCAAGGTATCTCAATACAGAGCACCCAATTTCAAAGTTCTCCAATTTCTCTTCGCATTGTTTAAGATAGTGATGTTTGGAATTATGAATGTGTAATGTTTATGAATGATGTTAGGTACAGTGAGAAATTTGATGTTACAATGCTCCCATCTGACTCCTCTTCACAACCACAGTCCCACAAAATTTTCTGAAAATAAAATAAATAGATAACTATTTTGAGAACATAGATCAAACTTATATTCCAGGACAGTGAATTCCATGGTCTGTAGTACAAATCACATCTTCAGAATGTCTGAGCTGGAACATGATCTAGTATTCAATGTTGTAAAAAAATATGTACAATTCATGATACTGTAGGTTCACTTTCAAACATTCTAAGATGCAAAAGTTAGGGATGTTACATGAGAATATTGGAAGGCAGTACCATTCAGATAACCAATGTCTGTTTCGTGGTACTGACACTAGCCCTCCTGAGGATTACAGGACATTTTGTCCAAGAAATTTTGTACCACAGACAATTCACCATACATAACATTTAATCACAGGTATCAAAATGTCATCAATACAATTTGTCCTAATGATAATACAAACCTCATGATTCTGTTCTTTCTATTGTTATAACAACTTTTAGGTGTGAAATCTTACAAATTATGGAACAAATTCCCCATTTACAAACAATTCACCCCTACTATTCTAAACATTTCCTTCCCTACACCCTTGCACTGAAGAGCAACAGTATCTGCTCCAACCTCGATGTCCTTGCCTCTTACCGTGAGTCATTCACAATGGCCTTCAGTGAGAGCCCCTACGTAACTCACCCAAAGCTGAATTTCCCAAGCCACTCATCCCCGTTCTACCCCTATCACCCATCCATTGAACACATATCCTCTGTCACCAAATACCATCTCACCGGCTGCCACCCACTCTTACTTACAGACATCCTTACACACCATCGACCCTGCAAAACCTTGTTCCAGCACAGCTCATTCCGGTGTGAGCAGCCAAAATAGAGTGTGTCACCTTACCTGATCACAAAACCATAGAATTTACCCCATCCAAGGCCACATTAACTGCTCTTCCAAACATGTGATCTACCAGTTAGAACACAAGAATTGCTCTGCTTTGAATATTGGCCTCACATCTACCTCCTTGTACAAGTGTAAACAACTACAGAAGTACTTGCAAACAGCACAACCACATCCCCGTTTCCACCCATGCCCAGTCCCATAACACTGCCTTAGACGAATAAGGGGAAAGAAGCTTGTAGTTGTATGTTGCCGTTCATTTCACAATCAGAACCTCAATTTTACATGGAACCCAAACCAGTTATCTTGACATTTCACATTGAAAACCTCACATGCATTAACCAGGAATTGAACCCCAGTCCGCTTTGGTGAGAGGCAAGCAGTTTGACCACTGTGCACACATGGACGGCGTTATGCATTAAACAGCTATCCACCAAAAGCTGATATTGAGAAAAACGTGATTGAAAGTTTTGACATTTAAACTATCACAAATTCTCTCCTGTTAGCCAAGTTTGAGTATTAAAAGCAAACAAACCCTTACCTATATGCATTGTTGATAGTTATTGCGTTTAAATTACAAAAATACAGCAAATAATTGATTTATTAGCAATTGACACTTAGCTGCTTTATGTTATCTGTGAGTTTAGTTACGCATAAAACTGCTAAGTGCCATTTTTGGTGAATAGCTTGTTGTTACGTTATTCTATCGAACACGATAGTTATGCGTAAACCGTCTAAGCACCTTTTTTAGTCTTTTAGCCCTTTATACATTTTTATTTTCATGCCAGTTTCTGGGAGACTTTGACGCGTACAATGAATACTCCTTACCTTACCCCGTGGCACTACAGTCCATGAAGGACCTTGGCCTGTCCCACCACAGTCTTCCAGCTTTTCCTATTCCGTGCACGCCTCCTCCAAGCTCTGACACGTAGCATCCTGATATCCTCCTCGACATCGTCCAGCCAGCGCTTTTTCGGTCGCCCCCGTCCTCGCTTTCCCGTGGGCCGCCCATTGAAGACCTGATACACCATCCTTGACTCCGGCATTCGCTGGACATGTCCAAGCCACCGAATCCGGGAACTCTTGACCTCTGCGACGATAGTAGGGTCCCCATACAGATCATAGATCTCCTTGTTGGCGCCACACTCCACGATCACACACAGGCCCATAGATCTTACGGAGTACCTTCCTCTCCCACCTGTTAAACAAACCCTCATTCCTCCTAGTCAACACCCATGTCTCACACCCATAGGTGACAACAGGTCGGATGACTGTCTTATAGATAGTTTTCTTACAACTGCGTGATAACGTTCTTGATCGCAGCAGATGGGAGAGACTGAAGTAGCTTCGGTTCCCGGAGCGCAGTCTCAATTGATTTCCTCGAGACAGTCAGATCCCTCGGTGATAGTCGATCCAAGGTATTTGAAAGTGCTGGTCTTAGCAAAAGTCTTATTATTATCAATAACAAGCTCCTGGGATACCGCACCCTGCCTCACGGTGGTCACATACTTTGTATTCGTGCTATTCACCCTCAGCCCAGCTCCTGAAGCCATCTGGTCTAATTCAACAAATGCCCTCTTCACATCTCCTGATGTCCTTCCCAGCAAAGCTGCATCATCCGCATATGCAAGACAATGGATTGGCCTATTGTACAATGAGTACTCGTGTGTCCTTAATTGCAATTTTACTCTCAATAGTCTAATAGAAACACAGATACATTTGAATACCAGAATCAAACTTAAAGCAATAATTATACTAAATGAACTAATGCTATAAACATTGGTGTTACATTCTACTTTATGATGTAAATGTTTTTCACACAATAGGAAATTGACACAGTCTTAGGTTTCATCTTGTATCGAGAAATCGAGTTCACTACCAAAACCGTCGATGTCGTCAAAACTGTTTCCATCTGAATGAAGGCCTTCGTAGAACTCCTTGGCATCGGATGGTATCAGATGCATGACACTTTTGAGATCCTGTTATTTTGGCTCTGATATAGCTTTTCCGTTTGGCCATAGAGCATTAAGGCAAGAACTGAGGTTATTCTGGTCACATTGGCGTGCGCTATTTCTCCTCTTCAAATTGATTACTTGGCCGTCTTTGTCATCGAAAGTACGTTTTAAAGTCAACAGCCATGGGCTTTTCTTACTTATTTCAATTTCCCGTGTTGTTAGCCAGCTTACTCCATTGCCATTGATATCTTTCTTCCTATTTATTATTTGTTTCTCTACGGATGCCGTGCCCACAAAATCCTCTCTTTTCATTTATTTCACGACCAGCTTGTTTTTCTTTCGGCAAGTTCTCATTACTTCCTTGTAATCTTCTGGTGTATATAGTCTTTGATGAAACTAAAAGGACTTCAATATCTCCGAAATCATCATCATTGGGCAAATAGCTGTGCCCGGAAACCAGAAATCGCATTTTTATTGTCTTTAGAGTTGGATGTGACACCATGATAGACTTCAGCATTAGGACCATTTTTATGTTCCGATTCTGCCCTCCGCAGGAATCGGACCAAAGCACAAGTTGTTCCGTGCGTTTTCTAAATGTTCAGTGATGTAATTTCTTAGACAAGAGCCCACTTCTTGGGCTCCACGCCCAGCTTGGCCCTCGAGCCACAGGTAGCAGACGCCTTTGTTCGATGAAGCGTCATGAATTTCACAGCTATACAGCCATAACTGACGTTTGTAGAATATTATGTTTGTTGGAATTCTCGGCAGGGGCAGTGTCCTCTGCATATCAAAGCTAAGCACCGACAGTCCATTAAAATCGGTTGCTTTTTGAAAGTCACTCTTCATTGCACTTCGAGCATTTTCTGTATCCTCCTGATGAGCAAGCAACTTTAGCACATCAGTGTCACCATTTTTATTGTTTTTTTGAGCATTTGCAGAGTCACAAAAGTTGCATGTGTCTTTCTTAAGCGGTTTTCGTCGTAGGTTGAATCTGGAGTAAAATACTTTCTTATAGCGTGAGAGGGAAACTGGCTAAGAATATTCCTTTATGTATAACTCATACATAACTGGAAGTGTGACATGTGACGGGAGAAAGAGAGTGCTTGTTTCTGATCTGCAATAATGTGACTTGTACTTAAGAAATTTATTAATGTGCTCGATAATTTCAGCCATCATACTATCAGTTATTCTGTTATAACCTCCTGATTTACCTCTTTTATCCTTAATAATTCCTTGTAGTTCGTTGGCTTTTTTAAGATAATTGTTAATGCGATCCCCTGATATTCTTAGGGTCTGGACAAAGCACATTTTACAGACTGATACTCCTGCCAGAGTGTAACTTCTCGTCATAGCTCTTCTACCAGACAACCCAGACAAAGTGTGAGAGACAATGAAATGTCACTTGGCTGTTTCTTGCAGAACTCAATATAGCGTTTCGACGGATTGCTTCATAGTTTCGCCTCATAGCCGATTAATGCAAAACTCTTAACCTAAGATAAAGGGAATGGCGCTTAGACTTTTCTATAAAATGAACGGTTAATATTAAGAAAAATGGCATACTTATGTAAAAAGAATGTAGTTCCAGACCATACACACTAGATGGTGCTAATAACTCAATTTCCAAAAATTGGCGCTTAGCCGCTTAATGCATAACGCCGTCCAACATGCTCCGCCTTGGTCAAGTGCATTATAGGTTCCCCCTTCAGCCTCATTCCCTTCTCTTGGGTACTCCCAACATTGCAAACCAATTTATTCATAATTCTAGAACTGACCATGGGCTCAGCATTAGATAGCTTCCACACTTCATGCCTGCCATACAACCCTTTCTCCATCACCACACAGAGCTCTAACCAGGGTAGCATTCATTCTTCTCACAATGACTTAGGTCCTGCTGTACTATGAGTGCAGCTATTATCTACTTACCCAGTTAGTTTCTTTTTTAGTTCTTTTTACCTTCCTAGTTTATTTTATTATGATTTTTGATGCATAACTACAAATGGTATATGTCAGACTTGAACCGTAATCCTCCTTCAGCCTCATTCACACAAATATCAAATCATCATCAATCAAACTCAGGGATACACTATATTCTGGTTTACATCATGTATGTTTGTTAGCAGTGTAAGTGTAACCCTGAATTTGAACGATGATAATTTGACATTTGTGTGAATTAGACTGAAGAAGGACAAAGTTCAAGTCCGATACAAATACCATTTTCAAGAGTGTAATTTTAATGTACTCACAGGCAGATAAGCTAGATTTTAGTAGCTGGATATATTAATTAACATAACTACAGTTACTATTAATACTACTACTGTATTAAAATATTTTTTCCAGCAATAATAATAATAATAAAATAATAAGGATTTTTCCATCAGTAGATGAGTTGAAGCAAACCAACCCTGTGTATGTAAATTTTTGCATACCTTATACAGTCGTATCATGATGTACTACAGTTAAATTCTAATTCAACTTTCCCCTCGCTGCACCTTAAGTACATATTCTTTCTGTTTAATTTCCTCAATTCTATCCAATATTTTTTTAGCTGCATTGACATTTGGTCTGCCACACTCATCAACATCTGTAAACAGAAAAAAATCAAAATAGACACTTTCAAACCAAGAAATTGAAAAGTTTAATTTCTAAGAATCTAAACAACACCACAAACAAATTGAAGACATCTGGCTCATGCACAACTCGAACCAGAGATTAGCTGGACATGCCAGTTCCCCCATGTATTTGATGAAGATGGTGGAGAGAAAGTAGAGCATATGCAGTTTTCGGTAAATTTTAGAGGACTGTTGACTATTTTAGCTCCTGCTTGACGAAGGAAAAATATATTTTGTCGGGTGTTTTTGGAGACTTGTGTGCCCAAATGATCCTTACAGCTATGCTGGCAGGAGCTTAACCTCCTGGTAGGGCCACCCAAGCCAGACAGGTCTAAGACTAAGATCGATACCCTGGTCCTCCAGGTTGGAGGTTGGGCATCTACCCTGTAAGAAAATTTAATGTTACGGATACCTTACAAGTGCCTTGGAATGCTGATCACCAGCTGGCAAAGGAAACGGTTGATGAGAAGGAAAGCGAATATTATGTTAGCGAAATGGAATGTGAAAACCCTAAGGAGACCCAGGAAATTGAGATTAGAGAAGAAATGGGAAAATACCCAGTGGAAATAGCTGCACTACAAGAAATACGATGGAAAGGCCAAGGGATTATAGCGTCAGGGGAACATTATACTGATGTACAGTGGAGAAAAACACCGGGTATGGTGGTACAGGCTTCCTTATACAAAAGTCTGTTAAGTCAAATGTACCATAATAAACTTTAATGCTATAAATAATAGGATGTGCTCAATGCGACTATGAGCAACATTTTTTAGCATCACCATGTGCTGTGTCTATGCCCCCATAGAAGAGGCAGAAGAAGAAGGATAACTCTTACACTAATTTGAAGGAGGAGGTCAACAAAGTACAAAGGCATGATGTGAAAATAATCCTAGGGGACATAAATGCCAAAGTCGGGAAGGAAGAAGTGTTCAGAGATATAATAGGGAAGGAAAGTTTACACGAAGGGAGTAATGACAATGAACTGCGGTTGATAGACTTTGCCATTGGGAAAGAAATGGTGGTGAAAAGTACTTGGCACCCAAGGAAAGATATCAAGAAAGAGACCTGGGTGTCTCCAGACGGAGTTACAAGGAATCAAATAGATCATGTGATTATTGACAAACGACATGCTTCAGATGTTATGGAAGTAAGTACACTGACCGGCAAGAAAAGTGGAACACTTTAACTTTTTTTGTAATTTCTTAATTTATTCCACTAAAATGTACGCTTTAACTCACAAATTTCGTTACAGTTTGCAAATCATACAATTTTCTATTTTTAGTAATGTGTTTTGGGCTGGTTTTTATCAAACGTATTGACAAACAAAACAGTGTTAATGTTTGCACTGCACTGCATGAGAACATTGGTCACTAAAAAAGAGTGTTTCCACCCTTAGCGTCTATGACAGCTTGAAAAAGCTCAGGCATACTGTTTACAACTCGTCGAATGGCATCTGCCGGGATGCGATCCCATTCCTCCAGCAGTGATGTTCTCAGTTGTGCCAAGGTGGTATGGTCACGTTGTCTGACGTTCCCTCCAAGCATATCCCATACATGTTCGATGGGGTTCAAGTCAGGACTACGAGATGGCCAGTCCAGGGTTTGAATCCCCACTTCCTGCAGATATTGTACAACACAGCGAGCAGTATGAGGCCAGGCATAATCCTGCATCAGCATGAAATTCTGACCAATGAAAGGCGCATGGTTCATCAGGATCTCTTCGATGTACCGTACCTTTGGGAATTGAGCGTCCCGTGATCGATTCACACCAACTCAGTGCGGACCATAACGTTGATGCCACCCCACACCATAACCGAGCCACCTCCAAATGGAGTCCTGGAGGAGAAAGCAACAGGGCTGTACCTCTCCCCGCACCTTCTCCACACTCTCTCTTCCATCAGGAGCTCTAAGATTAAAGCGACTCTCGTCAGTGAAGAGAACAGAGGCCCACTGCTCGTGGGTCCATCCCAGATGTTGCCTTGCGAAGCGAAGACGCGCCTCTCTGTGATGTCGTTTGAGTGCGGGTCCACGTGCAGGTCTCCTGGACGAAAGATGAGCTTCTTCAAACCTTCTTCTTACTGTTCGCTCACTCACCCTCACATTTCTGACATTTTCCAGTTGATTTCATGCCTGAAGTGCTGTGGTATGGCGATCATGCAGAACTTACAGAGTGAGAAATCTGTCGTCCCTGGCAATTGTGCTTCTTCTACGGCCTGACCCTCGTCTCCTGTCGTATGTTTGGAGTTCTCTGTAACGTTGCACTGCACGTTGAATGTTACTGAGAGATGATCCAATGACCTCAGCAACATAACGGAAGCTGCGGCCATCCTCCACCAATGCAACTGCCTGTGCAGCTCCTTCACGGCTAAGAGGTATGTTTTAGTGTGAACTGCACATGGATAACTTACTAAAATGTATGACAATGGTTCACACGTGTTCAACAAATGCCAGTTGTTATCCCTAGAACAACAATAAGTGAGCGGCAACACTCATAAACCTTTAATGCTTACAGTGCGCTTCCTGCCATAAAACCATTAAGATAGCCTCATCGAAGATTGGGGGTAATTGGTGGTAATAAACCACCATAAGAAATGTCATATTATCAATTTCTATTCACGGATGTTTCAGATGTTTGTTCTAATGCATGAAAAGCTTTTAAAATGTGATTACATCTCTTTCATGGCTAATTTCATACTATTTAACCGTTCCACTTTTTTTGCCGGTCAGAGCAGATGGGAACACAGATCATTACTTGGTAAGAATCAATTATAGACAAAAAATAGATTCAGCAAGGAAACAAAAAAGTGAAAGGAAGATGAAGCATAATATCGAAAGGCTTCAAAGCAACAAGGAAGCACAAGATGAGTACAGATTGAAAGCGGGAGAAAACATGGAAAACAATAAGAACCTTTGGGAAGAAGGTAATGTGGAAACTAAATGGGAGTTACTGAGAAACACCATCAGTGAAGTTGCAGAGGAAACGCAGGGGAGAGCCAAATTCAAGAGAAATATACAATGGTTCGATGAAGAATGCTCGGAGGCAATCCATGACAGAAACGAAGCAAGACAAAGAATGTTGCAACAGAGAACAAGACAGACAGTGGAGGAATATAAGAGACAAGGAAAAGGGCAAGCAAGTTAAGTAGGGTTAAGAAAAGGCAGAATGAAAGAGAAAGAATAGAACAATTGAATAAAATGAGGGAGAGTGGGGAGATAAGGCGAATTTATGAAAGATCAAAAGAATTAAGGAAAGGATTCCAACCAAGAGTAATCTTTTATAAGGACTAAGAAGGAAATTTTATAGGAGATAAACACAGAGAGATGGCAGGAATATTTCACAGAGCTACTTAATGGACAGGGTGAAGAGGAAACCACGAATGGGGAAGAAGAGGAAGATGTAGGAATTGATGAGCAAGAAGAATTTGAAACACCATATTTAGAGGAAGTTAGAGATACAATCAAGGAATTAAAGAACAATAAAGCCGCTGGAGAAGACGAAATAGAAGTGGAGTTGCAAAAATTCGGGGGTGAGGTAGTGGTAAAAGCAATACATGAACTAATAAAGGAAGAATGGACAAAAGAAGAAATGCCCAGGGATTGGACTGTAGGAATAATATGTCCTTTGTATAAGAAAGGAGATAAATCAGTATGCGACAATTAGAGTGGGATTACTCTGTTGGACGTATCATATCAGGTGTTCAGTAAGATTTTAGCTTCTCGACTGGAGCGTTGTGTAGAGAAAATATTAGGCGACTTCCAAGCTGGATTTAGGAGGAATCACTCCACAATGGACCAGATATTTGTAGTGAGGCAGGTACTGGAGATGTTTTGTGAACAGCTGGATCAACTGTAGCCTATATAGATTTTAGGCAGGCATATGACAGTTAAGATAGAAAGGAGATTTTTAAAATTATGAAAGAGTAAAAATCTGCTAAAATTGGTCAAGCTGACAGAAATTACTATGGAAACAACAATCTGTAAGGTTATATTAAAACAAGAGATGTCCAAAGAATTCATTGTAGAAAGGGGTTTGAGACAAGGAGATGAAATTTCTACATTACTCTTTAATGTAGCCCTAGAAAAAATAATCCAACAAGTACCAATCAATCCAGGAGGGACCATATTTAACAGTCAAGTACAGGTGATAGCATAAGCGGATGATGTAGCATTCATTGCAAGGAACAGTAAAAAATTAGAAGAGAGCTATGTCCTGTTGGAAGAAAGTGCACGAAAGTTAGGATTAGATGGGAAAGAATATCAAAGAGTAGAATAATTCAAATATTTGGTCTCAATAATAACGGAGGATACCAGAACATCAGTGGAAATACAAGGAAGAATAAAAAGTGGAAACAGATGCTATTACGCTCTGCAAAGCATGTTTAAATCCAGAAATGTTAGTAGGAATACTAAAGTAAAAATTTACTTTACAATACTAAGACCTATGGTTATGTAAGGATCGGAAGGTTGGGTTCTGAATAGAAGAGAAGAAGACTGGTTGCGAATATGGGAAAGGAAGATCTTGAGGAAAATATACGGGCCAGTGAGAGAGGAGGAAGGTTGGAGAATAAGGACAAATGTGGAACTACAGGAACTCTTCGGACAGGTAGATATTGTGGTAAAAATTAAGCAAGGGAGGATAAGATGGGCAGGACAAGTACAGAGAATGCCAGAATCGCATAGTGTCAAAAAGGTGTTTACACAAAGACCGGATGGAAGAAGGAGAAGAGGAAGACCCAGGAGACGATGGATAGAGGACGTGGAAGACGACCTAAGGAGTCTGGGAAACAGGAACTGGAGAAGGAAGGCGGAAGATAGAGATGAATGGAGGCAGTTGACAAAGGAGGCCAAGGTTCTTCAGGGACTGTAGCACCGGCTAGTAAGTAATTAAGTAAGTTGACTATTTTAAAGTGTAATGATATTGTGCCAATCAAGGGAGGTGGGATTTTTTTTCTCTAACAATACTCCATTTTTCCCACCACTTTGGTCAATGGTTGGTGCTATAAAAAAACTTAACTGAGATAAGTTTTCGGCCCTTAACCGAAGGATAGTACGAACTTTGAATAAATTCGATTTATCACATACTAAGAAAGTTATAGCGATAATTCACTTTTTCGAGAAAGCTCCATCATTTCCACCCCTTGGTCCGATTTTGCCCATTAATGAACTCTACCAAGATGTTAAACGGTTATATGTTATGTAAAAATTTGAAAGTGATTGGTGCAAAATGAAGTAGTAATTGTGTACACAAGAAAGTGACGAATTATATGATGATGATGTCATCCATTCAGTCGAATCTGACCATCGGCGATTCTATGAATCATCACTCTCCAAGTTGTCCTGTGCCACACTGCATCCTTTAAGTTGTTCCAGGGTGAGGTTGGAGTCTGTTTTAATGGTGTCAAACCAACGTGTCCTCTGGCGACCTGGTCTCCTTGTACCGCTGATCATTCCGAGCATGATTTCTTTTTCCAATGCATCTGATCGCATAACGTGGCCAAAGTATGCTAGCCGCAACATAAATTATATATAAACTTATAAACTAGCGGCTTCGATGGCGTAGCTGGTAGCATGCTGAGCTTCTATGCCCAAGATTGCGGGTTCAAACCCGGCCGAAGTCGTCGGATGTTTTAAGAACGTTAAAAATCCCTCAGTATGCCTTCCTTCGGAGGGGAAGTAAAGCCAGCGGTCCCATGTCATAGATTTATGGCATGTTAAAGAACCTTCCTCTAATTACACCTGTGTGAAACTAAATTGTATATAGGTTAAACATTTGACTAACGTTCTTAGGTTCCTACGTTCGTCGTCAAGAGCCGACTGCGGTGGCATCTGGTAACTAAGTTCTGAACTAGTTGGTCGTTGACGGTGGCGTTTGGCGGCAAAAGTAGGAACTACTTGGAAAAATTGAAGTCTGCAGTCCTTCCTTGAATTAAAACAGATACACACACTAATACAGTCATCACAATTAACACCGGTTATCAGACAGATTCTACACACATCCAAAGTACACGGGGCTACATGACCGCATTGTCGCAGCCCCTAAACTAAGGAACCAACCAACCAAACTTATAAACTGACGGATGTTTTGGGGTCTGGGGGATGTGAAACGCGAAGATATGTCAAATATATTTGGAAGTCGCAACATGGCACCCATTGCAAAAAGCTACCTAAAATACAGAAGGATGTATATTGAAGCATACCACAATGAAATTATGCCCAAAATGTTGATAAATACTGAAATACTCACCCACATAGTAGACTAGTTCACACAAATCATAGCAATCCCGGTTGTTTTTCAGAATTTCTCTTAATTGTTCATAAAATGACAATATTATTTGCTTCTGATGTTTTAAAAAAAAATCTGTAAGGAAAGAAATAAACACATTGAGGATAGTGACCTGAAGAAGAGGATGAATACAATGACATGCTAGGGTATAGGTAAAATAAGAAGAAGAGACATACTGGCACTGGATAATAATCACAATGCTTGTGCAGTAGGTCCAGAACCTGCATATTATAAAGCTCTCAGGATTTCCAATTTATCCACATTATCCTCATTCTTTCTCTATTATATGTACTAGCTTTGATTGCTCATCGCTGATAAGTTCTTAAAGGCAGACAGTTTATGAGGGCAACTTTTATGTCATATACCCATCACCCCCAAGAGAAGAAAGAATAGTAATTTGACAGAAAAATGGGCGACAGCCACTTGAAGGGCAGACTTTCCTTTTAAGTTGTTAATAGTGGGAGTCATCATCGCCATGGGTACTTCAGTCTTTTGACTGGTTTGCCTCTACAATGAGTTTTCTCCATTCAGTTCGGTCCTGTGCAGTATGCAGTCCTGCATTGTCAACAAAGGTCTTGACAAATGTCTTTCTCAGTCTTCCTGAGGTCATTTCCCCAGTATTTTAACCTCAATCATGTAGATCATCACACTGCCATGCCAAAGCCCATGCCGTAGGCATGCAAGTTGTCTCTCCTTGATGTGTTGAAGCATCCATCTCCTTTCTCGAACCATTTCTAGCACCTCATTGTAGGTCTGCCTCTCAACCCAGCAATGTTTTGCATTCAACGCCAACACAACATCTCGAATGCTTCCAGCCTCTTGATGTCTCTCTTGTTTAGCGTCCAGGTCTCCGCACAGTACAGTGCTACTGACCATACATATAACTTCAAGATCTTTAATCTGAGGGACATTGAACGCTGACATAAAAGGGACTGCTTGTCACAAAAAGCTATCTGGGATCTAAAATAGTGGGAGTAAATTACACTAACTCGATGTTCTGTGAAAAATAAAGTACTTATTAATCCCCAAAATCTACAGTAAGAAATCAATGTTAGCACATCCTTTGTCAAGAACAAACTAGTGTAGTTTGGGTGAAACAGCAACAAACAAAATAGTTCTGAAGAGAATCAATCATATCTACCTTTGGCCATAAACAGAGTTTAAGTAGTGTGTGTATAGACTCACTCCAGGGTCTGTGTGAAATTATAGATCTCTCTCAAATGACTTTCTACATGCTTAATTTAGACACAGGCATTAGAACGGTGTTGAGACATGTTCACATCAGAAAGATAGTCTTCTCTATAAAAGAATCGCTTTTCAGAGGTCAACACATCAATGTATTCAATTAAATTGGGCAGGGAATAACAACAATTTATCACACTTACTAACTTAGATACAAAAACATGGAATAATTATATACTGTACTTTTACACGTTGATACACTTTTCTAAATTGGATGAAATGTTTCACTCATCAAGCAAACATTATCAGGTACTGTTCACTCAAGGTTTTAAAATTTTCTTTTTTAGATATGTATATAAATATACAGGGTGAAAAAAAAAAAACATGCCACACTTGGATATCGGCATGCGGTCGAAATTCACGACAAAAGTTTATCTAGCAAAACCTAGTCCCGTCAATAGGTTTAATAGAAATGCGAGTTAAGAAACTAAGCTTTGGCAACACTGTAACTGTGTGCCAAGAACAGGTCGCATGAATCTGGCGCTGTGCCGGAGCTGTCTCATTAGCTCAGTGGTAATGCCATGAAAGCCGGTTATGAGGACGCGCCGATGGTCGAGTCACATTTGCGTCAAAAAGTATTTCAGTTAAAGTATGAGGTTGTATCCAATGTACACCTCCACAATGCAATACATTATGTTGTGTTCTATGTCGTACCGTTAATGTTACTTTTCTTCTTCTTTCCGATGAGGCCTGCTATGGACCACGAGCCAATTTCAATTCTTCACTCCTTGTTGTTTTCTCTTCCGTCCTTCCCAATATTTCTTTATCCTTCGACTATGCTTCTTCTTTCTGTCCTCAGACCACTTCGCCCTAGGTTTCCTTTCCACTCTTTCCTGGAATCCTTCCATTCTTAATACCTCCTTTCGAAAAATCTCTCTGTCCACAGAGTCTTCTTCTCATACCCTTTCTGTTACTTTTATTTAAACATTCAAACATTACATGAACCTTTTACAGACGTAAACGACCACTTTGTTTCGTCCATGGAACAAATAAAGTCAATAGAACATAATAGTGGATACAGTAACATCGTCTGTATCCAATGAGGTACAAGAAACACAATAGGTAGGCTGCACTAGATTGCCCATTATGATATGCACAATAATTCCATTCTGTACATTTGACCTCCTGTCTTATCTTCACAGAGCCGGGAACTGACGTCACAAAAAGAAAGACATCTGCCTGACATAGATTCAAACCATAGCTCCATGGTGGACGTTGATTTGATAACCCAGCAGTCTACTCACTGAGCTACGACAGCTGGTACGGTAGTGTGGGGTGATACACATTTCTCTGTACATTCCGAAGCGCTGCAGGATGTGACAGTGTTGCCAGCTTCCCGCTTTCATACTTGTGTTTTCAAACTGCACCCACTCCGGTTTTGCTATAGAAATGTTTGTCTTGCATTTGAATGAGGAGTCGCATGCCGGCCTCCAAGTGTGGCATTTTTTTCTTCACCCTGTATATCTGTACGGTGAAAAGAAACCCATTATTGTACTAAATGATTCTTCAGAAAAACAAACCCTCCACCCATTGGCACAAGACAAATAAAATACCTCCCATCCTCTTGAGTGATAGGAACAACACACTCCATATGTTATAAATAGAGGTGTTAGTTTTTGTTAATTCGCGATAAAACGAAAAGTCATATTTAGAGGTTAGGATGTTTTATTTTCACGTATTTACATGTTTCGTGCCACCCAGGAGTGAAATTAAATCGCGAAATAACGCAAATTTTGTGAATAACACCACAAATACCGCAATCTGCGAAATAAAACCAAATTTTCATATTTTTTCCCCACACCAATCCGAACATTTTTGTCCACAAGCCGATAATCGAATTTGGTTGGTGTTCAATTCGAGAGAATGATAGATTGTATAGTTTCGCGAGGGGTAATACTACGATATACGTCATATTACGATATACTGTCGATATTCTCGTTACTCGTTGGATTTTAGCGCTGTGGTAAACAGCTGTTATATCGCGGCGTGAATAGTTTGGCCGACTACCTCCAAAAGGTTATGTGATAGTTGTTCATAATGTAAACTACGTTTGCCTCCTGTTACATCGGTAGCGAGTGTAAATTATAGTAGAGAATTCTATATAATTTAATAAAAAGTGCGCAAATTGTGCGTTATCATCGAAGCTAGTGTGTTATTTGCGTGAATCAGTTGGCGACCACGTGTTCGTCGTATTAGTTCCGAACTTAGCAGTACAGGAAGATGAGACGCGACGTAATTTAAATATTATGACACGAATTCAGAAATAAATTTTGCGTGTGGTTACGAATTTATACTGGCGTGTGACTACAGTTAACCGTGTGATAACAGTGTTTGTTACTGGGCATCGCTCAGTTGAGTTAAAAAATGCCGAAGGTAGCTGTTTCTGCCACAGACAGACTTAAAGAATATAAGAATGAAGGATTTCTAATTTCTTGTGGCATTCTTATGTGCAAATATTGTGATTGTCGGTTAGATTATCGCAGGAAAGATGCATTAGACAAACATTGCAAATCGGAGAAGCATTCAAAACGCCGAGAAAATTCGCGTCTTGAAGTTAGTGTTCCTAGAGTGGCCACCTTGAAAGAAACATTATCAAATGCTAGTCGTGTGAAGGATATCAAAGAAGAGTTTATTTTGGACACTACTACTGCGTTTGTGAAAGTTAATATACCAGTAGAGAAACTAGACAATCCTGCTATCCGTACTTGGTTTAATAAGTACGTTCGCGGAAGTGGAGATTTACCATCAGCAAATCAGATTCGTCAGAAATACATCCCCATGATTGGCGAAAGAAGGAGGGAAGAAATTAGGGAAGATATAAAAAACAAAGACGTGTTTCTGCTATGTGACGAAACAACTGACAAGAATGGTAGGTGTGTTTTCAACATTCTTTTTCGTCCATCAGTACCATCAACTGAAATGAACACCCATCTGGCTGCCTCTGTTGTTCTAGATTCTGCCAATAGCGTAAATTGCTCCAATGCGATATTAGACACCTTGAATTCCTATGAAATTAAACGGGAGCATGTAGTGGCAGTAGTTACGGACTCAGCACGCTACATGACAAAATGTGTAACTACTCTTCAAGGATTGATTGAAGAATTAAGTCATGTCCAGTGCTGGGCTCATAAAGTCAATCTTATCGGCTGGACGAATTGAACATGTCTATAGTAAAGACAAAGAATGCCTTTTTAAATATGCGAAAAAGAAAAAGCAATTACGTTGCATTTCTAAGGGAGAAATATGAAAACACAGAAAAAGAGAATGAAATTCTAGCTTTCCCAATGCCTGTATGTACAAGATGGAATTCATGGTTTAAGGCTGCAATCTATATGGCCACGCATGTGGAAGATCTGGTAGAATTTTTCAAAACATTGGAAGATTCAAATTCTGGGGTCAAATTTTTCCAACAAGCATCGACTTCAACAATACAATTTATACAATTACAAGCATTGTATGTTTCTGTTGTTGGTGCCTCTCTTATGGACTTGCTTAATTTCTTGGAGGGATCTAAGTACCCAACAATTCACTTACTGGCTGGGAAGCTAGATGACCTTGAGGTAAAGCTCAAGCTATTAGGCGATGGTGGAATGTTCAATCATACGATCCTCCAGAACTTGGAACAGCTTCCTCAAAAGATGCAGATAAAGGTTAAGTCCAAGCTTACGTGTGTTGCCCAGTCAGCTCTAGTGAAAGTCAGGACTTTAAGGACCACGGATCCAGCCAGGAAGACTGTAGAAGCCATCGGGTCATTGTTTGATCCTCGGCATGCACCTAAGAACGTATCTCCCACAGAACTGCTCCAATTTAAGAAGAATGCCCCATTTCTTACGAAGATGGAGTCTCAACAGTTTTTAGAGGCTCACAGCATTTACCTGACTGCAATCAAGAACCAACTGCGTCATGAAGAAAATGTGAATGTTCCAGAGATCCTCATGGGATTAAGGCCTGCTCACCGAGACTATGCAACAGCTGCATTAAAGTGTGTGTGGTATCCTTGTTCAAATGTGGATTCTGAAAGGTCATTTTCGAAATAGAGTCTCATAGTAAGTGATAGGAGGCGAAAATTGACAGCTGCAAATGCTGAGACTTTAACCATGATCTACTTCCAGTGATTTCACCGCAGTATTTGGATAAAACTGAAAAAGGTATTCACTGAAATGTGTTTC